>LR812540.1:8082605-8202605 GCA_903798195.1 Danio kyathit
ACATAAACTAGCAAATCAGCATCAAAACATACTTTTACCAGCATATAAAGTTTTTTTTTTCAGCAGGGAATTCCTACATTTAGTACCTCATTACCTAGAGAGTAAAATAACTACACATTTTAGCATTATGTGCATGTTTTTTTATTTTTTATTTTTGCTTAAAACAAATAATATTGTTTGAAATAAAATGTACAGTAGTTTATTATTTAAAAGTGAATATTGTTTTAACGAGACGGTGAACTTTAAATAGAACACCTCTAGATTGTCCACTAGAGGGCAGACAATGATCTAACAACATTGATCCGTCCGTTAACACTGAAATTCAAAAACAAAAATCATATACTATAATATGTCACAGACATACAGTTTAATAAATACACATCAGAAGAACAGACAAGACCATGGCTAGCTGAAACATATTTCAGAAAAAATGTTTTTGTTTTATTGTGAATTCAAAAGAAAACTAACAACATTCACTTTCAACACTTTCCCCAGATTTATAGGCTCATAGAAGCATAAATATTTTATAAGGATTGTGTAACAGATGCAGAAATATCGGAGGTTGTTTCAGTCGTTAACAGTGAGCCTATCTCTGATGCTTCTGTGTTTTCTGATGATCCTGTAAGAAAACAGGAGGAAATGTAAATGTTAGTATCACAGCAGCTGTCGAAAATTAACTTAAAAGTGAAAAATAGCACAGGAAAGGTCTTGTTCTAAACAATAGTTATATGACTTAATTCTTTTATCTACAGTCATCTGACCTTTTTACGCATTTCAATGTGGTCATGTTTTCTGAAATGTACTGACAAGCAATGAATTGCTCAATTCAGAGTCAGTATATTCAACTAAAAGATTTGAGGAACTCACTTTGGACAATAAATGTCTTGGAGATCACATTTCTCCCATTCCTGCTGATATTTAGTTTATATATTCCAAAGTCTGTGGGTCTGACATCACTGATTGTCAGGTGTCCGTTTTGTTTGTCCAGCTGTAATCTGTCCTTGAATATCTCATTATGTCCAGCAGCACCATCAGCATTCTTTGGTCCTTTCAGTCTGTTTATAACCACAAATGGGTTTGTGACGTCTGAATTTAGCTCTCCAAACCTCCACTGCAGCACATTAAAACTGTCTATTTTGGTGACACCAGTTTTTAGAGTGACGGACTCTCCCACACTCACTGACACAGTCTTCAGTTCATCCATCTCAGCAGTATCATCACCTGGAGAGGAACACAGTCAGATATAATGACCTAATGACCACGGCACATTCAATGTTCTATTGCAAATTAACTTATTTGGGAGTAACAGTCTTCTTGGTGTGTTTTTTGCCCAAGAGTTTGGCCTATTTAATCACAAATCACTGCAGAGGACTACTGAATCATTCTGGAGGGCCACGTGCACCCAATGGTTTAAATATTGTATCTTGAATGTGGTGTCATTTATCAGGATGATAATGCACTAATACACACAGCAAGACTAGTGACAGAGTGGTTTGATGAACATGAAAGTGAATTTGAACATCTCTCATGGCCTGCACAGTCACCAGACCTAAACATTATTGAGCCACTTTGGGGTGTTTTGGAGGAGCGAGTTAGGAAACATTTTCCTCCACCAGCATCACAAAGTGACCTGGCCAAGATTCTGCAAGACAAATGGCTCAAAATCCCTTTGGCCACTGTGCAGGACTTGTATCTGTCAAGGCCATTTGATGCTGTATTGGCTGCAAAAGGAGGCCCTACACCACACTAATGAATTCTTGAGGTTTAAAACCAGGTGTTTGAGTTTCGTTGACAAACCCCTGTATTTTGCGACACCATGATATAAATGATAGAGCCTAATATGAATGTATCATTCAAACGACAACTAAAATCCCACCTTTTCTGAGAGCACCTGAACCCCTGTGAATTAAACCCAGACCCCGCTTCTCTCTGCCATCACACAACATGACAATCCCAAAATATTATAAGTGACAATCGCGAAGGGAGGGCTGGGGGGTGGGATTGGATGGTGGATGGACGATCGTGAAGTGACTGTCAGCTGCAAAGTCTCTGCTAGTGTGAATAAGGCATTACTCTATAACTTAATTCTCTGAACACAAACAATTCCTTTGTATAATTAGCTCTTCTTGTGTGTATTCCCTCTCTTTGAATCTGGATGCCTGTTCAACTGTACGTCACTTTGGACAAAAGCGTCTGCTAAATCAGTGGTTCTCAGCCCTCTCACTGCGAACCGGTCAAAGCTTGACAATTTTATAGCGGACCGGGGGGAGGGGGCTAGGTGTGGCTATCAACCGTTTTCTCAGAGGAAGACAAGCTGACAAAACATTGCTGTCACTCTGATACAAGTTTTATTTATGGAAAAAATTACAAAGCGCTGCAGTGTTTGGGTGTTCTGTGTTTGTCTGAGATAATTAGTCTACCGAAATGTGTATATTCCATACAAGCTGAAGCTAATCAGTCAGTTCTTGTCACGTGACTCGAGGGATTCATTTAACTGGGTGCATCTGATCTGGAAGGCACGGGCGCGTCACGCCATTTGTCCGCGCAAGCCACTCACCTCCATTGGAAACAACGAACTTGTGCAAACTCTAGAAAATACGCAAAATACGGCCCCTAAAAGGCTGCCGTCATTTGGGATTTCCATCAGTTAATCCTATTGCACAGCCATGGTGGATTCACCTGATTTGTTGACAAATGGGTTGCGGATCCATTCGTTGGCAGTTCGTAGGTACTTCACTGGGCCTTTTTCCCTTAGCAAAGAAACTTTACAAAGACGTCTGTTTCTTACTCATTTTGCTGTTTGCGTGTTCAATTTGGGTGCTCAAGTGACCGAGATGTAACCGAGAGAATACGGTCATTTTTCAAAATAAATGATGGTTCAGACTCAGATAGTAAAAATAAGATGTAAATAATTTATGATTTCTTGTGCGGCCTGGTTGCAATTGATCCACGGACCACTACCGGTTCGCGGCTCGTTGTTTGAGGACCACTGTGCTAAATGACTAAATGTAAATGAAATGTCTTTTATTTTCTCTGTATGATATATCTTGTTATATTGTACAGCCCTCGTTTTAATCAACCCAGGCTTATTTTGAAAACGCAGTCCCGTGGACGTTTCTAGAGACTGCGAATTATGTAGCAGGAGGTACGTATGGCTTCATTTCGTTTTTTAAACGAACGCTATGGGGCGGTATGACGCCGTTCCTTTTCGCGCTTACCAGCTGACCGCTTACCTTCGTGTAGAGGGTTTTCCCTCTGCAACCAGTTTGTCCCGTTAGCTCGTCATGTTACGTCGGCGGACTTGAGATGCAGAGAGGAGTTGACTACGACGACGGTGTTCGAGTTCGGGGAAGAACGGTTCCAGAAATCAGGTAAGACAAAAACAGAATCCAAAAAATAAAATGAACAAGTAAATAACAGGGTGAGAATGCTGTAAAATCTGAAAACGTGGTAAAATCGAGGGCTTTTCTTTTTCTGGATGGCTTTTGTAAACCGTTGGTTGGGTTTAGGAAAGTAAATACTGTAAGTGGGCGGGTCAATCGATAAAATTGGTTGGGATTAGGAAAGAAGGAGGGTGGGTCAGTTAGTCGATTGGCCGGCCGGCCATTCAGTCAGACAGACAATCAGTCGACAGCACCCTCTGGTGGGTTTACACAAGAACAGCGGGCACGAACGGTACTCACGAGAGAAATTTGAGATATGAAAATGTGCACACAGCGGCCTCTAGCGGATTCGCAAAAACAAAAAACTGCAAAAATACGTACCTCCCGGGACGTATTTCGCGGTCTCCAGGAACGTCCACGGGATAAAGTTTTCAGAATGAGTTTTAATTGTTGTAACAGTTTTAAACAAAGTTAATTTGTCTACATTTACTTACCTTGTTCTTGTCCTTTTCTACATTTCCAGTAAAAGATCGCAACTGCAGTCAAAATCAGCAGAGTTACAACACTGATGCAGATCAGCAGCACATGACTGATGGGTAAGTCATCTTCTTTATTGAAACCTGACGAGTCTGTAATAATTATACAGTGGGTCAGATAGCTTAAGCTTATGTTATCAGTTACTTAAAGTCTTTGCAAACTAAAGCGGTAATGTAGAGCAAACAAATCAGCTAATATACTGATTTATAATAACTGTTTTAGTGTTACCTTACCTGAACATGGCCAACAGAGTGTGTGGATGTCCAGATGTGTGGTCTGGTTGCTGATGGTGTTGTTGATCACACAGCTGTAGGTGTTTTTATCCTGATATTCCACCTCCAGAGGTAGAGAGAGACTGATGCTGAGATCAGACACACTGATGCTGGACAATAAACTGTTTCCTTTGTACCAGGAGAGACTCACAGCACTCACATTCACCACTGAACACAGCACTGAACAATACTGCACTGATAAAGATGAGGATGAAGAAGAACAATCTCTGATGAGGACAGGAACAGGCTGACGAGCTGAAATACACATTGATTAAATGAATAATATTAATTAGAATATTATTGAAAATCACATACTGTAGTATTTTACACACTAATATATAGTAGAAACAAACAAACAAACAATATTTTCTAGCTGTTGAGTGGACATTCAGGGCGATTTCAGATACAACATTTGTCTCTAACTCTCAAGATAAATCTGTTTAATTGTTTTTGTCATGTCTGTCGCACTAATGTGACATTGCAATTTGTTCAAACTACATAAAAACTTAGAAATAAAACTCAGAAAAATGGGGGGAAGAAAACAATTACTTCCTCTGAACAACAATATTTGCTTAGTATCAATAATTGTATTATTTTAATGCTGTGATTTGTACTAATCAATGCTAATAGGCTTGATTGTCACCAGACGTGAGCACGGCTCATAATATCACAGTATATGGTAATCCAGCAACACTATTTTCAAAAAACTGCTTCAGATTTTAAAACTAAATTTAAAAATAAAGGGGTGTTTCTACACCATCAGTGTAAATGTAGTCTACATGTGTAGGGGAAAAATCCAGAATAAAAAAAATGCATACTATGTACCTTTTAAATTTGCCTCATTTAACTTTTAAAGAAATCCAAACCATATACTACACATTAATTTTGGCATTTGTCACTATAAGAGGATATGGGATGATGTTTAATAAAAGGTTGTTTGTGTTTACTGCTAATTACAGTAAGTGTTTAGGTAGCAGCAAAGACTATAGAATGCACAAGATGTGTGACGGTCAATATGGCGAATGAAGTCCCGCCTACTAGTAGAGGAGCGAATCATCGATCGCTATAGACTGACGATTATTTAAACGAAAATATATCCACATAGAGCTTGAAATCTCTACTTTTAAATAAACTAAGTGCACTTGAAAACAAATGTTTTTTTTGTTTTTGTAATCTGTATAAAAACAAACGCGAGGTACAGTCCATCCTGTCAAACGTACATCACATGACTACACTACTCAAACGCCCATAAACTTGTAAACAGTGCTTGACTTCACTGAAGAAAGTGAAGAGAGTTGGGGAGTTGCGGGAGAAAGTGAAGAGAGTTGGGGAGTTGCGGAAGAAAGTGAAGAGGGTTGGGGAGTTGCGGAAGAAAGTGAAGAGGGTTGGGGAGTTGCGGAAGAAAGTGAAGAGAGTTGGGGAGTCGCGGAAGAAAGTGAAGAGAGTTGGGGAGTTGCGGGAGAAAGTGAAGAGAGTTGGGGAGTTGCGGGAGAAAGTGAAGAGAGTTGGGGAGTTGCGGAAGAAAGTGAAGAGGGTTGGGGAGTTGCGGAAGAAAGTGAAGAGAGTTGGGGAGTTGCGGGAGAAAGTGAAGAGAGTTGGGGAGTTGCGGGAGAAAGTGAAGAGAGTTGGGGAGTTGCGGAAGAAAGGGAAGAGAGTTGGCGTGTCGCGGAAGAAAGTGAAGAGAGTTGGGGAGTTGCGGGAGAAAGTGAAGAGAGTTGGGGAGTTGCGGGAGAAAGTGAAGAGAGTTGGGGAGTTGCGGAAGAAAGGGAAGAGAGTTGGCGTGTCGCGGAAGAAAGTGAAGAGAGTTGGGGAGTTGCGGGAGAAAGTAAAGAGCGGGGCGGGGGTATGTGTGAGGAGGGGGATCTGTAAAATGAAGTGCCGAATCAGATTTCAGAGGTTCTGGATCTGGCTTGTTCAAGCATAAATTAAGCCCTGCTTGTAAACAAAGTGTCACTGTCATTTCTGGAGGAGATTCACCATCAAGAATCTCAAGAGTCAAGAGTTGTGGATTACTTCAGAAGACGATCAAACAAAGCATTCTCCTGACGATGACCATGTGTAACACTACCATAAATGAGGTTGGTGTCGTGACCTCATTCTCTTTAAATGCACATGCAACCTGGAAATATGCCCATTTTGTTTGATTCGAGTTTTTAAATGAAATGCATGATACAGTTGTTGTTTAATTGTATTGGTGGTTGCAAATATGTAATGTCCTCATAAGCTTGGAGAATTTGATGTTTCCCCATTCAGACAGAATGCCTGAGCGTACTGCCTAAGAGGCGCTTCAAAGATGGCCGCCGAGTGAAATGACTTGCCTTAAGGGGACTTTGGTAGCAGTTACTGCTAATAACCGGCTAATGCACAGATGTGAATCAAATCCAATAAAATCAAACTAAAATGCTTCAGCAGAGTCACTCACCAGAAACAGTAATATTGAATCTTTTGGAAAAGACCTCATTTCCACCAATGATCTGTAGTTCGTAAAGTCCAGCGTGGTCAAACGTGATGTCTGTGATGGTCAGAGATCCACTTTGATCGTCCAGCTTCAGTCTGTCTCTGAATTTCCCATCATGAACATATAATGAGATGCTATCGATCAGTTTGTTGATTTCGGCTATACGAGTGCTATCAGGTCCAAATGTCCACAGGATCACCTCAACTTTCCTTATATTATTAAGACTAGAGTGTAAAGTGACAGAATCACCCTCCATCACTGATAGAGACTCCACTGCACCTGTATCAGCAAACACACCTGTGTTCAGAAGGAAATGTGAGTTAAATAGGGAAGGCCAATGAGTTACAATTAGTTACTCTAATGTAGGGGTGTCCAAACTCGGTCCTGGAGGGCCGGTGTCCTAGAGAGTTTGGCTCCAACCCTAATCAAACACACCTGAACCAGCTAATCAAGCTCTTACTTGATATAGCAAGCAAGGGTTCAAGCAAGTTGGAGCTAAACTCCGCAGGACACCGGCCCTCCAGGACCGAGTTTGGACACCCCTGCTCTAATGGAACTCTGATAAGACATTTTCAAATGCTTAACATGAAAATTGCTTAACGTGGCCTAATGTACCTAATCATCAACCAGAGTAACCCAAATTTCTGTCAAAGTTTACTTGTAATTAACACTAAATACTGTAAAAAGAACTAGCATTAACCATAGATAAACTAAACAATATCACATTTAGCGCTTTCTCCCCATTAAAGTGCGTTATAAAAAAAAGCCTAATGTGGCTTAAAGTACCCTAATTTCAAGCGGGGAAAACCAAATTTCTATCACTATCATTCTATCACTACCATTACAAGAATGAGCCCCGATTCCGCAGCTTAAGTAAGCAATATTATGTCTCTGGTCTTGTAAATTAAGTTAATCCACATTAAGCTGTTATAATAGACTTCAATTGGTAAAACTTAATGTGATGTTGTTCACTTTATCTACAGAATCAAGGCTCATTCTTTTGATAATAGAGTTAATTTGGTAACACGTTACAATAACAGTAGAAAAGTGTTCGGTCAACATCAACAGTTTAAACAAAGTTCATTAAGGATGAGTTAATGGTGATGTGCCCCTCCAAGTAAAGTCATGACAAAATTAAACAATAACAGCTCAGAGTTCATGATGTTACATTTAGCTTAAACTTAAATGTTAATTAATACATTAACAACATGTCAAGTAATTAAGGTAGCCGTTATTCACACATGAACTCTTGTGACTCATGTTGTGTTTCAGTTAGTTCATGATTAGCGCATGCATTAACACATCATTAATTAATAATAAATTAATGTTTAGCTTGCATATTAATACATCATTATTTATGTACTGTTATTGTAAAGTGTTACTGTTAATTTTAAGTCAATGTTGATATAATTTGGTTTCCCCCATCTTGTTAAGCTTTCTCCTTAAAATGGACTTCAATGGGGAGAAAAAGCTTAACGTGATCATTTTAATTCACTGAAGCAAGAGCTCACTCTTTTGACATCAGAAATTGTTTATTATGAATTAAATTTGATAGAAATTTGGTTTCCCCCTCTTGTTGTTAAGGTATATTAAGCCACGTTAAGCTTTTTCCTTGTAATGGATTTCAATGAGAAAGTGTGATATTGTTTACTTTAATTGTAAAGTGAAGCCTAGTTCTTTATACTTTATTTAGTGTTAATTACAAGTAAAATTTGACAAAATTTGAGTTTCTCTGGTTGATGTTTAGGCACATTAATCGTTTGTCATCTTAAGCATTTTATAATGTCCCAATATTTCCTACTAATGAAGACTTTACTTAGATATTTCAAATGAACTTGAGCGTGTTACGCAAAGATAATTGGTCAAAGTGAAAGAGAAAATTAGCTTTTTAGAGACTTACCTTTCAAAATAAAAATGTATAAAAATAAATCGGAGATCTTCATTTTTATGCAGATGTGAATGAACTGGTTTAAAACATATATCCAGAGGAAATTATCGGTTTCTTTGAGTCCGTGTTAAATCAACTCTCCGGTTTTTTCAGTTCCAAAACGCGCCGCACAAACTCGACATCAAAGCTAAAGGATGAGTAATTAATTAATTTCATAATGAATTAATTATTTGTATATTATCTGATACGTTTTAAATCCTTAACACCCGTAATGGGTGAATCGTGTTCCTCTTCTTGAGAGCCATATTCATGATTATTCTTGGGGAGATAACCATATCCGCGTTACGATTGATGGAAAACCAGTCCAGTAAGTTAGACTACATAACTTCCAGCACACTTCACATAAGAAAAACAATAAACAACGAAACCACAGCTGAGTAAAACGCAAGAATCTATAAATCCAATGACTGTCCCTTTTCCCAACTTAGCAATTTATAGCGAGGACTGTAGTGTTTTTGACTCAAATTAAAGTACTTGAATTAATCTTTTGTGGTAACTCTATAACTGCAATGATAAGAACAGTTTCATACAAAAAACAAAATACTGTATAAACTAGGGTATAATACACCACAGTTTACTATAGTAAAAATTATGGTATACTACATGTTCAAGCAATGTCAGAGATGTTTTTCAATTAGTTATAAAAGCTATAAATATGAGGCCGAAATGTAACTTTCAAACGAGAAGTCTTTCATTCATACTAATTTGTCAATGAGAGTTAAACTGTACTGTAGATTCTCCACTAGAGGGCAGAAAACGTTCAGATATCGCTTAATACTGAACAAATGCATAAATACTGAATAAATAAATATTAAAACTGATCATAAAATGTAACACATGCAACGTGTACAACATGAAAAAGTGCAAAACAATATTCAAGGTTTATTGAAATGTTAAAATCAACAGATATAAAGTGTTAGCATGCAACAAAAAACAATATTAACTGAACTGCACTGAAAAAACTGTAACCTATAGTCTAACTTCCATTTTGTTTGTTTATTCATTTTTGTAGACTAGATATGAACTACTAATGAACAATGTTTTTTATAATTATATGTGCAACACAGAGTGAAACATTATTTCACGCATGCTTTGGCGTTTTATTTACAAAAAAGTTATTTAAAACATTACACATTTTCCCAAAAGTTCTATACAGACACCAAAATGTATTTGACTTTTATATAAATATATATTTACAATTATACATAACAGCATGACAAAATATGGATTTGTATGAGATAGATTTAACAACCATTCATTTATTCATTTTCCGTCAGCTTAGTCCCTTTATTCATCAGGGGTCACCACAGCGGAATGAACCACCAACTTATCCAGCATATGTTTTACACAGCGGATGCCCTTCCAGCTGCAACCCAGTAGCCTACTGGGAAACATCCATACTCATTCAAACACTCATACACTACGGCCTTCACCTGTATTCACCTATATCGCATGTGTTTGGATTGTGGGGGATACCGGAGCACCCGGAGGAAACCCACGTCAACACGGGGAGAACATGCAAACTGACCCAGCCAGGACTTGAACCAGCGACGTTCGTGCTAACCATTGAGCCACTGTGTCACCTTGATCTAACAATGTCGAAAACATTTTGTTTTGGTTCAAGTCAGTTAAAAAATTTATTTTATTAAAAGCAAAAAAATGAAGGAAGTTTTTATATTTATACACATTTTTTAAGACTTGTAACACTTCGTCAATGGTGTGTTTTTGTCTTTGAGATTCTTTAATAGTTAAAATTAACTTTTTAAGTTGGCGCAATAGCCTAGTGATTAGCGCCGACATATGGTGCAGTAGCCCATCAGGGCATCCCGAGTTCGAATCCCGGCTCAAGGACATTTCTCAACCCTACCCCCCTCTCGCTCTCCCACTTCACTTCCTGTCCTATCTAATACTATCCTATCTAATAAAGGAAAAACGGCCAAAAATAAATCTTAAAAAAATAATAATAATAACTTTTTTAATTTAATTTTGGATGATATTTCAGTGTTTATATACTGTATAGTCTCTGGAGTTTGATTTGGCTCGGCTCTTTTTTCACTGGAACCTGTAAGAAAACAAGCATAGAAGACATAAGAAAAGTGTTTAATAATTAAATTATACTCATCACAGTTCTCTTCAAAACCATTCACAATAAGGTTGTATCTGATAATGTGAGTTAACAATGTATTTACTAACATAATGAACAATACATTTATTACAGTATTTATTGATCTTCAGTAATGTTAGTTAATGAAATACAGTCATTCATTGTCAGTTCCTGTTAAGTGCATTAACTGATGTTAACAAGCATCAATCTGGATTCTAATAATGCATTAGTAGATGTTCAACTGTGATTAATAAATGCTGTACATGTATTGTTCATTCTTAGCTCATGTTAGTAAATACAATCAAGTATAAAGTGTGACCAATTCTTTAAGTCCAAATTTGGAAACTCTGATGAAATGGCCGACAGAAAACTGCATGAATGTCTGCACATTCATAACTTTCATCTACCATATCCACTGGCCAATATTATCAGTTCATTCATTCATTTATTTTCTTTTCGGCTTAGTCCCTTTAATAACCCAGGGTCGCCACAGCGGAATGAACCGCCAACTTATCCAGCACATGTTTTACGCAGCAGATGCCCTTCCAGCTGCAACCCATCACTAGGAAACATCCACACACACTCATTCACACTCATACACTACAGACAATTTATCTTACCCAATTCACCTATAGCGCATGTCTTTGGACTTGTGGGGGAAACCGGAGCACACGGAGGAAACCCACGCCAACACGAGGAGAACATGCAAACTCCACACAGAAATGCCTACTGACCCAGCCGAGGCTCGAAGCAGCAACCTTCTTGCTGTGAGGCGATCGTGCTATTCACTGCGCCACCGTGACACCCCAATATTATCAGTTTTCAAGCAAATAATACATTGAAAGACTCAATCTACTCACATGAGCAAAAACACTGAACGTATGAATGTATGAATGTCCTCGTCTGATGATTTGCAGTTTATAAAATCCATAGTGTTTGGCTGTGATTTTTGTGATGGTCAGAGATCCAGTCGTGTGGTCCAGTTTCAGACTGTCTTTGAACTGCTTGATGGATTCATTTGAGGTACTTTTATTCAGAGTAGCTATGGTAACAAATTTAGCACTATTGCATCCTTTGAAATTGGCAAAAGTCCACACTATCAGCTCAATTTCCCTCATTTCAGTAGCATTGGTTTGTAGTGTTACAGTTTCTCCCTCCATCACTGACATCAGTGTGATTTGGTCTTCCTTCACAAACACACCTGGAGAAGAAACAGAAACAATTTTTAAATGAAACTGGAATGTCTTTTTAATATATCCACCAAATTCTGCAATGTGCGCGTAAGCTCTGTTTAGCAATAATTTTGCTGCCCTAGCTAAGATTTTACCTGTTGCTCCTTGCCCAGGTAAATGACTTCCCACTGTTCCGAGTGTGTGTTCAATGTGTGTGTGTGTGTGTGTGTGTGTGTGTGTGTGTGTGTGTGTGTGTGTGTGTGTGTGTATGTGTGCGCACTTGGATGGGTTAAATGCAAAGCACAAATTCTGAGTATGGGTCACAATACTTGGTCACATGTCACGACTTTCACTTTTATACTTTCACTTTCACTTTTATTACATTACTTTAAACTATTAGACCTGACTTTCACCTTTTTTATCAACACTTTTACTTCGCATTATTTATAATCATTATCCATTCATTTCATAAAATTACATCCATCTTGGTGGCATTTTTCTTCTACTTCTCATCTTTCTTTCTTTTTCTTCCCTGGCCACCAGGGGGCTTCTTGAAACGGTGATAATTTTTTATGCCTCAACACATCCCTGCAATTCTATCCCAACACATTTTTAATTCGACAGATCTTTCTCATGCTGGTAGTTTGGAAATACAAGGTAATTGTTCACCATGGAGGGCGACGCAGTGGCGCAGTAGGTATTGCTGTCGCCTCACAGCAAGAAGGTTGCTGGTTCAAGCCTCAGCTGGGTCAGTTAGCGTTTCTGTGTGGAGTTTGCATGTTCTCCCTGCCTTCGCGTGGGTTTCCTCCAGGTGCTCCGGTTTCCCCCACAGTCCAAAGACATGCGGTACATGTGAATTGGTAGTAAGTGTATGAGTGTGAATGAGTGTGTATGGATGTTTCCCAGAGATGGGTTGCGGCTGGAAGGGCATCCGCTGCGTAAAACATGTGCTGGATAAGTTGGCGGTTCATTCTGCTGTGGCCACCCTGGATTAATAAAGGGACTAAGCCGATAAGAAAATGAATGAATGAATGAAAGTTCACCATGAGCCAAATCCAAAATAATAGTTGACTTTATTGGAAACAATCGTACAAAACTCAAATATGTTTGATAATTTTTTGTCATGAGTGTTTTCAGGTCATGCCTACCAAATTTCATGACTTACTATTGGCCATATAAGCTTAAAGGCTGAGTTATACTTCTGCGTCGAGTGATCGGCGTGATCCACAGTGCCTGCCTTGCGCATAGTCGTGCATTTATACTTCTGCGCGCTGTTTGTGTTGCTCTGCAATAACACTTCCGAAACGCTAGCTGGCAGTAGGTTTTTGTGCTCCTCTGTATCGTGTTTCTTTGCGGGTGTCAACAAAAAATGTGTTGCAGTTGTTGGCCAGTTTGTGGTCAAACCTTACTTCCAGCCCTGTTTGACTTGTCTCACCATCCCTCATTTGCTCTACTTTCAGTTTCACTTTCTCACACTGCCAATGATTTCAGCTTCAATCTGACTCTAATGGTTCTTTATTATGCAGAGGCTGTCACACTTTTTGGAATCTATATGAATGGTCTGTATCGTGTTTCTTTGCGGGTGTTTTGTTTTTTCTGAACACTACCTTAATGTACAAGTACCTAAAACTAATTCCAAAGCTCATTCAGAGGTGGGAACCAGCAGACGTGTAACAACTTTAATCATAAGGTAAACACAAAACAAAAGTTTCCATCTAGAGCTACTTCACGAGACTCAACACTCGCTCCAATGGGTTTACGCGGCCCTCGATCCCACCCACACTGGTCACAGCTACCAAGCTGACCAATCTAAAGCCATGCTCACACTGTGAGATGTCAGCCACGATTTTGTCATCTGAGACAAATTTGGGAAATCCTAAAAGATTCCTGAAATCCTAGGCTAAAATCGGTAATCTTTGATCAATTGTTTGGCATGTTCACGGACAGCTGCTTAATGCATGTTGTGATCAGATTTTTCCTCCGATGAAGTTCTGGAAGTGTCAGAAGATTTCAGACACTTTCCTGCAGTGTGACAACAGCTGCGATGAGCGTCAATCGAACTATTAGGAGCTGCGAATTTGATGACGCAATCCATGCGACAATTCAAATGACTGCGGGGAAATGTCAAAACAGTTTTTTCTCTTCCTGATTTTATTATTGAGACTTGCCATGTGCAAAATTGCCACTACAGATTGTTTATGTTTGCTGTGAGGAATCATTTCAGACCGCGGATAGTGAAAGTGTCACGGGTGGATGACGTAAAACTCCAGGGGCGTTTTCTTTCGTGTTTTGCGCAACTTCATTGTCGTTCAGTCTGACTTTATGACAGCTGAGATCTTACAGTGTGACATGGGAGCCATGTTCGTGCAGTCTGACATGCTACAATCGTTCAGGATTATAAAAAAAAAAAAATCGCACAGTGTGAGCCAGCCTTAAGAGCTTGTGCTTAAGGCTGATTTATACCTTATTACTCCATAATTGTTACTAAACTCAACAGTTAGTTGTTCATCTTAAACCAAACTCACCAAAATGTTTTGGAATATATTGGAAACAATCAAACAAAACTCAAATACATTTGATAACTTTTTCTCATGAGGGATTTCAGGGCATGCCTACCAAATTTCATGTGAATTAGTCAACATGATGCAACAAGTCTTTCCCTATGGCTGAGATTGCTCTGTGGTTGACAATAAACTTCAAAAACTGGGCTTAAATCCACAAATCAACACCCTATTCCTCCCACATCTCCCACACGAAACGGGTTTAATTGTTTTGTAATACCGAATACACCAGTCTAATCTCTGTGTGATAATAACTCACTGCAAAAAAATGTGTCGCAGTTGTTGGCCAGTTTGTGGTCAAACCTTACTTCCAGCCCTGTTTGACTTGTCTCACCATCCCTCATTTGCTCTACTTTCAGTTTCACTTTCTCACACTGCCAATGATTTCAGCTTCAATCTGACTCTAATGGTTCTTTATTATGCAGAGGCTGTCACATGACTATATGAATGGTCTAAGTGCATGGTTTAAAGCAGGGGGTCTGCAACCGTTTTCGTAGCATGGACCGGTGTTTAATTAATATTTTATCATTTTCCAGTCTGCGATGTGCACAATACATTCTTAAAGGAGTAACCCACAATAAAGTGGGCTCTCATGTAGAAATATTTAGCATTCTTGCTGCCCAATCTAAAGCACAGCTCACAGGATCCCATGTTTGCCATTTTAGGGGCAGGAAAAACAGTCTGCATGCCTGGCGCATGATCTAAAAGGACTGTCCTTATTCTGTTAATGAGTTATTGGGTGTGTTTTGGGTGTAATGTCAACAGACTGAGCCGGATTCACCATAGTTCCCTGAGGTGGAAAATGTGTGGGATGAGGTAGCGGTTTTTATGTTTATCTAGACAATAATAATCCTTTACATTTTAATCCTTACATTTTTCATATTTAAAGATGTTTGTGTGTTGCTGCGCATCCCTGTGTGTGTCATAAGCAACGTGTATATGCTTTTTGGACCAGCCTATCACTAATGCGCTCTTTAAATAACAGTAACAACTAAAAAATGTGCCGTTGATTTTATTGTTTGGTGGTGTGCTCTATTTCAGTTGGTTCAATTTAGCAATGAGTCAATAAGGCACCTTAACACACCTCCTTTTTCAGACCAGCATGCCTATGGGTGCACAGATGGGTGCTTATGCTTTTTTTAAAATAACATTTTTTAGCATTTTTAATTAGGTTTTAGCTTGATTATATAGGACAGTATAGTTAAGACAGGAAAGTGTGGGGAGCAGAAGGAGATATTTGGTGGGGCCAATGAAAATGATACCTGAAACTATTAAACGACAGCTAAAACTATAGAACACAGCATTGCACCGGATATATGAAAGGGTTCATTAGGTCTGATTTTGTCTTTTAAGGTCCCTCACAGTTGTGCTGTAACTTACTATTTTGTAAATCTTCCTCTTGACCAGACGTGCACCTGCCTGTTGAAAACAAACCCAAATATCAGTCTGTATATTGATTGGCACAAACAGACAGGGGTGCGTTTCCCAAAACCATCGTTAGCCAACTAAGGTCGCAAGTTCCGTCGTTACAAACATAGTTCGTTGATTTGCTGTTTCCCAAATCCATTGCTCCAACGAACATTCGCAAACTGCGTCGCAAACTTGAGCTCTTGAAACAACACCTCTGGAGCTGTAGTTAAAAGCATAGTTCCTGGCTGTGTTCTATTCCCACTTATCCCCCCTATGTCCTATTCATTTAGAACATTCTAACATTCAAAGCTGGAATTATTAAAAATAAAAAAAGCATTAAGGTCATCTCTCTTAGGTGTAATTTGCTTTCAAAGTATTTTTACAGTTTAGTTTTAGCGATCTTCAGGTTTACAATTGTGCTCCCTTCGCAGTGCACTTTGAAAACATTGATATCATTTTGAACACAGCCTCATGGCGAAAGCTATAGGTATATTTAAAAGCGGAAATTATGTTACAGTACGTCTCCAAAGCTTGTGAAAATAAAAAACATAGCATACGTTAATTCTTTTATTTTATAGTGGGTTATTTATTAAGTTTCTCTGCTGTATATGACATGGGTCTGTTGGTTAGAACTTTCTGCTGTGGTTTGCATGTGAAATTGTATTTTATTTTTTAATAAATAAACAATATCCTAAATAATAATAATAATGATAATAATAATAATCATCATCATCATCATTAATATTATTAATATTATTATTAAAGTATATATATTTATAATAAATCGCCTCATTATTTATTTTGTTATATAATTTATATATGATATTAGAATATGTGTTAGCTTTTGTAAGTGATTTTATGTTTTAGAATAGAATATGTAATGTTCAACTTCTCAATAATATTAGTAAAGCAAACACAGGCCCTATATGCTCTATTTACTTATATTTTAAATAATATGTAAAACGAGTGCATGTTTTTACCAAAACTAATATTGGATTTTATTTTAAATGCGTGTTTGTGTAAAACAATATAATTTGCACAAAGAAATGATGGGGCTGTTCTCTGAAGAAGTTACTCCACCCCGTTTAGAGCATCATTATGGGCGTTTTACGTAATAACTAACGTGGTTCAAGCGATGGATCTGCAACAGAGAAACTATGGGTTTTGGGAAACACTCTTCACTACATAGTTCTTTTGCCAAACGATGCATCGCACTATGATAGTTCAGCCGCGAGTTACGTCGTTGTTTGGGAAACACACCCCAGACTGAGATTACATATGCTCACTGTACTACTGTATTTTCCAGAAACAAATAAGTTGCATAAGGTCAAAATTACTACATCATGGTTCATAATAATGGTTTTGTACTTGAATATAATAAAAACGCAATTTATTTCTGTGATGCGAAGCTGAATTTTCACCCTTCCACTGCTAGTGTCACATTATCTTGAGAAGTTTTTGCTTCAAATCACAGGAATAAATTAAATTTCAGAATATATATATTTTTTTATATATTTTTAGTTTTGCTTATTTAAGTAAACTATTAGCATGCTAATATTATTTATGATAACATCGCAGATAACAATGGTTTTTGGCTGTTTTGGACTGTTTGGTGCCATTTTGTGACTGAATAATAGATTAGAATAGTGTAGGTTAGTGTTTGCTCCATCAGCTGTTTTCGTTTCTGTCAGCTTTGCATTTAATTAAATAATTAATAAACTATTATGGCTCAGAACAATGTTTTGTGGCAATTAGCTAACACTGTAAATAATGCTGGGTTCCACACAATTCCTTAATGTCGTCCCAACACAAATCAATTAGGTAACTGAACGGTTTTTGCAAATTTTAGTGGATTGAACATAAAACAATCATGTTGTCCCCAAAAAAACTCAAAAATGGTGTTATTTCAACTCATTTTAATTAGGTAGATTGAACAAGCAGCAAACATATTTGTTTGAGTGATGTAATAAATGAAATAGAGTACATCTAGGAGGTTGTTTTCACAGAATAAAGCCCTTCAGTCTTATACAATAGTGCTTCGCTTCTCTTCAGGCTGCTGATAAGCCTGTCTGGCTTTATTCTGCGAAAACAACCTCCTGGATGTATGTCCAGTACATGTACATTCATTATCATTCATTTATAACATGAAGGCAAAACATAAAGCAATCAAACAAAACTCAAATATGTTTGATAACTTTTTTCAGGTCATGCAGCAAATTTCATGACTATTTGCTATTGCCCTCCATAATTGTTACTAAATTCAACAGATTCTTCTGATGCTTTGCAGACTTTTACAAGTAAGCTGTTCGTCTTAAGCCAAACTCACCCCCTAATTGAGTATATTGGAAACAATCAAACAAAACTCAATTACATTTGATAACTTTTTCTGATGTGGGTTTTCAGGTCATTCCTTCCTGAAAATACAGTTTTTGCTTCAAATCACAGGAATAAATACAATTTCAGATCATATAATTTTTTAATTTTGCTTTGCACGTGTTTTGCTTAGTTAGGTACACTATATGTCATATTGGACTGCTAATATGACTTATGTATATTTAATGTTTCAAATTCAAAAAGAAAATATGTCTGCACATTAAATGAATCATTCTCAAATAACTGTGACATTTATGCTACGGTTTGTATTTGAGTGGTTCATATGGGTTTCCCTGCTTTCTGTCTCAGTCACACCCTCACCTGAGGACAGTCAGGTGAGGACAGTCAAACCGGTTCCTTTTGTTATCTCTTCAGCCTCACCTCGCAGAAAGATTTGAAGAGATTAATAAACGTTGTCTCTAATACAAGGATGGGTGTTGATGTTTCTTATTGAAGTTGATAAAAGGGTTTTGATCCACTTCAAATGCTGAATACTGCATATTCTATAGCTAAATATTGGGCAACAGTCTGGAAATATTCTGACAATGTTATGAACAATTCATCTTCTAGTAACATTAATAAAATGTTTCTTAAAATTGACAATATTTGCAAAACTGCATAACATGCTTATTTCTGCATTGTGTTTCTGAAACATTTGATTTTGTGTAACTTTTTTATTTTTTATTTGAATGATTACTACCCAGCAGGCACACAATGTAATAAGAGGTTAATATTAGGTTAGATTTAGGTCGCCGGCATCTAAGGACAATGTTATTTTGACGTCCAATAACAACGTTACAGAATGAGCCGGATTCACCATAGTTCCCTAAGGTGGAAAATGTGTGGGATGAGGTAGCGGTTTTTCTATTTGTCTAGACAATAATAATCCTTTACATTTTAATCCTTACTTTTTTCATATTTGAAGATGTTTGTGTGCTGCTGCGCATCCCTGTGTGTGTCATAAGCAAAGTGTACATGCTTTTTGGACCTGCCTATTACTAATGCGCTCTTTAAATAACAGTAACAACTAAAAAATGTGCCGTTGATTTTATTGTTTGGTGGTGTGCTCTATTTCAGTTGGTTCAAATTAGCAATGAGTCAATAAGGCACCTTAACACACCTCCTTTTTCAGACCAGCACGCCTATGGGTGCAAAGATGGGTGCTTATGCTTTTTTTTTAAGTAACATTTTTTTTTTTTTTTGGGGGGGGGGGGGGGGGGGGGGGGGGGTGTTAGCTTGATTTTGTAGGACAGTATAGTTAAGACAGGAAAGTGTGGGAAGCAGAAGGAGATATTTGGTGGGGCCAATGAAAATGATAATGTTATTTTGACGTCCAATAACAACGTTAGGGGCATTGATATTTGGTTGATTTTAGGTTGTGTTGGAAAGTGACCAAAATCCAACGTCGAGCCAAAATCTTAAACCAACGTCATATTGACGTCAAATACTGACATTTAATTATGAGATATGGCAAACAAAATCCAATGTCTGATAGACGTCATAGTGGTAACTTCCACGTAACGTCAAGCTGTAACATCATTAGACGTTGATTTTAGGTTCTGTTGGAAAGAAACCAAAATGCAACCTCTGTCAGACGTTGGGTTCTGACGTCAACCCGATTTTCATTTCCAAACAAAATGCAATGTCCCATGATGTTGGGGCACAACCTCAATCTAACGCCATGTTGACATCCTGTGTCTGCTGGGTAGTTTCATGGTTCAAAGAACATTTAAATGTAGCATTTGCATAATTCTAAAATAGAACGTTCATAAAATGTTTCTTAACAAATAAAAAATTGTAATCTGTAGACTAAAATTTATGGCACACTGAATCCGAAATCTTCGTCCCTAATTTTCGCACGTTAAAAAAATAAATTCGACCTTTCGTTGTGTGAATCGTATTGACACCCTGCCTCTGAAACTTTCGTCTGTCATTAAAAAAAAATTTTTATCCAGGTTTAGTTTTTTCTGCTTTTCCTACCCCAAAAAATGCTTTGAGCTGTGTTTTGACACTCCAGAGCCACCATACAAGCAAAAAGCTAAATACAGAATGCTACAAATAACTTTATGACAAACACTGTGCATAAAATAAAGACAGAATGTGGCGGACAGTTGTGAACCCCTAAATACATTTGACCTACTGCCCATAGAGATTATAATAGAAAGCATGGTCCACTTTCGGTTCATTGGTTCGACACTTCAACGTGGCCACCATCTATTATAATGTCTATGGTGCTGCCAGTCTCTGTTCAAGATTTGTTTACGTACGTGAATGTGTGAAGAATCACAAGCAATGTATCAAAATTCCTCTGATTTCCTAAAATAAACTTTGCATTTCGGGATAATCGTAGTGCAGCTCTTTGATAAGGAGGAGAACTCTCCTTCCTCTCTATGTAGGCGAGTAGCCTATTTAATGAACACAACATGTAGCCTATTCCTCTTTCTTTTTCTACTTTGTAGAAGAGAGGTGAACAAAGTATCGTTTTTTCCTAATGGATTAATTAATATGCATCGGATTCAGTGTGCAAGGTTTGTTTACGTGACGAATTTTTTCGCATATGAATAAGAAAAAAACGCATATGAAAAAATCAGACTTCAGTGTGCAAGGATACTTAATCTAGAAAACACAAAACAAATGACTTGTTTCATGGATCAAATGTAACATTTCCATGAAAAAAATGTACCTCGTCATTAATGTTTAATTTAACGTTCGCATAACAAAAAACAAACATTATTAAATGTAAAAAAAAACTAATTAAAAACATCTTTTATTCATTTTACAATTCAGAAAACATAAAAAATAATAACATTGCATAATTTTTAGCTTTTTTTTTAGCTTTTCTGAGCTAATCAGCTTCACAACATTGCAATAAAATACGTGCATTTGATGATAAATCAGGAATAGTAACACATTAAGCACACATCTCTTACCGTCTGCCTCCATAAGTAACAAAGGAGCTGTTCCTGTTTTAATCAAAATCATACATTTAATTGTAAGTTTATAAGCAAGGTATACTCTACAGTTGCACAGTAACTTACCATTTTCTCTGTTCGTATTAGATGTTTTATTGCCTGCAGGAAACAAACACAGATAGACAAGCTCTTGCAAGTAGATTTATATACATTTGAAGACAAAATGATTAGCCCTTGTTATGATCCCAATTTAAAAGGGACTCGTTTCTAACATAACATAAATAGACAACGGCCTATGTTCTCCAACTGAATTATTTACTAACACAGGGGTTCCTGAACTTTTTAGCCACTAGTGATCACTAAAATTACAATGCCAGTGTCTCGCGACCCCTCTAACATGGTTATAAATATATAAACCTTGCATACATACCAATAGTCCCAAGTCTATTCATCATTTAATTTTGAAGAACGCCACTCGGAGACCATCCTCTATGTTCATTTGTGGCCTGTATTTATTTTTAATGAACATGAGTGTTGTAAAGGTGTCAGAAAGTTTAACCTGGTGACAAAATCAATGTGCTGTGTCTTCAATATAATGTGATCAACCCAGGGGTCGCAAAAAAATTGAAAAGCTGATGGCTTTTATTTGCATGTTGTTTTTTTAATGTAAATATTAACTACTATTTACTGCTATACTAATGTAACTACTATTTTGTTCTGTAGGTTATGGATAAAATATGGTAATTCTAATTGCTTCATAAAGTTAATTTGATTTTTTATATTACCAAGCGACCCCCCCCCCCCCCCCCCCTCATTGTCCCACGACCCCCCCCGGGGATCCCGACCTCCACTTTGGGAACCACTGTACTAACATAAACTACTCAGTAAAACAATCCAAACAACAAGAGAAGTTGAAATTGTAATTTTTTTTTCAAATATTTCCCATGTGATATTATTATTAGCAATATTATTAGCCCATTGATAAAAATTTTCCTATTAACTACAGAAAAAAACACTTTAAAACTTATGCAATGTCATCATGATAGACAAAAGAAACTAGTTATTAAAACTATTATGTTAAAAAATGTGTCTTTAAAAAAAATAAAAAATAAAAATACCGCAGTAGAGCTAATAATTTAGTCTTCAACTGTACATGTATGTGTATATATTATTCTCTAGTCTTTGTGATGAAGATTAACATCTCAGTTTCCAGGTAAATTCAATCTCATTATTAGTTAGGACTATAATAAAACTCACTTTTGTGCAATAAAACTAAAAGAAACACACCTCGTTTAGACATTCCGTGTACATGGTAAAAGTAAAATCCACACAAAACTGCAGCCACAACGCAAACACAAACCATAGTTATATGATTTGGGGACCAACCTGGGAATAAAATGGAAAGTGAGAAACCATATCAGTGTGTTATTCATGTACGTGAATATGACCAACATTGATTAACTGACTAATGTCACCACTACCGTACCGTTAAATGGTTGACAGAGTGTGCTTTTGTCTAGATGTGTGGTCTGGTTGCTGATGGTGTTGTTGATCACACAGCTGTAGGTGTTTTTATCCTGATATTCCACCTCCAGAGGTAGAGAGAGACTGATGCTGAGATCAGACACACTGATGCTGGACAATAAACTGTTTCCTTTGTACCAGGAGAGACTCACAGCGCTCACATTCACCGCTGAACACAGCATCGAACAATACTGCATTGATGATGATGAGGATGATGAGTCTCCAATAATGGCAGGAATTGGCAGAGGAGCTGGAAAGCATGCAAGATATACTCTTATGAAAGGATCCATGCTGCAATTGAATACTATCAAACTGAATGCATTTGCAAAGCCACTCACCAGAAACAATAATATTGAATTTCATGGGTGCGACCTCTTTTCCACCAATGAGCTCGAGTTTGTAAAGTCCGGAGTCTGTGATTGTGCTGTTCGCGATGGTCAGGGATCCTGTTTTACTGTCCAGTTTCAGTCGGTCTCTGAATCTCCCATCAAGTATCTCTTCATACAGTGAGATTTTATTGGCCATTCTGTTGAACTGAGCTATACGGTCGCCGTCAGTTCCAAACGTCCACAATATCAGATCAGCTTTCCGAATTTCTATAGCATCGGCGTATAAAGTGACAGAATCTCCTTCTTTCACTGGCAATGACGTAATTACATCCATAAAACTAAACACACCTGCAGAACAGAGACGTTGTTGAGTATTCAATTTAACAAATACAGTTCATTCATTCATTTTCCTTCAGCTTTATCCCTTTATTCATCAGGGGTCGCCACAGCGGAATGAACCACCAGTTTATCCAGCATATGTTTTACACAGCTGATCCCCTTCCAGCTGCAACCGAGTACTGGGAAACACCCATACACACTCATTCACACTCATACACTATGGCCAATTTGGTTTATTAAATTCACCTATAGCCCATGTGTTTGGACTGGGGGAAACCGGAGGTGGAGTTTCCCCACCAATATTGACTACCTACTGAAATGTCCCCACCAGTGGCGGCTGGTCAATAGAGGGCCCTGGGGCGCCGCCCCCTTCAAGTTAGACCCCTTTAATATGTTAATATTTATTATCACAAATATTAACTAAATAAATTGATTTAATTATAACATTCTAACATTTATTGTAGTCATACTAACATTTATTGAAAAAAAATGTATGAACAATATTTTTGCATATGTGTGCGGGGTGCCGGACTAATGGGTGTCTATGTAGGTACACAAACTTTTGCAATGCATGTGATATGACGATAAGCTCTAATTGGCCTGTTTTAAATTGTCTTTGGTGCGCAACGCTCTGCGTCCCGAACCCTCCCATTTTTGTTGTTAGAACGAGTCATATTTGTTTTTATATGATTGGCCTTATGTGATTGGACCATTCTCACCAAAGAGCTTAGAATGCAATTTCTCCAGATGAAGGAAAATTCTGTTGTATCTTTGCAAAGACATCCATTCACATGGCATTTGGATGAGGAAAAAAAAGAATCAAGGAGCTTGGACCAGATCGACCTTCCTTGCAAATTCACCAGTAGTCAAGTGATCGCGAGCGCGCGTGTATTCGGGGCTTTTCCAGCACTTGTCATGACAAATGGAGTTGGCTGGCAGGTTGTGATGTAAGTCATGCCTTTACTATTTCCGTGTTTGCTGTTTCAAACAGCATGACGCAAGAGAGGCTGAATGCATTGGCCATGCTGTCAATAGAGAAGAGACTGGTGACTGAGATGACTGACTTTAACCAAAAGGTTATTGAGAAATTTTCAAGCCAGAAAAAAAGGAGGGCAAAATTTATTTTCAAGTAGTGCTAATGGCCAGTGATTAGGCAACATTGTTTGTGTGTGTGTGTGTGTGTGCGTGTGCGTGTGCGTGTGCGTGTGTGTGTGTGTGTGTGTGTGTGTGTGTGTGTGTGTGTGCGTGCGTGTGTGCGCGTTTACTGATTATCTGAATTACTTCATTACTGATAATAAACCCAAATTAAACTAAAATGAACTGATTTGTGATGCATTTATTGTATGCTTTAGTCATATTTTAGTTTTTTGATACATCACCTGAAAAATGGCTTTTATACTCTTACTTTACCAACAGTTAGATTTTTTTCTGGTGTTTGCGCACCCCTCCCCGCCCGACCACCCCATTTTTTAACACCAGCTACCACTGGTCCCCACCAATAATTTAATTCACTTAAAATAATTGTGCTTTCAATATTAACTTGGACATGAAGAAAGCGTTAAATCACATACTCTACTTGAGTCGTTCTGCCCCCCAAAACACATATAAACATTGTGATTGGCTGTCCCTTTCCCTGCTGTCAAGTGACTTGGCTGTAGCTGTGTTCAGATCTGTTCAGATGTACAGTACATTCCCCTGTCTCCACCAATGACAAGAGCAAACCTACGTCCTTGCCAGCAACCTTCTTGCTTTGAGGCGACACTAACCACTGAGCCACCGTGTTGCCCTCAAATCCAGTTCACTTTTGTCCTTTTTACTTGCTTTAATCTTCTTTAATTACCCTTACAGTTTACCTTAAAGTAAAGAGTGAATATCTCTTCTTTCAAATACAGGTTTGGAGTAAAATATTTCATTCTAATTATATTTTAATCCTGTTCAAATCTTCACAGCTCCAAGAATCAATTTTAAGTGCCATTTAGGCATTAGCAAACAAAGGAGACTGAGAAAGAAATGAGTTCAGAGGCTAAACAGACATCAAATCGTCAAATAGCCAGTAAAATCTACTCACCATCCAGAAGTAGTGGAACGAAAAACAAAACAAACGGCATATTTCTCCTCATAGATGATGAGTGAACACATAAGTCTGCCTTCCGTTGAATCTCAAAACGGTCGACCAGCTCGTCCCATCGTTAAACGAGATAAAGACGGTTAATAACTGCCTAATTCCACTGTTACTTGTGAATGTGTGTTATTTAAATCGAGTTGTCAGCCAGCGTTTATGAGGATAGTGACAATTCTGATCTGAAACCGATCAACATAAAAAGTTCGACCGAATTTCCTAATCCTATACCACAGAAAACGGCTTCTCTGTCTGATTTGTCTCCTGCAGCATAGTATGACGTTCTGGAATCCCGTGCCAAAGAAGAGTAGATTCCCGCGCCAGAAGGCTACAGGGGATCGCGTAAACCACACCTACTATCTCTCGAGTTTGTGAATGGGTGTAGTCACTGAAGAAAGTGAAAAAATGTAGAGCTCCACACGCAGATCTGTAAGACAATATGAACTGAAAATAACTTACCCTGCTGAAAGAACTACATATGCCGGTAAATGTGTTTTATGCTACTTTGCTGGTTTATGCTAGTTTAATTCCTGTTGGGGCAACCCAGTGGCGCAGTAGGTAGTGCTGTTGCCTCACAGCAAGAACGTCGCTGGGTCGCAGGTTCGAACCTCGGCTGGGCTGGGTCAGTTGGCGTTTCTGTGTGGAGTTTGCATGTTCTCCCTGGGTTTGCGTGGGTTTCCTCCGGGTGCTCCGGTTTCCCCCACAGTCCAAAGACATGCAGTACAGGTGAATTGGGTAAGCTAAATTGTCCATAGTGTATGAGTGTGAATGTGTGTGTGGAAGTTCCCAGAGATGGGTTGCGGCTGGAAGGGCATCCGCTGCGTAAAATCGTGCTGGATAAGTTGGCGGTTCATTCCGCTGTGGCGACCCCGCAAGGGACAAAGCCGACAAGAAAATGAATGAATGAATGAATTCCTGTTGGTCTGAGAATCTTATAATCTTGATACTTTGTGTTTTGGCGTTGATCTGAAATTAAACCGCAGTTAGTTTTCCTGCGTGACGCAGCACTGTTGTCAGGAGGACATCCCTTCAGCGTATCGCGGGAGTCCCACTGGGAGTCAACCACTCTGTTGTCATGACATCCATTCAACGTGTCACGTAATGTCCCATAGTTTGGGAGCCAGCAAATCAAAATGATCTGCCATTGCGTTAGGATAGGCTAAATATACTTGGTAATATTTTGTGAAATAAGATAACCTACCTCGGCTTTAAAGCTAATTTACTTTCACAAATTAATTTTAAAATAAATATTTTAGCTAAAACTTATTCCAAGCAGACTTTAGTGTAATTATCTTAAGCTTTGTGTGAAAAGGATTTAAAATGAGAGTTAGCCTGCAAAACAGGAGAAATCCACATAATTTAAGAATTGTCATTATTCCCTGCTGAAAACAACCAGCTTAAACCAGCCTAAAATGGTTGGCTGGTTTTAGCTGGTCGACCAGCCTGGTTTTAGAGGGGGTTTCCAGCCATTTCCAGCCTGGTCTTAGCTGGTCATCTCTCAGCCTAACCAGCTAAGACCAGACTGTAAATGGCTGGAAACCAGCCTAGAAATGGCCAAAACCCCTCTAAAACCAGGCTGGTCGACCAGCCAAACCAGCAAACCATCTTAGGCTGGTTTAAGCTGGATTTTTCAGCAGGGATATTCTGTCTTAAAAGGAGTCAAAGCATTTAAACGTAAAGCATGATTAGTATGAATTAAATCAGGATCACACATACATGCATATTGTCCACTTCTATTATTCAAATTAAGATTCGACAGTATTACGTGCAAAATGATCACTTGTTGCTTCTCAAAACCCTGCAGCTTACTGCAACAAAACATAACAGAATGTATTTTGTCACTAAATACACTGAAAAAAAAGATGTCTGCAAAACTGTTGCAAACAATTTATTTGTGTTGAATTTAAACAAACAAATTAAGTTTAATAAAATTCTACTTAATTTGTTTGTTTAAATTCAGCCCAAATAAATTGTTTACAGCCACTTAACGTAAAAATATTGAGTAAATCCAAGGAATCGTCTCTGATTGATTTTTTTCAGTGTAGGCACAAGTGTGATTGAGCATTTCTTTAAATGAACAACCTCAAACAGTTATTACAGCTAAATACAAAATGCTCTTAAATTAGGTGTCTAATTGTAATTAAGCTAAATTTGCAGGTAAAGTAACTAACATTTAAGCTTTACTCATTCATTCATTTTCTTGTCGGCTTTGTCCCTTGCGGGGTCGCCACAGCGGAATGAACCGCCATTTAAGCTTTACTAAATAAATAAGAAAAAAGATCTTAGAATAATCATAATAACCTTACACAATCTGATGTAATGTTGTTAAAAAACATCAACAAAATGTTTGCATGTCAGTAAGATTCTAACTGTTAAATAAGTAGTTTTTGCATGATTTCTCACATTAGACAGCGCTGTATTTTGCACCATGTTACTTTTGACTCTCTGGTTGTTTAATTTTTATTTAAAACAATCCTGACATTTAAATTGTCCCTTGCCATTTTACCACTTTTCCTATTAATGTTTTTTAAATGGAAAATGCGTACTTTTTTTAAAATGGTTAATTTATGTATGTGCGTGTTTATTAAAAGCAAGTTTTATTATGACCAATTTATTTCGGAGATTTGACAATGATGAAAATTCAGATTTGAACCTTTGACATTGATGACTTTAATAACACCTGACCCAAAGATCTATAGCATATTTTCTTGTGCGTTTTGTGCTAAATTTAGTTCTTTAGCTCGACACACATAAATTTGATAGAAAAGTGTAATATTTAAAAGTACATTTTTGTAAATGAGGCTGAAAATGAATTTTCAGATCAACATTTTACAATACACCCGTTGGAAATAGCTTAGATTGTCCACTAGAGGGCAGGAAATGTTCAGACATCATTGATCAGTTCATTAACACTGAAATTTAAAAAACAAAAATCATGTAACAGACATACAGCGTAATAAATACATATCAGAACAACAGACAAGATCATGGTTAGCTGAAACATTCCATTAAAAAACATTTAGTGTAAACATTTTAGTTTAAAGCCAAACAGTATTAATTTTCAACATTTTCCCTCAGATTTAAAGGCTCATAAAAGCTGGAATGCTTTATAAGGATTATGTAACAGTTGCTATAAGCAAGTTTCAGAGCTCATATCAGTCTTTAACAGCGATTCTGTCTCTGATGCCTCTCTGATGTCTTCAGATGAATCTGTAAGAAGTCAGAGAAAATATAAGTGTTGGTGCTACAGCACATGTAGTTATTGCAGCATCTGACAGCTGCCGAAATAAAACACAAAGAAAAAAATAGCAAAGGAAAAGTACTGCTCAAAGCATTTATTATACCTGTTTATTTCTATTATGTACAGTAATCTGACCTTTTCACACATTTCAATGCAGTCTTATTAATTAGATTCTTTTTTTAAGCTTTATTGGAAATCAATTAGTCAACTTAGGGTCAGTATATTCTTCGGAAGGTTGTGAGAAACTCACCTCGGACAATAAATGTCTTGGAGAGCACATTTCTCCCATTCCTGGCAAAACGTAGTTTATAAATTCCAAAGTCTGTGGATCTGATATCACTGATTGTTAGATGTCCATTTTGTTGATCCAGCTGTAATCTGTCTCTAAATGTCTTGTCATGACCAGCACATACAGTGATGTCTGGTGCATTCAGTCTGCTTACGACAACAAATGGGTTTGTGACGTCTGAATTTAGCTCTCCAAACCTCCACTGCAGAACATTCAAACTGTCTATTTTTGTGATGCCGGTGTTTAGAGTGACGGACTTTCCCACACTCACTGACACGGTCTTCAGTTCATCCGTTTCAGCCAAATCATCATCTGGAGAACACATAGTGATTAAAAAAAATGTTACAGTGTACTAAAAACCTATTTTATATTCTTAGTTTCATGTACAGATGTCAGCATTTTCAAAATGATCTCTGTTCACGTGCATTCATAAAAACTACTAAAATGCTTTTTGTTTGTTGTCTCCAAACCAGTAGATGGTGATGTGACTTGAAAAACACTAAGCAGTTGTGCAAATACAATCCTGTTGTTGTCTGACTTTGTTATTTTGGTGGTCAAATGCTCATGTGCATAGACTGAAAGCGTAATACCTATGCACAGTACATTTTCAGAAATTCACATTTTTGTAATTAATGCAAGAAACTATAATGGTATAATTTTCAAAAACTTAAAAAAAATATACTTGTAACCCATTTTAATCTGTTGTGTAAATCAATAGACAAACTCATATTTAGTTAAAATAGTTTTTAATAATAAATAATGATGGGATGCAGAATTAAAGGTATTGTCCTACCTTCATGCACCTCAGAAACTTGTTGCATAGTAGTCTGGCCTGTTTAAACACAAATCACGTATAAACATATATATATACATATGTATGTACAGTTAAAGTCAGAATTATTAGCCCCCCTTTGAATAATTTTTTTTATCCTTTTTAAATATTTTCCAAGTTATGTTTACCAGAGCAATGAAATTTTCACAGTATGTCTGATAATATTTTTTGTTTGGAGAAAGTCTTATTTATTTATTTTGGCTAGAATAAAAGCAGTTTTACATTTTTTTAAAAGCCCTTTTAAAGTCTAAATTATTAGCCCCTTTAAGCTATATATTTTGTGATAGTCTACAGAACAAACCATCATTATACAATAACTTGCCTAATTACCCTAACCTGCCTAGTTAACATAATTAACCTAGTTAAGCATTTAAATGTCACTTTAAGTTGTATAGAAGTGTCTTGAAAAATATCTAGTAAAATATTATTTACTGTCATCATGGCAAAGATAAAATAAATCAGTTATTAGAAATGAGTTATTAAAACTATCATGTTTAGAAATGTGTTCAAAAAATCTCTCCGTTAAACAGAAATTGGGGAAAAAAATAAACAGGGGAGCTAATAATTCAGGGGAGCTAATAATTCAGGGGGGCTAATAATTCTGACTTCAACTGTATATATATATATATATATATATATATATATATATATATATATATATATATATATATATATATATATATATATATATATATATACACACACACACACACCCACACACACACACATACACAGTGTTCAGCATACAGTATATAAGTACACCCCTCACAAATCTCTCTTTTAAATTCATATTTTTTAATAGGAAGCTATACAATATTATTTTTGTGCATATACATTAGATTAGTCAGTACTGAAGCCAAATCTGGAGCTAATCTAAGAAAATAACTTACAATAACGGTCCAAAAACTAGTGCAGCCAAATTTATATGTTATAGAAAAATATTAAATACAAATTTAAACAAAAGGAAAAATCAAGAAAAGCAAAAAAATTGAAAAATTTTGTTGAATGGTTTAGGTTGTAATTTTTTTTTCAATATTTTACTTGGATTTAATTGTTTTATCTTTTAATTTCTAAATACATTTGTTGACTAAAATATTATTTTAATAAATGTATTTGTTTAATAAATTTTTTTAAATGCACTAAAATAAATTTCCTATATTCACTGAGAAATGGATAAAAATATTCACTTTCAAAATGGGGTGTACTCGTATATGCTGAGTACTATATATATATATATATATATATATATATATATATATATATATATATATATATATATATATATATATATATATATATATATATATATAATTTTTTTTTTTTTTTTTTTTTTTTTATTTATTTATTTTTTTTACATCATAATTACACTAATCTTGCTCTGTTAGCTTTGTCAGATACTTACTCGTTTGATGTGTCTTTTTATATTTCCGGTAGATACTGAACATCCCAGCTACAGCCAAGATTAGCAATGTAACTACGATGCCAATGCAGATCAGGACCACCACATCGAATGGTACGCTGTTTTTTGAATTCAAACTTAACACATCCACTATAAAACAGAGAGAGTTAATGCATTAAACTTTTACTTGAAAGTAGAAATTAAATCGGTTAATATTAGCATCACCGCACCTTCACATGGTTGACATAGTGTGTCAATGTCCAGATGTGTGGTCTGGTTGCTGATGAGGTTGCTGACCACACAGCTGTAGGTGTTTTTATCCTGATATTCTACCTCCAGAGGTAGAGAGAGACTGACGCTGAGATCAGACACACTGATGCTGGACAATAAACTGTTTCCTTTGTACCAGGAGAGACTCACAGCACTCACATTCACCACTGAACACACCACTGAACAATACTGCACCGATGAAGATGAGGAGGATGAACACTGAGTAGAGTTTCTGATGAGGACAGGAGCAGGCAGACGAGCTGAAAACATGAGAATATACAGACAAAAATGACCAACTTTAATAAAGCTACAAAATAATAAATGCTAACCATCATGTATGAAATGTAAAGTCAGTCTCTGCAGGTCACATGTGTAGCTAGCTGTCACTAAGGTGTCATTTTACCATTTACAAAAGAAACCTGATACTGCTTGACAGCATCTCCAAGGTAATCTAGCGTGATGGGTGGTTTAGGAAAGTTACCACATCAACTAACTCGCAATTGAGTAAATTTGCAAAGCACTCACCAAAAATAACAACTCTGAACTGCTTGGATAAGACGTCATTTCCGCCGACAGTATTTAATTCGTAGAGTCCAGCGTGTTGGGATGTTGCGTTAGCGATGGTCAGAGATCCAGTTTGAGGATCCAAACTCAGTTTGCCACTGAATTTCCCGTTCAGCACTTCATTATATACTGATATCTTGTTGATGGCGTTGTTGATCTGAGCTATTCGGGTGCTGTCAGGTCCAAATGTCCACAGAACACGTTCATATTTCTGTACATTTGTAAGAGCAGATTGTAGCGTGACAGAATCTCCATCCTTCACCAGTTTGATATTACCAAACACACCTGGAGAACAAAGAGACGTTTGTAAGACGCAAATGAATAAAAATTAAAGTGCTCATTGCTTTCGCTTTCAAAATATAGCGCCTTTATGAAACGCCTTATTGTAACGTTAGCCGGTTAGCTAGTTCAAAAGGCGAATCATTTGAGGGTAAAATACCACGCTAATAAAAGATGTGTATAATTCAATAGTAAAATAATTCCAAAACATGCAAAGTGAAAGCAAAACAAAGTTACCTTTCAGTAAGAAGCACATACATAAACAAAATAGCGTCATTTTGGTGTAGATGTAAACAGCAAACTTTCTTGTCTTCATTGGCGGTCCATTCTTACGATACCGAGACACACCTTAACTAATAATATTTAACCGAATGAATATCTATAGATTTTTATAGCGGTAATCATACGTGATTTATATCCTCCTTTATATCCTCCTGATAAGAAGGTTGACCATTCGAGTCTAATATATTTAGTTTCGAGTAAAAGTAGAGATAGCCTAGTGTCAACACTCTTCCTGTTTGATCAGGTGATCTCCGCCTATCAATGGGAAAGTTTTGGGAATATGACGCAGTGAAATGGATTCATCTATTAATGATATTAGCCTAATTGTCAATGTATTTTAGGCTACTCTCTAGTTATGAGGATACGTTTTAGAAATTAAAATAATTAAATTGCATGTAGGCGATTGTCATAAGCGTGTTTGGGGGTAAAAAAAAGTTTTGTTGTAAACAACGAAAGTGGATGACAAGCATATCTGAAAAAAACTGCCTTTTAAAAATGGTTGTGCGTAAGTTTTTTCTTTCTTTCGTTTCTCTTTTTTTTAAAAAAAATTCCCCTGATGACCACTTGGGGGGAAATGATATGGATATGAATGCGCAAGGGAAGTTAAAGGGATAGTTCACAAAAAAAATGCAAATGTACTCAATTATTCACCTTCAAGTGGTTCCAGACCCTCATGCGTTTCTTTCTTCTGATGAACATGAAAGAAGATATTTTGAAGAAAGATAAAAACCTGATTGACTTCAATAGTAGGAAAAACAAATGCCATGGAAGTCAATGGTTACCAGTTTTCAACACTCTTCAAAATATCTTCCTTTGTTTTTGACTGAAGAAAGTACATGGTGAGTAAATTATTTAAGATTTTAATAATTTATTTTAATGACACGTTCCTACAAAAATAAGGCTTGTTTTCGGATATTGTTGACAGTAGCAGGGGTGTCCAAACTCGGTCCTGGAGGGCTGGTGTCTGCATATTTTGGTTCAACCCTAATTAAACACACCTGAACCAGCTAATCAAGCTCTTTCAAGGTATACCAGAAACTTTCAGGGAGGTGTGTTGAAGAAAGTTGAAGCTAAACTATGCAGGACACCCTCTATAGGACTGAGTTTGGACACCCCTGGTTATAGCAACACAGTTTAGATGGTTTAACTTCATTCATTCATTTTCTTTTCTGCTTAGTCCCTTCATTAATCTGGAGTCGCCACAGCGGAATGAACCGCCAACTTATCCAGCATATGTTTTACGCAGCGGATGCCCTTCCAGCTGCAACCCAACACTGCGAAACACCCATACACTCTTACATTCACACACATACACAACGGCCAATTTAGCTTATTCAATTCACCCACCGCATGTGTTTTGGACTGTGGGGGAAACCGGAGCACCCGGAGGAAACCCACGCGAACACGGCGAGAACATGCAAACTCCACACAGAAATGCCAAGTGACCCAGTCGGGGCTCAAACCAGCTACCTTCTTGCTGTGAGGCGATTGTGCTACCCACTGCGCCACCGTGGTTTAACTTCAGTTTTAACCGAATCTGACACAGAAGATACACTTGACCTATGTCTGTTTTAATAAACTGGGGCAGCTCCGTTTTTTGGAGTCAAACCGAAACCTGCTGTGGTCTGATTTAAAGTGGTCTACAAAGACATGTGGTGCTGCTCTGCTGAGTGGACAGAAAGGTTGCACACGTTTGCTCGTTTATTGTGTCGCATTTGTGGTTAAAGTGCTTCTTCCGGTCCTGATAACATCAACTTTTCAAGACCTTTTCCTGTTACTCAATAAAGATAGCATATAAAACAAAGCAGTGAAACCACAAAGCAAGTCTATTTCAACTAAAAGAGATACCCCAAACTGGATATCCTGTCAATATTTACTCATTTATCACTTGCTTCAAACCTGTTTGACTTATATTTTAAAACAAAAAATAAAGCTAAAAATCCTGACCATATATATCCAAAGTATTTGTTTTTCCTACTATGAAAGTCAATGAATTTATAGATATGGTAATATAATATAGATTTCATATAACATAGAAACTTATAAAGGTATATACACACTTGACGGTGAGTAAATTGTCATTTTTGGGTGAACTATGCCTTTAAGTCTCTGCATCATTTACTATTGACCTTATTTAATACACAAGCAAATATAACAATGACGTGTTTGCACACTAGCTACAAGAAGATGTTGGGAAATGTACACACTTATCTACAGAAATCCAGCCATTTTAGCATTTCACATGATTGACTGTCATAGCTAATAAAGAAAACATATTTTGTTTAGCAAAATCCATGCGAGTAGGAGGACTAATGCAACCACAGTGTGCGTATGTGCATGAGGAGGGGTGGCAGAAGAGTGTCGGGGTGGGTTCACACCTGCTCGCATTTCCAGTCCAGAGTTACCAAAGATAAAAAATGGTGTGCAGGATTGTTTTGCTTTGTTTGTGCTTCTGGCGTCTCGCTGGTAAGTTAATATGCTTCTTTAGTTGTATTTTCATTCTTGTAGTTTGACTAAATCAGCAATAATCAAAATTACAATGTTATTTTACAGCAGGCAATGTGAATAAATATCTAGACTAGCATGTATTTGCAAACAATGAACCTTTTCACCAGTGTTTGGTGAGTTAAATCAGCTGTTTCTCCATTGGAGTAATTTATTTAAGTCATTTCAGCTTTTTCCGCATGACTTCATGTCAGAGTTTTGCCTTTTTGCATTCAGAAATTGGTCTGGCGAGACTTGAGTTTGTATCTGTGAGTTATCTCAAAACTATCGCTGCTTTTTTCTTTGAAATATTGACTTTTTAATCTCCAAATTGACTAATACCTAAAGGAATGCGACTTTAGTGTAATGTGATATATAGATGTATGTGTGTATAATTGCAATAATAAAAAATATAGTTTACACTTAACAATAACAGCACATTAATAATGATGTATTCATATGTAAGCTAAACATTACTTTATTATGAATTAATGATGTGTTAATGCATGCGCTAATCATGAACTAACTTTAACTACAACATGAGTCACAAGAGTTCATGTGTGAATAATGTCTACCTTAATCACTTGTTAATTCATGTAGTTAATGTATTAACATTTAAGTTTAAGCTAAATGTAACCATCATGAACTCACGAGCTGTTAATGTTGAATTATGGCATGACTTTACTTGGAGGGGAACATCACCATTAACTCATCCTTGACAACTCATGAACTCCTATGTTTAAACTGTTGGTGTTGATGTTGACAGAACACTTCTATTGTTATTCAGTGTAAACGCACTAAACAGATGTACATAAGGAGTTCATGAGTAGTTAAGAATGGGTTATGATGTGCCCCTCCAAGATGTGCCCCTCCAAGTCACAATATACAGTAATTATATATGAGTTTGTGACGGTTAAATTAAGCATAAACTAATGTAGTAATTAATACATTAATTAACAAACAGTCATGTACTATAAATTAATTAAGGTAGCCGTTATTCACACATGAACTCATGAAACTCATGTTGTCGTTAAAGTTAGTTCATGATTAGCGCAAACATTAACTCATCATTAGCTCATAATAAAGTAATGCTTAGTTTACATATTAACACATCATTATTTATGTACTGTTATTGTAAAGTGTTACCACAATATATCATTGGTAATACACACCACAAATGAAAATAAAACATATTTTTTCCTTCTTAAAAAGACATCGAATTGACAGTAACGTCAAAAAAAAAAACGCACAAAATTGCTATTTGACCTGATGTCAAAACCTTGACGTCCATTTGACTTCCAAAATAACCCATTTTTTTTGTCCACCAAAGTAATGACACAAAAAGTATTGTAATATATGATTGCTTTAATTCCAAATGACCGTATTACACTGGATTTTGGTGAATTTTTTTTTTTTAAAAAGGCGGCAATATCAGTTTATTAAATTATAAAGGCTAACACAAAGTGTGTAACGTTTCGAGCGCACCAGCTCTTCATCTGATGTGCTCGTAATGTTACACACTTTGTGTTAGCCTTTTTAATTTAATAAACTGATATTTTTTGGAGGTTTGATGTTGCCGCTTTTTTGAATATATTTTCACACCTGTTGCTGTTTGGCTGAGCACCCATTTAGAGCAGAGATTCCCAAACTTTTCAGCCTGCGACCCCCAAATAACAATGCCAGTGACTCACGACCCCCAATATCCTCTGAAGTGGTTATAAATATACATACATATATATATATATATATATATATATATATATATATATATATATATATATATATATATATATATATATATATATATATATATATATATATATATCATGGCCTTTACTTTTAATTTATCTGAGTGCCGTAAAGATGTCAAAGTTTGGCTGATGCCAAAAAAATGTATCTGCTAGCAATAGTGTCTTTAATATAATGTAATCACCCCAGGGGTCGCAATCAATTGGAAAAAACAAAATCAAAAAGCTGATGGCTTTTTATTTGTATGTTGTATTTTTTTATGAAAGTATTAAACTATTTTGTTATTCAGTAGGTTATGGATAAAATATAGTAATTCTAATAGTTTAATTAAATGATTTAGATTTTTGGAAATCCCAAACCCCCGCTTTGGGAAACTCTGATTTAAAGTGATATGCGTGCTTTTGTGCATTTTTTTCACTGGATTTTGTATCCCTACAATGCACGTAAGCTACCTTGATGTCAAAACGACATCAGAAAAAGTAAAAAAAGAAATTTTACACCAGTACTAGATGTCAGTTTGATGTCGTTTTGACACCAAGGTAGTTGATTGACATTAAATCAATTTGCATTTAGAAGTTTTTTTGACATTGTTTTGATATCAAGGTGCTCGCTGGGTCAGCTGGTCATGATGGTTTTAGCTGGGGGGTTTTCTCAACATGATGTTGCAAAGTGGTATTTTCTTATCACATTATTTTAAATATATTGTCATAAAGACACTGGTTTGTAGTTCATTACTAGTCATTCAATCATTTTCCTTCAGCTTGGTCCCTTTATTCATCAGGGGTCACGACAGTGGAATGAACCGGCAATTTATCCAGCATATGTTTTGCACAGTGGATGCCCTTCTAGCTGCAACCCAGTACTGGGAAGCACCCATACATTTTCGCATTCACACACATACACTACGACCAATTTAGTTTATTCAATTCACCTATAGCGCATGTGTTTGGACTGTGGGGGAAACCGGAGCACCCAGAGGAAACCCACGCCGACACAACATGCAAACTCCACACAGAAGTGCCAACTGACCCAGCCGGGATTCGAACTAACGAGCTTCTTGGTGTGAAGGGATTGTGCTAACCACTGAGCCATTGTGCCATCACATTACTAGTCATTTACACAAATAAATCAGGAATCCTAACGCAATCACTGAAAAGACTTTACTGTTACTTTACTAATACTGTCTTGTATTTTCCTTTTATCTTTTGGCTTTTTAGTGCTGAACACGATGTAGCTACAGGATTTTTTTTGTCATTTTTGAGTGAGATGCTAATGGTTTAATTTGATTCAATGATTTATGCTAAGCTAAGCTAAAAGTTTTCCCGCCAGACCCAGAGATTGGATGAATTGATTGAAAAAATGGTGAAATTCAAGTGATTAACACACATGAAGGGCGAAACGGTGGCTCAGTGGTTAGCACTGTCGCCTCACAGCAAGAAGGTCGCTTGTTCAAGTCCCGGCTAGGTCAGTTGGCATTTCTGCCCACATAGCAAATGTTTTCTGGCCCAGCTCCGGGCCACTCAATAACTTTTCCCTTGGCCCAAGTACCGCAAAGAATGACGATCCTGAAGTGGCCCATAACTGGATTAAAGACAAGGGCCACACATGGGCCATAACCGGCCTGAATCTCAGGCAATTTTTCACCCTTAACTGGCCCTGAACTGGGCCAAAACAGGTTTATTATTGGTACCGATTCTCAGCTATAAGTTAACCATATCAAGACCACCCTTTAACCAGAAACCCCAAAAACTGAGCCATAACCCAGCCTAATGTTACCTAAATAATGTGAACAATCGCTACACTGATCTGGGCCACACACCTCCCATCCACAACTGGCCCAAATGTAGTTTGCCGTCATGCATGCAGTGCCATCATTACCATGCATGGCCCACATTCGGCTGACATTATGTATGCCAGTGCCATCACGCCAGCAGTGCCATAATGAGACCACATTTGGACCAAGTCCGTTTGCTATGTGGGTGTTCGATGTTTGCATGTTCTTCCTGTGTTGGTGTGGGTTTCCTCTGGGTGCTCCGGTTTGTCCAACAGTCCAAAACACATGCGATACAGGTGAATGTGAGAGTGTATAGATGTTTCCCAGTACTAGGTTGCAGCTGGAAGGGCATCCGCTGTGTAAAAAATATGCTGGATAAGTTGGCAGTTCATTCCGCTGTGGGAACCCCTGATGAATAAAAGGACTAAGCCGAAGGAAAGTGAATAAATGAATGAACTCTAGGGGAGTTGTAAAATTAGCCTATTTTCCAAAAAAAGTGGAGTGTTTCTTTAAGTGCTTACTGTAATTGAGACCGTTTTCCTATGTGTTTCAGGAGTGTTTGGTGTTGAGATCGACGAGAGTAAGTCTCTGTCTGTGATGGAGGGCGATTCTGTCACCCTACAGACTGGCGTGACTAAAATACAAGAGGACGATCTGATCATGTGGATGTGCGGAGATCAGTGTATCGCCAAACTCAACATATCATCCCAAGTCATCTCTGAAATGGACCACAGATTCAGAGGCAGACTCATACTGGACCAGACTGGATCTCTGACCATCAACAGCACCAGGACCACAGACTCTGGAGTGTATAGAGCACAGTTGATTGGGCAAAAAGTGTTCAAGAAGACTTTCATTGTCACCATCATTGGTGAGTAGACCAGATGTGAAGCATCGCATCACTTGCTTTAGATTAATTTAATTTAGGCTTCTACATCAATTGCATGGGGTAGGTTCAGCATAGCCTTTGTACAGTAGCATAACCTTTGGCATACCCTGACTAGCACCTCTGAAAAAATTTAACTATACATCCCACATAGCAAAATTTCTCTGGCCCAGGTCTGGCCCACACAATCGGCTTTTCTTTGCTTACATGCCGCAGTGAATTACGGTACATGATTGGACCAAGTCTGGCTTCCATACAAGAGCCATGCATGGACCATATCTGGGCCAAGTCTCAGCCAAGTTAATAACCTATAACTGGCTCTGAACTGGGCCAGATATGTTGGTGTGTCATGACTACAATGAATTTGATAAACCCATGAAGCATTTTGCTTTATTGCCGAAATCTGGGCCAGAATTCTTTGCTACCTTGGATGTACCAACAACGTTGAGCACAAGATGCCACAGTGAATTATGGCACATGACTGGACCAAGTCAGACTTCCAGACAAGGGCCAAACATGGACCATATCTGGGTCAACTCACAGCCAAGTTAATAACTCATAACTGGGCCTGAACTGGGCCAGATATGTTGGTGTGTCACAATTGCAATGAAATTGATAAACCCATGAAGCATTCTGCTTTAGGCACGCTATGGGTGTGTAGAGTAGAATTCTTTCTTTACTCAAAAATTATTTTTATGTATTTTAAATGTGGGTCAAAACAGGCCAAATTTACATGGCCCACATATCAACTTTTAACATCTGGGCCAAATACTACATTTTACTTCTGCGCCAATTCTTGTGTGCCGCCTTAAATTTGGTGCCACCTCTGCCAAACCCAGGGCCAGTTTGGACAGGGGGGATTTTGCCGGCCCACATTTAAAAAAATGGTACGGCCCTTCTGGCTAGTCCGCCCCTGGATGTTTCCATCCACCTATTTTTATGTGCATTTCATAATATTGCAAAAAAGATACTTAATAGAAACACCAAGATGCACATTCATTTTGAAAATGGACACTTTCGCTTTGTGTATGCTTTACAATTAAAGTTATTAAACATTTGGAAGTTCCCACCTGTTTCGTACTTGCATGAGTACAGTAGCATCACCCACATTACTAGCGTAAACTCATGGCCAGGACCAGACGGAATCTGCGGACGTTTTTTGCTATTTCTGCTGAGAATTTTGGTAAAAATCTGCGGATTTCTGCGGAATTGATTTGGGAGTATCATAACTAAAACCTTAATATGTGATAATTAAAATAATACCTTTTTACCTTTCATTTAATGTTTAAAATGCAAATCCAATTAGATTCAGTTTATTTGGTAAACAAAGCAAGTCTCTTATATAATATATCTACTAAAAGACAGAAAATATTACTTTACAAACTGCATTGTACATAAATCAGATAATATTGACTAATATGAAAATATTTATTACTGTAATTAATTTAAAAACTGAATGAATTTAGATTTACACACAATTACTCAAGTAAATAAACAGAATTAATGATGGGCTAAAAATTCCGTGTGGGCCTACTTATGGCACAGTGGATCATAGAAACCCCACTGCCTGCTAGCATTTCATAAAGTGTTACTGGCAGAGCAGCACAGACTGAATGCAGAAAGACAAATGCTTATCTAGTGATTCTAAGTTTTTATTTTAAATATATGTTTCTCAGGGGGAACCAAGAATCAGACCCATGGAAAATGTCTTTAATTTATTTAATAGGGAAATTCTTATTTGACTTCATTTAAACGTGAAGCTATTCTTGGACATTTGAAAAAAGAAACAAATATATATGAGAATACCATGTGTTTATTGAATACATGTTTAATATTTTACAGCAGTGGTCTCAAACTCAATTCCTGGAGAGCCACAGCTCTGCATAGTTTAGCTCCAACCAGCTCCAACTCCCACCTGCTTAATAGTCTCTAGTAGTCTTGAACACCTTTATTAGTTGTATCAGCCGTGTTTGATCAGGGTTTGAGCAAAACTGTGCAGAGCTGCGGCCCTCCAGGAATCCAGTTTGAGATATGCTCTACATGTTAAATGTGTCAACATGCGAACATCATTTTTTAGTTTTTAAAAGAGCCTAGGGAGCAGAGCAAAACTAGTTGCATTAATGTTTAAAAGTGTAGAGTCCCGTGGTGGAACTTAAGTTGGATACATTTTTTTTGTGTGTGTGTTTACCTTACACTGCGTTCGAACAACATGCGGCATGGTAAAATATGTCTTTTTCATGTTAAAATTTAGATTTTTATCCTAACCAACTACGACTGGCTAAATTTCTATTTTATGGCGCACTCACACTATGCTATTCGAACTGTGCCCAGGCTCGTTTCCCGGATTGTTTGAGAAGTGTGAGTGCTCTGAACCGGGCTCAGGCGTGGTTCAGTTGGCCGGCCCTGGCCCGGTTGGAAGAGGTGTGCCAGAGTGCGGTTCACTTGAGCCCGAAACTGAAGACGAGACGAGACGTGAATTTTTTCACAGGACTGTTTCATGTGGATTTATTAATCATTCTTACTGTTTAATGAACGCAAACTGTCATAGATTATTAAAGACGCAAACCCCTCACTGCACGACAGTTGCACCTTCAGCAAACCTCCTAGTACCTGCAGAACTTTATGATTGTTCGGGGAAATATTTGACTGCATGTCACCGCATATCAAACGACTAAAACGATATAACTAAAGAAATGTCCACTGTGCTGAGCGAGAGCGCTTCTTAAACTGAACAGCGCATCATCGATGACATAAGCGTGCTCAGGCGCGAAGGCAATGTGGGTGTGGGTCGTCAGGGGAGACGGGAGCGGGGACAAGCATGCTTCGACCAGGTTCAAGGCAACTGTACATAGTGTGAGTATGCTCATAGAAACAGTTTCAATGGCAATTCAGCACCATCAACTCCAATGGCAATTATCTCCTCAGGTACTGATTATGTGCCTTATTCAGTGTTAAATGCTAATAATGTGAGTTTGAACACCATTTTACATTACATTTAATGCCATACTACTGAAAGCAGCAGCAGATTGTTCACCACAGATCTTGAAGATAATATAACAAGCAGACGGTTTGAAAATGAAAGTCAGAACTGTGACTCAGTGCAAACCAACAACATCAGTCACTCAGCCTATGTTTTAATAAAGTTTAACAGGTTAAATGCATATTATTTCTATTATAACTCTTACCATTTCATTGAGAGTGCAATGGCTGATATTGAAATGAATGTCTGGTATTTAAATGCTTCTGTCATGTCGTGTTGCATTTGGTGCCGACATCCAAATTGCCTGTCACTGGAATCTAAGGGTATAGTTTGGACACGTTTAGTGGTTTCTGCCTTTTTGTTCTTTAAATGAATGCACATTTGAGCTACTTCTACAGTAGCATTGCATGCATTCTCTATCAATTGAGCCATTCTAATGGAAATTTGTCTCATTTATATGTTTGCATTATATGTAATCTACTTGCGTGAATACTTACAGTTGAAGTAATACCCTCATGTATATTTTTGCCCCATTTTCTGTTTAACAGAGAGAAGATTTTTTCAACACATTTCTAATCATAATAGTTTTAATAACTCATCTGTAATAACTGATTTATTTTATCTTAGCCATGATGACAGTAAATAATATTTGACTAGATATTTTTCAAGACACTTCTATACAGCTTAAAGTGACATTTAAGGATTAACTGGGTTAATTAGGCAAGTTATGATAAATAGGCAAATCATTGTACAACAGTGGTTTGTTCTGCATACAATCAAAATCAACTGTATATTCGCATTTGGTGCGACCCCAGCATTACACGAACATACATCTGCGTATCTTCTTGATTTAAAGGAAGAGTTTTTCCTCATGTTTTCCAGCTCGTCTTCCCAAGCCTGTCATCAGCAGTTACTGCCCACAAAATCCTTCATCGTCAGGATCATCAGACTCTAAATGTGTCCTGCTGTGTTCAGTGGTGAATGTGAGCGCTGTGAGTCTCTCCTGGTACAAAGGAAACAGTTTATTGTCCAGCATCAGTGTGTCTGATCTCAGCATCAGTCTCTCTCTACCTCTGGAGGTGGAATATCAGGATAAAAACACCTACAGCTGTGTGATCAACAACACCATCAGCAACCAGACCACACAACTGGATACCAACACACTCTGTCAGCCATGTTCAGGTAGCACCACAACTAAACATCACATAAGAAGCACTTAATCAGTCATTATTAATCATATAATATTATCATAACAATATCTCCAGATTGTGTCTGCTGCTGTGACTCCACTCAAGCTGCGATCCAATTGGTCCTTTCTGCTCTGGTGGGCGTGGCTACTGTAGCCATCTTGGTTTATGACTGCATGTCCAGAAGAGCCGAACAGAAAAACCGCAAGCCATCTCAGTCTTCAACCAGTCTTCAGGAAACAAACATTAATTTATTACAACAGGACTAATCTAAGTATTTTTAATCTGAATAATCAATACTTCGGGCGACACGGTGGCTCAGTGGTTAGGACTGTCGCCTCACAGCAAGAAGGTCACTGGTTCGAGTCCCGGCTGGGCTAGTTGGCATTTCTGTGTGGAGTTTGCATGTTCTCCCAGTGTTGGCGTTGGTTTCCTCTGAGTGCTCCAGTTTTCCCCCCACAGTCCAAACACATGCGCTATAGGTGAATCGGGTAAACTAAATTAGCCGTAGTGTACGAGTGTGTGTGTGAATAAGAGTGGTGGGTGTTTCCCAGTACTGGGTTGCATCTGGAAGGGCATCTGCTGTGTAAAACATATGCCAGAATAGTTGGCGGTTCATTCTGCGGTGGCAACCCCTAATTAATAAAGGGACTAAGTCGAAAAGAAAATTAATGAATGAAAATTGGCCGTTGTGTATAAGTGTGTGTGTGTGTGAATAAGTGTGTATGGGTGTTTTCCAGTACAGGGTTGCAGCTGGAAGGGCATCCGCTGTGTAAAACATGTCAGAATAGTTGGCGGTTCATTCCACTGTGGTCACCGCTGATAAATAAGCTGAAGGAAAATGAATGAATGTTTAATGCTTCTTCTTAGACAAAGGATATCTAACTAAAGTCGTGTTCTTCACTAATAATATTGAGTTAATCAGCCAACACAGAATGCAAGATATGTGCTCACAACGAATTAAATCTTACACAATACTTCCATGTCTACTTTCATCTAATTTGTGCCTACAAAGCTTTTTGTTTAATGTGGTCTGGTAATGTAGGTAGCGGGCCTGTTTCTTTATCCTGTCAGCAATTACACATGACAGGAAGTTGCTTAGGTGTGCTAAAACAACTTCTGAAGAACTTTAGTGGAAAGACCTTCAATCATATTTTAGGTCAGGCCAAAGTGAAAATTCTGTCGTCGTTTACTCTAGGGCTGCACAATAATATAATTTCAGCATGGATATCACAATGTGATCCTTCGCAAGGGTATGGAATATTGAGTTTGTATTATAAATGATACACCATACTGTCAGTGAGCAGTGTCTTTGAGATGAGACATTAAACCAAAGTCCTGACTCTATGTGTGTCTATGTCTGACTCCCAATCATCCCCATCCACCAAATTGGCTGTATCACTGCCTCTCCACTCCATCTATATCTGGTGGTGGTGGTGTGGAGAGACCCCCCTTATGATTGTGAAGTGCTTCGGGTGGATGGCCATACACTATAAATGCGCTATATAAATACACACATTACATTACATATGAAAACATTTCTTGTCTTGACTTTTTGTCACATTTTTCTTTTACAGTGTACACTTTTGCTGCACTATGATACTAATTATAAACCCTCAGTAAAAGTATTTTGTGATACAGTAGAGTATAACCCTTATGTAATGTATGGTATATTTTCTCTAGTGCTTTACACATCAACCAGGGGCTGATTTAGTGATTTTGGGGCCCTAAGCAATTCCAGCCATGGGGCCCAAAAGTTCTAAAACGCACCATTTGTACTTCTATTTTTTTTCCTTTATTTCATTCGATCTCTTTTTTACATTTTATAATAACAATAATAACATGTAAAGCACATTGTAAAACCATTTGTTGTCTTAAAATGAATTCACAACTAAATAGAATAAATTAACTGATTCATTTTTAAAACTAAATCTTTACTGATGTGACTGCTGGACTGCTCCATGATTGAAGGTGGAGGACACATTTGCACAGACATAATAATTACATTCAATTAAAAAATTTTAGACCCTCACCATACAAAATATGATAGAAAACAATATCATACATAATTTATAGGCATCATTTATACTTCTAGGTTTTTATTTGAGGGCCCTCAGATATCCTGGGGCCCTAAGTGGCCGGTTACCTTGCTTATTGGTTTAACCACCTCTGACTTCTACACAACTGGAATCAACATGTTAACCTACAAATACTGTAGTGGTGAGTATAAAGTCTAATCCTTATCTGAAATGTCAATGGTATTGATAATGCAACTATGTGTTATGATTATTGTTAGGATTGCGTTGTGTTTCTGTGTGTTCTGATTATAGGTTGGGGGCGTGCCTTCAGTGCAGCTGATGTTGGTCAGCGCCCTTATTTAAACCCCGTCAGAGAGTTGGTCGGGGCAGCTGTTGATTCACTTGGCAGTTGAGCTTTGCTCCAATTTGGGCATTATGCTTTGTTTCGCATCCATACACTATCACTGACAACACTTACCGCATCCAATTCACTTGCTTTTCATACTGATTGAGCATACTGATACTGATGTTTTGATTATATTCGTTTCAATTATGTTAAATAAATATTCTTTTTGATTATATTTTGCCGTGTCATCTCCCTCACTATGTTACATCCCTGAGCCAGGTGTAACATATGGGGGCTCGTCCGGAATTTGAACCCGGGACCTCTCGTCAAATGTATCTGCCAGTAGCCCTTGAGTAAATCAAGTTTACTAATATATCTTGCAGAGCCCACTTGATCAACGCAATCTTCCATTCTTGGTAAGAAAACCGGATGGAACAGACAGGTTTTGTACGGACTATCATAAAATTAATAAAATTACTAAACCTGATGCGTTTCCTCTCCCAAGAATGGAAGATTGCGTTGATCAAGTGGGCTCTGCAAGATATGTTAGTAAACTTGATTTACTCAAGGGCTACTGGCAGATACCTTTGACCCCTAGGGTCCAGGAAATTACTGCTTTTGTAACCTCTTCAGGGCTATATTATTATTCTGTCATGAGCTTCGGGTTACGAAACGTTCCTGCGACATTTCAGAGATTAATGAAGGGTGTGATATCTGGCTTAGAGGGTTGTGCGGTCTATTTGGATGACATTATAGTTTACAGCGATAACTGGGATCAACACGACTACGAGAATTATTTAAATGTTTAGCTGAAGCTAATTTGACCGTAAATTTAGCTAAATGTGAATTTGCACAAGCAACGGTTTCTTATTTGGGCAAGGAAGTGGGTCAGGGTATGGTGCACCCTTTGCGCACTAAAGTGAGCGCGATTGAGAATTTCTCTACTCCGGGTACCAAAAAAGCACTTATGCGGTTTATTGGAATGGCCAGTTATTATCGTGGGTTCTGCCTAAACTTTTCATCTGTCATTTGTCCATTGACTAATCTATTTAAAAATTCTGCAAAGTTTGATTGGACTCCATATTGCCAAAAAGCTTTTGAGAACGTGAAGTTGTTGTTGACTGCTACTCCTGTGTTAGCAGCGCCTCAAAGTGGTCTTTCCTTTGAGATCCAGGTTGACGCAAGTCACATGGGAGCTGGAGCAGTCCTTCTCCAGACTCATTCTGATGGTATTAATCATCCAATAATTTATTTCTCACGCAAATTTATTTGTATCAATTGAATTATTTTGTTATTGAGAAGGAAACACTGGCACTTATCTGGGCACTTCAACATTTTGATGTGTACGTGGGAGGAGGTTCTCCAGTGGTTATTTTTTCGGATCACTACCCTTTAACATTTCTTCACTCATTGCAGAGTCCGAGTCAACGCTTAATGCGATGGATCCTTTTCCTACAGCCATACAACTTGACGATTAAACACATTAAGGGAACTGAGAATGTCTTTGCGGACACCTTGTCACGTGCCCCTGCGGTGGAGTGATGAGGCTGTATTTAGTCTCTAACTGATGTGATTTTTTACCTACTCCTTTGTAAATGTATGCATGTTAAATTTATTTAATGAGGGATTTTTTTAAGGGGGGTGGGTTAGGATTGCGTTGTGTTTCTGTGTGTTCTGATTATAGGTTGGGGGCGTGCCTTCAGCGCAGCTGATGTTGGTCAGCGCCCTTATTTAAACCCCGTCAGAGAGTTGGTTGATTCACTTAGCAGTTGAGCTTTGCTCCAATTTGGGCATTATGCTTTGTTTCGCATCCATACACTATCACTGACAACACTTACCGCATCCATTCATTTGCTTTTCATACTGATTGAGCATACTGATACTGATGTTTTGATTATATTAGTTTCAATTATGTTAAATAAATATTCTTTATATTTCGCCGTGTCGTCTCTCTCACTATGTTACATCCCTGAGCCAGGAGTAACAATTATTGTCAATGAGAGACTTGTCTTGATATTTGTTTTATTATCCATACAATCCCATGCTATATGATTACCATTTATATTGTGTATTTTTGCAATTATTAATTACTTTTTTTTGAACAGAAAGGAGCATGCATGTATAATGTTGAGTATAATGTAGTGCTGTTAAACAATCACATGTAAAGTATGTTTTTTTTTTACATAATATGTGCGTGTTGTGTATTTGTATTTTTTAGGACTACAGTATATGCAAGTACAAACATAAGTACCATTAAAAAATACAAAAAACGTGCATATATTTATCAATTTTATTAGATGTTTAAAATAATATGTAATATAAAACATTTCTTGACAACTCTTGCTGTTACAAAAACAGAATTAATTCAAAAAAGTCACAAATATTTTATTAATATCTCACAATACTGTGTACTGAGTGAAGATATAGTACATCGAGCATCTGCATTGTGTCACAGTATGAAAATAAAGCGTATTAAAACAATTCACAGTAATATTACTCACACACACACACACACACACACACACACACACACACACACAAACACACACACACACACACAATCAGGGGCCTGTTTCAGTAAGGAGGTTCAATCAACTCAGAGTTTAAACTTGAACTCTGAGTTGATTTACCGAGAGATTAAAAACTCAGAGTTTTCGGTTTCAGAATAGCTGATCTGGGTTGGGTCAATCAACTTTGAGTAGACCAACTCAGTGTTAAGCGCGCACACCGCAACTATAAAAAGGCATTATCAATGGAGCGCAGATATTACGAGTTCTCCAGCTGAACTTGATGTGCTCATGCAAAGTTATAGCAGATATGAGTATATATTTAAAAAAGCAACACCACTGCATCAGTGAAACAGAGACAGTAAGCGTGGGAAAACATAGCTGCTCAAGTTAATGAGCAAGTTTACATTTAAAGTATTTAAATAATTAAGTATAATAAAAAAGTAATGTAATGTGTTACGTTTATTGGCCATAATTTTAAAGTCATTTCAGATGTAATTGCATTAAATTACATAAAATAGGCTACTGCATTTCTACAACAAATTTGACAGAACAAGAATGCATATAACCTTAGCTTAATGTTCAGTGGAAATGTTTAATTTAAGGTTCCCACTTTTGCACACATTGATCAGTTTTAATAGATTTAAGTGCACTGGTGTGTCTGCCTTTTTTATTGTTCGAGTGATAGAGGATGATATGACATTTATAATGTAAGCAGAACTAAAAAAAAACAGTTTTTAGAAGGAGTAATAATCCCATTAATCTAGTTAGTAGGTCAGTGAATTTAAGCTAATTAATTATTAAAAAAGGACAAACTATTCTCGTACGTGACTTTGTTCTTTGTGTGACTAAAATGTATAAAGCTATGTTTCTATCCAAAAACGTGAATTAAATTTATGTGCAAAACTGGATTATCGCATAAAAGATGTGCGAGTAAAGCAGCGTTTCATTCCAACCAGTCAAAGAGAACAAAATCGTCACGTCCTCATTAACTGCCGCTAAATATCAACAGTAAAAACAGAATTTACTGAGGTAGAAGAAGCTGCGTGAACATGTTTTTAATTTAATAAATGACTTGTGCCTCAGAAGACAATGCCGACACACAATGAACGCGTGGTGGCGTTTTAGATGCGGAGAACAGACGCTCTTGACACGCTGCAGACTCTCTGGAGGTAATTAATAATATAATAATACTGAAACAGTTACGGCGTTTTAGAATGACCAAAACAACATTTCAGATGTTTTACAGTGTGCTCAACATGTTGGTTTGTCCATTCACACACATTTTCATCATCATATGATCTCTTATAACAAACCTTTTTAATGCGCACACTGGAATTTGTTCAGTAAAAGTGTTTCCATTGTAGTTTATGCGCATCTTTTCTTATCGAATAAAAAGTTTCTCCTACTCAGTTATGCGCATATGTTTATTATGCCTATTTTCAAAAGTTCTGTGCATCTTGGCGTTTCCATCAACCAATTTTTTATGCACATCTCCAAAATGCACATTAAAATAGGTGTGTGGAAACATAAGTCTAAGGTGAGAAATACCGCTTCGTCTTTAAAAAAGGAGAGCGACAGAAACTCTGAGTTTAGAGAGTAAAACCTGCTCCTGACCAGGTTAGGTTCACAGAGTAAGTTACCACGGTAACTGACTCTGAGTTAAAGTTACCTCTCTTTCAGAAACAGGCTTGACTTACCCTGCTTTCTCAAGTTTGACAAACCTGCCATTTTGAAACGGAAAACCCAGAGTTTCTCTCATTTCAGGGTTAAAATACTCTGAGTTTTCATTTAACCTCCTTTCTGAAACAGGCCCCAAGTGATTTCTTACTAACAACACGCAAACAATTAAGGGTTAGAAGAATCAAAACTTTTAAAGTGAGACACCTAGTGGTGTGAGATAAAATAACCAAAGGATACATTTTGTTGCTGTTAGCAGGGTGCGAAATACAGGGAGTTTTTGGGGAGGATTGATTCCCTTAATTAACTATACATACCCCCTGAAGGACGTCAAAACGAGATTTATGGTGGGTCACCCCTTTAATAGAGAAAGATAGTTTACTCTGATGTTTATCTTAAATAATAATATTAATAACTAAAATAATAGATAATGTAAAATATACATTTGTCCACCCCTATAACGGTTCGTACCATTGTGAACGCATAATCGAGCCAATCAGTTTGTGCGGGAAAAAGGTTTACTCAACAGTGAAACCGGCAGATCTGCAGCAATGATAGACGTCGTAAGTGTTCACAAGAATCTTTTCTAGTAAAATAGGTGGTTGTATCTAGTTACAGCTTAAAAGTAACGTCAAATTAGGTGCATAGCTTGACCAACAGAAACCTTTGAAATGGCTTATCGGGGGATATTGTGGACCAGAATAGACATCCTCAAATGCTGAAATTATGTTTTATTAATTTTTAAGGTATCATTTAAAGCTTAAATAGATACATAAATGTGATTCACTAAAGCACACACACATTACCGAAAAGTTAAATAACTTCTCTTGACAGTAAATATTACAGTCGTTTTGAACTATACAATGTTACACTGTGTAGAGTCCAGGCATGGGCAAACTTGACCCTAGAGGGCCGGTGTCCCTGCAGAGTTTTGCTCCAACACTAATCAAACACACCTGAATACCCTAATCAATGTCTTCAAGATCACTAGAAAGCTACAGGCAGGTGTGTTTGATTAGGGTTGGAGCAAAACTATGCAGGACACCGGCCCTCTAGGATCGAGTTTGCCCATCCCATATAGACACTTTGTTAATGAATGCCACTGCAAATCTTGTAAACTGATAAACTGTAATAAATTCTGTTGTATACTTGAGGTTTTACTGCAGAAAACGGTGGTGTATTGTAAACTTTAGAATTGGCACAACAGATTGAATCGAGTTCTTTAGTACGATTCAAAAACTTAAGTATTTACTATCTAGTAATTTTACTATATAGTAAATATTTTTCATGTAGGATGTATGTAGGGGCTGTTTAGCAAATTGTGGACTTATACTTCACCAATATTACGCCAACAGCATAATATTATCTAATTTCTGCTGTTTTAGCCATGAAAACATGTTTTAAGCTTGTTATGTACTTGATATTGATGTCCTACAACAGGGCTGCTTAAGCCTGTTCCTGGAGATCTACCTTCCTGCAAAGTTTAGCTCCAACCCTGATCAAACACACCTGAACCAATTAATTAGGACCTGAACTGCACCTGATAATTTCGTTTAATAAGTTTGTTTGATATGGGTTGCAACTGAAATCTCCAGGAAGGTAGATCTCCAGGAACAGGGTTGAGCACCCCTGTCCTACAATAATATTATTTTTACACACTGGATCGTACAGCAAGTAGTTTGATGGTTTTGTTATTTCTAGTCATTTCTCCCATAGGCAAACATCAGAAGTCCTAAAACAATCACAGAAAAGAGCTTATTGCATTATGCAGCCGTAATACAGCCAATGTTTTTACAGCATATTTGAAATAACAGTGCCGAGCCGTCACTAGCATGTTGTCAATTCCTTACAGGTATGTTATTGCTCACTAACAAGTAGTGTAGCTACAAAATACAATGTTTTGGCAGATAACACCATGTCACCAAGTGTACGTGATGCAACATTTGATAATCTTTTCGATGTTCGAATGAGTTTTTGTCCACAGCATCCGCAACGATTATTTTATGACAATGATTTGTACTATGACAAAGATCACCTCAGGTGCTGATGATGTGCTTTATTTAGCATTAAATGCTACTAATGTGAGATTAAATACCATTTTATGTAGTGTTGTTCCAGTAACAATGCTAATATTGGAAATACTCGCTGATACTGCAAACATTTTGGCATTAGTATCAGAGACATATGCTCGCTAGCTTTGCTTAACACTGCAAACACAGTAACAACCATTGTTAGAGCAGTGAAGAAGAGTGAAGATTTTTTTTTAATTCTGAATTTAAAGTTTCAAAGAAGTTATTTTTTCTATTTTATTCATATTCATTTTCTATATTTCTTTATTTTTTGCACAGTATTTTATTTTATAGTTATCCTGTAAAACTTGAATTGATTTTCTTTTTTTTTTTCACTTTACGGTGTTTGATTTGTGGCTGAACTGGCTGCCAGTTTTTACAGGGCTAGTAGTTTACACAATTATTTCTACAGATACACACTCCCGTATCAGTTCAGTACTTGGTATTGGTCCATAACCTGAGTTTAGGTATCGGAATCTGTATCGGAAAGGGAAAAAAGGGTATCGGAACATACCTATTTTTATGTGATATTTATTGCCATACTGAAAGCGCCAGCAGTTACTTGTGGTTTACCTCAGATTTTGAAAATATAATAACTAGCAAACATGTTTAAACATAAAAGTTAGTTCTATGTAAGATCATGCATGCTATACCTTTAATAATGCTAATGAGGTTTCATGTTTATTAATTGGATTATATGCCTATTCTGTGTACTATTCTGTGCTTCTGAATATTTGGAATTTATATAATTCTGTTGCGTCGGGTCTGTTGTGTACAGACAATCTGCTTGTCGCTGGAATCTTTTCACATTGTGTGTTGTTAGGACATGGTGTAACAAATTGTTTTGAAAACATTATCATATATATGAAACCTTTATGGCTGCATTGTTTTTGTAAAAAAAAAAATGCACAAAAGCACATAACATCAATCTAAAATGGGTGCTCAGCCAAACAACAAGAAGTACAACAAACATGCATAAAGGTGGCAACACCAAAGCTCCAAAAATATTAATATATTAACTTAAAAAGTGCACTGATGAAGTGCTGGTGTGCTCGAACACGTACATTCATATTTTTGGAGCTTTGGTGTTGCCACCTTTATGTATGTTTTTGCATTGTTTTTGTGCAAAGACATTAAATATGCATTTCTTGTGGCATGACTTTTGTCAGCTGTGTTTCCATTCCCCACCATTTATAACTATGAAAACTCCTCAGCTGTGTCCTCATTGGATGGTAAAGTAGTGTCGGCTGGCTCAACTGAATATGTAGTACTGTTGTGGGGGTCTTCTTCTGGTATCAAGGACAATTCCTTTGGATCATCCAACACCAATGCTGTAGCAGCTGTGAGAAAATAAAGAACCACAGAATATGATAAGGCAGAGCAAGGAGCGTTATCAAAAACATACTATAAGAGCATGCATGGCACGGATTTCAGCATGATGCCCATCAAGTTCTTTACAATACAATAGTCTAGTAGCAAGCATAAACACCTAGTAAAGCAAGAAGTGCCCTAGACAACAATAAAATCAACAATTATTTTAGTAAAAATAAAACATTTAACGTGAAAATGCTTTTTCACCTTTTATTGGGATAGGATAGTGGAGGACAGACAGGAAAGCATTGGGAGCAGACAGAGGGGAAGGATCGGCATAGGACCTCGAGCTGGGAATCAAACTTGGGTCACCGTGAGCACTATGGTGCTACAGTTGCAATCAGAATTATTCAACCCCCTGATTTATTAGCCCCCTTGTTTATTTTTTTCCCCAATTTCTGTTTAACGGAGAGAAAAAATATTCAACACATTTCTAATCATAATAGTTTTAATAACTCATTTCTAATAACTGATTTATTTTATCTTTGTCATGATGACAGTAAATAATATTTGACTTGATATTTTTCAAGACACTTCTATACAGCTTAAAGTGACAATTAAAGGCTTAACTAGGTTAATTAGGTTAACTAGGCAGGTTAGGGTAATTAGGCAAGTTATTGTATAATGATGGTTTGTTCTGTAGACTATTGAAAAAATATATAGGGGCTAATAATTTTGACCTTAAAATGGGTTTTAAAAAATTAAAAACTGCTTTTATTCTAGCTGAAATAAAACAAATAAGACTTTCTCCAGAAGAAAAAATATTATCAGACATACTGTGAAAATTTCCTTACTCTGTTAAACATCATTTGGGACATATTTAAAAAAGAAAACAAAATGCAAAGGGGGTTCAATAATTCTGATTGCAACTGTATATGTCGGCGCACCTATCCACTAGGCTATATTGGCACCGACCAAATATTATTGTTTACAGGGTTCATACACATTTTTACTACTAAAATTCCATGACTTTTCCAAGACTTTTCCTGAATTGTCAAGTACATTTTTATGACGTAATGTTTCATGTAATGTCTACATATACATGGTAAACGATAAAAAAAACTATGACGTTCAAATTTATTACAGCATATTGTAGAACACGCAACAACCTATTTGGTTTAGATTTGTTTTTGTATCTATGTAAAATTGATTTTGATAATGCTTACACAGCACTAATAATGTGAGAGCAAGTTTTTGGCCAGAGACAGAAAAGAAGAGAACTAACCTATACTCAAGTTAGAGCTGCACAATATATAGTTTCAGCATCGATATCGCAATGTGTGCATCCGCAATAGTCACATCGCACAGATATGCAATGTTGGGATTATAGTTTAATCATAATAGAGTAAAAGTTTATTATCTGCATGCATTTTTAAAGAGATAGTTCACCCAAAAATTACCATTTCCATTACACCCTTCACTTGTTTCAAACATTTATGAGTTTTCTTTTTTTTATTAAATGAACACAAAAAGATTATTGAAAAACTCCTAAAGTATTGAAACAAGTGAAGTGTGAGTAAATAGTGAGTACATTTCAATCTTTGAGTGAACTGTCCCTTTAAGGCCTGTGACTGTGTGAGCATTTCAATATTTCACATTTTAAAACATCCGGCCACAAGAAATGTTTTGTAACTTTAATAAAGATTAAATGATACACAATGAAGACTACGCAGTGTTGATTATTCAATATCTGTACCTTAATAGTGAAAAGCGGAACACTATAATTCACTTTTATCTTGACTATATTTTATTTATCTATGCTTGTAATTTATTTTTTATATATTATTCAAGATTCACTCCTCTACAAAATCCCCCCAATCAATCCAAATAAATCATCTGCTGAAATTGTATTCACATCGCAATATATATCACAGAAATACAAAATACTGTAATGTCAGATTTTTCCAATATCACGCAGCCCGAATTCAACTATACAGATATTTGTTAAACTAATCTCCATGTCTTTTCCAAAACTTTGTGGGCTTTTTCTGTTTTTCCAAAACTTTTCCAGGCCTGGAAAATGCCATGTCAAAATTCCATGACTTTTCCAGGTTTTCCATGACTGTATGAACCCTGTGTTTTTAAATAATTAATACAATGATGACCATTAGGGCTGGGGGATAAAATCGTTATCGATATTTATTGACCGAACACTATTGTCAATAATGCTAAAAAAAAGATTCGGTATGAAGGCTTTAGTTTTATTAAAATGTGGCTGCTGAGCACGCGCCTTGGAAGGAATGCCAATAAGCTTAGGGTGTAAGTTTGCCATTTCCAATACAGGTGCACGACATCTGAACTTTTCCAAATGCCGCGAGCGCACCACAATTCATGTAAGTAGAACTAACCAATCTGCTTTACACTTTGTATGGAATATACACATTTCAGTAATAACGGCAGACTAATTACTTCAGACAAACACAGCATATCCAAACACTGCAGTGCTTTTCACTTTTCTCCATAAACCTGCATTGAAGCTGCAGCAATGGTTTTTCCGTTTGTCATTCTTTGAGAAAATGGTTGATGGTCGCCTAGTTTTCGATAGACGCTATAGAAAATTTTGAAGGTAATTACGTGCTTGTCACTTCTGGTTAGAATAACAACACGTGCTAAAATAAGGTCCGTATAGCAGCCGTAAGGAAATTGTAAATAAAAAAGAATGTCGCCAGAGTGGCTTTTTGGTTTCTTTTCTTGTGCATCCCAGCCACTAGCACCCCATCTAAAAGATTTTTAGCATAGGGGGTATTGTAGTCACTCAACTTCACAGTTTGTAATGTGGCAGTATGTATTTAAATAATGATGGTTGGTTCCTTTACTTGAAAGCTCAGATTTGATCATCATAATTTGTTTTGTTGACAGAGTTTGAGGTTTACTGTATCATTATTATTCACACCTTACAGATGTTGATCTACCATTTATGGTAACACTCTCTTTTACACTTATGCTTATTTTTTTATAAAGCGATCAGATATTTTGTTAAAATATTTTTGTTTTTGACTATTAAAACTATTTGCCTTAGTAATGTTGGTAAATTAAACCGGTTAAATAACAAAAAATCCTAAAATTGCTAAATAGATTGTTAAAAAATATTCAATAATTATCAATATCAATTGATATGAAACATGATATCATGATTTTTTTTTTTTTTTTTGTAATATCGCCCAGCCCTAATGACCACATTATTTAATGTTCGCTTGTTCAAGTTCTGTATCTGAATACTTTTTGGCATTCCAGAAAAGTGCTGTTTATTTAACTTTTATCTTTGCTCTGTTGCATTTACATGTACTTGTAATTTGTGAAGTTTATTTATAAACTAATTTCGAGAGGATCACGTGCTTATGATTGCTTGCGACTGGTCCCACATTATTAAATTCATGATTTACCAATCAGACGATTCCTAAGCCACTATAAATACCCTAGGTTCCTAATCACAGCCATCTTCGATTTGAAGAATCCCCCCTTCCACCCCTACTCCTCCTCCTTTCCTAGATGGGTGGAACGTTGGTCCAGTGGTTAGCACTGTTGCCTCACAGCAAGAACGTCACTGGTTCTAGTCATTACCAAGCCAGCTCACGTTTCTGTGTGGAGTTTACACGTTCTCCCCTTGCTCATGTGGGTTTCCCCCGGTTTCCTCCCAATGTCCAAACACATGCAACTTAAGTTAATTGACTAATCTAAATCGGCAGCAAAGACATGGTCCTAGTAAGAAATTATCTCTTATAAGCCATCACTATCTGTTCATTAGCTACTACAGCAGGGGTTTTTTCGAGATCTACCTGAGCTCAAACTCCCCTCTCGCCTTGCAAACGGGAGGGAGCCCCGGGCTCGAGGATCTTATGAGCTCAGGGCTGTCTCCCGGGACAGCATGCAAACACACTTTATAATCAATCATCAGCTAAGTGTGAACTCTTGAAATAATAGTTTATGCAGATGCACTGCATAGAAAAAGGCTTGATCGTCCCAATCTATCCAAATGAATGAAATCTTTCCAAATAGAGCTGTTCAACTAATCTGGTGAAATTATATTCACCTCCCAATATAAATTGCAGAAAAACAAAATATCTCCATGTCTGATTTTTCCAATACCGTGCAGCCTTATTATACAGCTACATTATTTAAAGAGTTGCTAAATATAAAGATCTCTTACCACGGATGGTGACTTTGATTGTTTTGGAAAGCGGGTGTGTGTTGCTTTCGATCTTGAGTTTGTAATGTCCAGAGTGTTTGACTTTCATGTTCTTGATTTTGAGATTTCCAGTCTTACGGTCCAACTCTAGTTTGTCTTTGAATCTTCCATCAGGGCCTTCGTTGCACCTACTGCTCCCTTCATAGACCACAGCTATGACCTTAAATAAGGTTGTGCAGTCACATACTCTGGCATCCCCATATTTCCATTTGACCAAGTCATCTCTCTTTATTTCAGTGACACCAGTCTTTAGAGTGATGGTTTTTCCAGACTTCACTCTTATATTCCTTAATAGATCTGGCTCATCATAAAATATATCTGGAGAAAAAAAAATAGATATATCCAAATAAATAACACAGCTGGTAATGTAAAGGATCACATTTGTCCAGACCTGTTCAAACAGTAATGCATTAAATCAGAGGTTTGTTATTTATGATTATATATAACGGACAATGAAAGCGCAATGTTTTACAGTAACTTGCCGTTTGGTAAATCTCTGTGTGGAACATTTATTTCCGCTTCTGCTGAAGACAAACATCTTGATTTGATTTGTAATCAAACACACACACTGAAAAAATGGTTCATTGGATTTACTAAATTTCTTTAAGGTAAGTGGTGTCAAATAATTTATATGGGCTGAACAAACAAATTAAGTTGAACATTATTACATTTAATTCAAGAGTTCGCCCTTAGTTGATGATTGATTATAAATCGTGTTTGACATGCTGTCCCGGGAGAGAGCCCTGAGCTCATGAGATCCTTGAGCCTGGGGCCCCCTCCCGTTGCAGGGCAAGAGGGGAGTTTGAGCTCAGGTAGGTCTTGAGAAGTCCCCTGCTTAATAATGGTGAATGTAGATTATGAATAGCTATGGACAGTATGCTGAATTAAACGCTTGTCTATGATGTCGATTTGGTTTATTCAATTTACTTATGTTACATGTTTTTGGTCTGTGGAAGGAAACCAGAGAGCCCGGGGAAAACCCACGCAAACACGGGGAAAACATGCAAACTCCGCACAGAAATACCGACTTGGCCATGTAAAGATCTGAGCCAGTGACATTCTTGCTGTGAGGCAATGATGCTAACCATTGAGCCTCCGTGCTGCCCTGACAAAGAAAAGGGGAGGAGTAGGGGTGGAAGGGGGGATTCTTCAAGATGAAGATGTCTAAGGAAAGATACTCTGGTTATTTATAGTGATTTAGGAATCGTCTGATTGGTGGATCATGCATTAGCTAATACAGGTCCAGCTGATGTCAATCATAAGCACATGCTCTTCTTGAAATTAGTTTATAAATTAATTCACTTTGTTTGTTTAAATTCAACCCATATAAATTGTTCGCAACCACTTGCCTTAAAAAAAAGTAAATCCAATGAATCCTTTTTTTCTGTGCTGAAGGATTTAGTGAAATCTATCATATAATAATATTTTACCATTATTTTGGTGACTGTATTCCCCAGGAGTTAAACCTGTTTAAACAATGATTGGATTTAAGTTCTCATGCTTTCAATAGGATAGTTATTGTTCATCTTTCTCAAAACACGAGTTAAGCCATTCAATGACATGCGCTATAGGTGAACTGGGTAAACAATATTAGCCATAGTGTATAAATGTGTGTGTGTGTGTGTGTGTGTGTGAGAATGTGAGAGTGTATGGGGGTTTCCCTGCACTGGGTTGCAGCTGGAAGGGCATCTGCCGCATAAAACATATGCCAGAGTAATTGGCGGTTCATTCCGCTGTGTTGACCCTTAATAAATCAGGGACTAAGTTGAAGGATAGTGAGTACGTGAGTGAGTATATATACAGTTGAAGTCAGAATTATTAGCCCCCCTTTGAATTATTTTTTCTTGTTTAAATATTTCCCAAATGGTGTTTAACAGAGCAAGGAAATTTTCACAGTATGTCTGATAATATTTTTTCTTCTGGAGAAAGTCTTAATTGTTTTATTTCGGCTAGAATAAAAGCAGTTTTAATTTTTTTAAATACCATTTTAAGGTCAAAATTATTAGCCCCTTTAAGCTATATATTTTTTGATAATCTACAGAACAAACCATCATTATACAATAACTTGCCTAATTACCCTAACCTGCCTAGTTAACCTAATTAACCTAGTTAAGCCTTTAAATGTCACTTTAAGCTGTATTGAAGTGTCTTGAAAAACATCTAGTAAAATATTATTTACTGTCATCATGGCAAAGATAAAATAAATCAGTTATTAGAGATGAGTTATTAAAACTATTATGTTTAGAAATGTGTTGAGAAAATCTTCTCTCCGTTAAACAGAAATTGGGGGAAAAAATAAAGGGGGGGGGGATAATTCTGACTTCAACTATATATGATTCATAGTACCTGGATGAGCCTGTGTTAATTGTGTGTTTAACATACATTGGAATGTTGTGATTTGAAAAATCAGAATCAAGTATTCCAGACAGCCGCATAACAATTCTATTTGAAGGCAGATTTTTGACAAACATAACCACACAGTGGGTAAAGTAATCCAAATCCTTACCACAAATAAATGGGGTGTGCTCTTCCTGAACTGTTTGAACAAATTCAAAACACGAAAGCGAGGCTGCGGTGGGAAGAAACCCGGAAGTATAGGAACAGCACTGTAAATATTGCATGCTGTGGACTACAAACCTCCAGCTGTTGCTGCGACTACAAAATGCAGATATGGTGTAAACATCACTTTAATATCATTCAGTTCAGTTTCATTTAAACAATTAAAAGCATATTAGGCATCAAACAACATCACAATCTCTTAAGAGTAATACGTTTAAGTGTCCTCCTAGGCTTCAGTTCATGACAGCAGGTAAACACCGTGGGGACGCTTCTCTGCTTCAGCCTATGTAACCCGGTGAGCGATAAAACACTGCAGTCCTCTGTAGCACACCCTCGTGTTGTCTGTGATGCTGCGTTCACACCAGACGCGGAAGAAGCGCCAAGTGCGAGTGATTTACATGTTAAGTCAATGCAAACGCGCGAATAGGCATCATGCGGCGCGAATGACGCGAATGGCGCGGCGCGAATGGCGCGATACGCGCGAATTGAGCGTTTGACGCGCTTAACGCGCAAATTGCGCGAATCGCTCGAGTTCAAATATCTGAACTTCTGCGGACATTCGCGCCGCGTTAACCAATCAGGAGCTTGCTCTTGTGGGAGCATGATTGTGACGTAGCACCTGTTGTTGGTGTCCGGGGGAAATCCTCCAGCCGACACCGACAACAGGTCATCAAACTGGGCTTGGCTCAGTCAGAAGCACCGCTGGAAGCCCCAGTCATCCAGGTTAAGTTTCTGGAGGAGTTTATGAGCCCACAGCGCTGGGTGCACCTCTGAAAGTATCTAGTGGACTCAGACACGGCTCCGACGCTGTTTTACAGCCTTCATAAAGCACATAAACACAGTTATTTTATCAATAAAATCCATGTTAGCCATTTAGCAACGAAGCTACATTCACCGAGCAGACAGAAGCCCTGCCCATGACGCGAAGCCACGTCTGTTCTGAAGTGAATTTGACGCGCGAATGAAGCGGAGTCTGACGCGCGAAAGAAGCGAGTAAACTCAAATGTTCACGCGTCTATTTACTCGCGAATAGCGCGATTTTGCCGCGCGTTCCGCGTCTGGTGTGAACGCAGCATCACAGTGTTGTCCCGGTACTGAAATTTCCCACTGTAGGAGCCATACATTGTATATTGGCAATTGGCCACAAGGTGTCAGTACGAGAGTATATAACTGTGGCCTCACCGCATTGAGGACAGTGTTGCCAGATTGGGCGGTTTTGAATCCAATTGTGCGGGTAAAAAATGCAGTGCGCACCGCCAGCCGAGATGATGTCGCGCGCACCCAAAGCGAACATTCGCAAACTCCGCGATGATGTCAGATTCGCCGCGCGCACTTAAGCGAACTAGCGGATGCGTCGAGTATAAACAAGGCTTTAGGTGGGTAGTGTATTTGGGCGGTTTAGTAAAGGCACGCCCGCCCGCCCGCGAGATAAACGGCATCTAAAACGTGTGTTTGGGAAAAAAAACGTTAACGAACTAGTGCCATTTCCCTTAAGGTTTGATATCCCTTTTTTCACTATTCATTCAAAACGGATCTTCGGGTCACTCGGAAGGTGGTGAAATTAAAAATTTGTGCTCTTTCTCTTCGCTGATGAGATATACAGCCAGGCACACAACGTTCCTGTGTGATACCAAGTGATACTTCTGGGTTTCTTCCCACCACAGCCTCGATTTTGCTTTTAGAATGGCTGCCACGTGAAATCAGCCTATAATGCACTGCTCTATCATCATTTACAAATCAGTGCAAATATGTGCTAATTCAAAAGTGCTAATACTGATTCTGAACAAAGACAGAGATGTGCAGTGTACTGATAGTAACCAAAATATTATATATCATGAATGAATGAAATATGAATTTAAGATTAGATTTTTCAAGTAATTTTTACCCCCCTTTCCCACCGTAACTTGACTCTGAATGGTGACAATGGCCAATTTGACCTTCCTCTACAAATTAGTTGATTACTCAGTAAATATTCATTATTGACGTGATATTTTGACTTTTATCTCTATACAAATCTATCTTTCCTAGCAAAATCAAAGGTTTCTGGAAACTTGGTTGGTTTGACACAGGATGACCAAACTAATGTGATTGTTTGCTTATTCACAAGCTTGTCTTCAACAGTTAGAAAATTTGTGTCTTGTATAATTCGACTGGGCCCTGGCTCTATTTCTGACACAATAAATTACCATTTAAACACAAATATCCCCTTTTTCCAAGATTTCTGATAAAGTCAAGTCACGTTCATTAATGTAGTGCTGCTGAATCATCTGGTATCATTAATTATATTGGGGCATTTTTAAATGAGCAGGTTCTTCATTAATATCAATTCTTCTTGTCCTTATATTTACTTAATGACAATCCTACCTGCCCTTTCTGTAGAGTTGAGTTCATGATTGGTGCCGGGCAGCGTTACTGGGCCTGCTATTTCACTGTTAGCAGCAGACGGGAGTAGGGGCTGTTGAACAGCTACAATACAAGAAAAAGTTTGATTATACATAAACATGAACTGTGATTTGCAGACAGTATTGTTTTGCTTACCAATGTAGTATTAGCTTACTGGCCATCTCATCATCTTCATTTGTATGTTATAAGTAAAAAATGTATTCGGCATAGCAACATAAGTTTTCCTTTGTTTATTCTAGCCTTTTCTGTGCCGCCTTTGTGCTTTCGATCTGTTTTTAGGTCATATTTTTTGCTCACATATCACCAATATGCGACAAAAAAAAATGACCAGTAATATATACTTTTTTCTTTCTTCGCAAGGTGTCACTGTCGGTTCAATAGATAAAACTGCGAGATTATAATAAATGCAACAAAATAATAAATAAAAATAGCTAGGATCGAGAAAATAATAAATAAAAAGAGCGATGGTATAAGAAAAGGCTGCAGTAAAGTACTACATAAAAAGAGTGGGGCTGCTTGTAAGTACAGTCAAGGCCCTGATCACAGCGAATGTGTTTTTTCCCATGACAGGCACCTTTTTAAAATAGTTTTGTATATTGCAAAAACATTGCAAAACATTGCTGTTTATGCACCCCACGTGCCTCACACTTTAAGCGCCTGCTGCACCTCGCATGTTTGACGGGGTGCTCTGTACGCCTGCAGTTGAAAAAAAAAAAAGGGCCTGACGTCATGCGCTCCAGCACAAAGACAATTGATATACAGGTTCCCTAGCCACTTGAAAAGCATAACACACTGCTTTTTTCTAAAGTCAACAAAACACGGCTCGCATTTTGAGAACTGAAAAGTGCGTTCAGTGTGATTGAGGCCTAGAAGAGCATGTGTATGTCAACTGAGTGGCATGATAACACTGTCACCGGCACACGGTCACAGACACTGTGTATCCATGTTCCACCTTTAATTTTGCAGACAAATAACCATTTTAGCTTTAACAGAAATGGGAAAACATAAAGAAACCACATCTCAAACAGTTTATATAAAGACAAGTACAAAATATATTGAGAAAAAATATAGTACCTTCAGTTAATGGAATAGGGCGTTGTTCTCGATTCTGATCTGTGATAAAATAATCAATGACCAATCAATGAGAATAAATATAAATAAGAATAACCAGAGATGTTCAGTGACGATCTAGCATGATCTTTAACTAAACAGTGTAGTTTTAACAGTGTAGTTTTTTTTTTTAAATTTGACTAAGATTGCTCACTTGTTTTTGGAGACTTTTTGAAGTAATAATATCCTGCAACTGCACATGCAACTGCAGCTGCCAGGAGTAGACCAACACATATGCCCACTATCATGCCGGTGGACGGTCCTTGAGCTGTAATGGAGAAGCAGAGACATTTCTCAACCTGAAAATACTTTTTTTCACTATCTATTTTAGCTCAGGCCTATAGCCAGCCTGGTGAAAGGGGTGGTTTATTTCCCCACCTCATTTTCTATTTAATTATTAGTGACATTTTAAGCACTATTTTTAGCTGGATTAGCTTGTCGGGTGGTCATCATAACCACACTTTTTGATGTACCATAAAAATTTCCTAAAGATTTAGAATAAAGAAATATGAAAGTAATACTCATTTTTACATTTTTTATATTTATTAAATCATATATCATTAGAAAAAATGGTAATCTGTTAAAGTTTTTAATTAAAAACTGTAGTCTATTGTCATTTATTAGTGTTACGGTCTAGTTTGGATTTTTGTCCCTTTCTCCCTTTCTGCCGCTCTCTCTCTCCTTAGCTGTTTCTCAATATGCGTTCTCGTGTAACGTCATCATCAGCTGCCAAAGTTCAGTTCCAATACTCAAGAATGGAGGATGCGTGATACTTCCCGGATGTGTTCTTGATATCGAGGATGCACTGCTGCAGACTTGAGCACCGATCTCGCTCTACAATTCCCAGAAGTCATTGTGACTGGAGGTGGAAAGCGCAGCATTTTATTTAGATTTATTAAGTTCAGATATATAATTTATTTACCTCAGGAGATTCCCTAAATGAAACGGTGAATATAAACATTACCATGGACATCTTAATAAAGGAATAAACACATTAAGGCTGTTTGTTTGCTGAAATTCGTATTAAAATCAGTTTTATTTATATTGTGCAACATATATTTATGTTTTTATGCATAGAATTTTAAAAAGGGGAAAAACAATAAATCGTTGTATGAATAGTTTAAATAATTTTCCATTTAAAACGCGTGAAGGTCACGTGACCATCAGGAAGAACGCAGAATCTCATTTCTCACAGGACGCGTTCTCTGTTCTCGCAGTCTCCCGAGTCTGTTCTTCTGAGGACACCTGGCAAGACCGGTCTCCACAAGAACGCAAGTCCGTTCTCTGCGTTCTTAGAATTGAAAAACAGCCCTTGTCTGTCATTAGCTCTGTCTCGCCCTATCACTTTTTGTTTCGTTGTTTTTTTTCTTTTAAGGTACTTGCTGATTGGATCCCGAGCCTGTCGCTCCTCATTAGGGTGTTTCCTTGTGGACCAATTAGGCTTCATTCCGCGGACTTTAAATTTGACCGGCACGCCTTGTTTTGTGCTTTGATTTGTTCCGTGTCTCTAAACTAACCAAAGTAACTGTAAGTTCAATATGGTTTAAGAGGGTATTATTTCTTTTTGGGGGAAAAAGGTATAGGTTAACAAGTCATGCAACATACATTTTGCCCGTAGTTATTTGAGTTGTTCAGAAACACTAGGTAGGTGGGTGAACGCCGCTTTTTGTATTTTAGTCTATTATTTTAGGGAGTGAACTTTACTAGCGTCAAATACACTGAAGATTTAGATTTCTTTTTCACATTTGTATCTTCTTCAGTAAGCGTAGAGGGGATCTTGTGTTATAGTTAATGTAGCTGTTGGTTTTGTTTAGTTCCACTCTATAGTCCATTTCCCCCCTGTAACTTTAGGTTTGATTATATTTCTGTGATTGCTTCTATTTATTTTCAAATGCACTGTACAAAGCTCATATACATCCCTGCTGAAAAATCCAGCTTAAACCAGCCTAAGCTGGTTGGCTGGTTTTAGCTGGTTGACCAGCCTGGTTTTAGAGGGGTTTTGGCCATTTCCAGGCTGGTTTCCAGCCATTTCCAGCCTGGTCTTAGCTGGTCAGGCTGGGAGTTGACCAGCTAAAACCAGCTTGACCAGCCAAAACCAGCTATGTCCAGCTTAAACCAGGCTGGTCAAGCTGGTTTTAGCTGGTTTAAGCTGGTCATTTTCCAGCCTGACCAGCTAAGACCAGGCTGGAAATGGCTGGAAACCAGCCTGGAAATGGCCAAAACCCCTCTAAAACCAGGCTGGTCGACCAGCTAAAACCAGCCAACCAGCTTAGGCTGGTTTAAGCTGGATTTTTCAGCAGGGATGCCTCTCTTTTGTTGGCTCTATCACTTTTCCTTATAGAGGAAAAACAAAATAAGTGTTAAGATTGTGTGTCCTTGTTTATTTCCATTCATTTCTTTCAGTAATAATATAATATTCTAAGTGTTACGTTTTCTCTTCCTGGACAACCTATTGAATCATAACAATTAGGCAAATAACAAACTGGCCAGCAAGTTCAACTTTCCTCAGTCAGAATTTGGGATGCCAAATTTGGCACAGCGTGACTTCCCGTTCTGAAGTCTCGCCATAGCGTCAGCCAACATAGCATTCCCTTTAGTCTTAAAGCCTTCTTCGATGGGTTATTTTTTACAATTTACGATGGCGTAGAAGTCAAAATAGGACAAATGATCTTATGTATGCAACAAAATCTAGAACTTTGTTAGTGAGGAGGGGGACTTTCAAACCACACGAACCACCTGTAGCTGTAGATTGTACCCCTTTGTTTATTTCTGCTAGTTAGCAAAGTGGCATGGGTTATGATTGTCAATATGTGGACAGAAAACTACTGAAATCGTGACTACATCTGAAAGTTTTAGTCAGCTAAAATACAATGTGTACAGTACCTTTTTTATTAAAACACGATAAAGGACATATTTCCTCATCATCAGCACAGTAATATTGAACATTGATGTATATACAGTACCTGGACATGGTTGACAGAGTGTGTTGATGTCAAGTTGTGTGGTCTGGTTGCTGATGGTGTTGTTGATCACACAGCTGTAGGTGTTTTTATCCTGATATTCCACCTCCAGACGTAAAGAAACATTTCTGCTGAGATCAGACACACTGATGCTGGACAATAAACTGTTTCCTTTGTACCAGGAGAGACTCGCAGTGCTCACATTCACCACTGAACACAGCAGGACACATTTAGAGTCTGATGATCCTGACGATGAAGGACATTGAGGAGAGTTGAAGATAATGACAGGAACAGGCAGGTGAGCTGGAAATATCAGAGACATATACTGATAAATCAACCTTTATTTTTAGTCAGAAGTTAGAAATGAATACCACCTTAATGCACTATTTTAATGTGCCAACTTGCTATGGTAAAACAGTACAACTGGGTTTTTTATAGACATTTTGGATTTTATTCAAGTCTCCCTATAAACGTTGTGATTCTTTATGCAAGTGTATACAGTATATAAGAGGGAAATAATTTACCATATGCAATTATTCCGCTTATACTATGGTTACCACAACTAAAGCCACCTTTCAGATATAGTATTTCAGACAGATTTGTCAGGGTTTTGTCCTCAAACTGCTTCTGTGTGAAGCACTCAATTCTTACACATCTCATCCAAAGCCTTCTGTTGTGTTTTGATGTGATGTTTGACTGTTGTAGCTGTAAATTAACTGCAATCATTCAGCGTAGTGATATGGAGCTGTAATGCGCTCAAAACCTGCCGGGACTGCTTTAGTCAGTTTAGTGGCGAATTTGTACAATTTTTAAAAGGATTAATAGCACAACACAACCCCTAAACCCAACTGTCATTGGGGATGAGCAAATCACCCTAAATTGTATTAATTAGGTGTGAAACGGATCACTGTTGATCCGTGATTCGTATGGATCACAATTCACTTTCACTTTCTTCCGCGACTCCCCAACCCTCTTCACTTTCGTCCGCGACACCTCCGCCCCGCTCACTTTCATCTGCACACCCCAACAACCCCAAACCCACAGTTTAATGAAACATGACGCTGGTGAATTTTTGACGCTGGTAAAAGCAATTACATTGTGTAACCAACAGATGGCGACAAGCAACTATCAAAATTACGCCACTGAATAGGTTTTCAAAAATAATACATCTACAGTATAATAAAACATGACGTTTTATGTGTGAATTGTTGAATCATTAATTGAAGATAAATATGATATGTTGTACAAGATGTTAGATTTCTATATTTAGCATTATCCGCAACAGTAGCAAAGATCATATTTTATATTGAATACTTTTCTTTTTTCAGCAGGTTTTTTCTTGATTGTTATTTTTTATTAACATTACAGGTTCTAAATTCTGTTTGTTAAAGCAATGTTTTTTGCAGTAATATTTTTAAATAAATGAAAAGCAAATGACATTTGTCTCCTCACTTTTTTGCTGATCCGAAAAATGGTCCGATCCGTGACTAAAAAAAAAACGTAGTTTCATATGAATTCATACGAATGAATTAGCTACTATCTCAAAAAGTTACAAATTGCGATATCGTTACTTTATCTGAAAACAACAGCACACCTTAGAATGTTCATCAGCCAATCAGAATCAAGCATTCAACAGTCCCTTATAGGGAAATTATTGTGAGACCTTTTATTAGAAACGTTTAGTTTCTCAATTTATCCAGTTTAGTGTGAAATATTGTTTCAGGTGGATAAGCTTGTTTAGATTGATCACAATCAGGATATATTGGCTTTGTCCAGAACAGTCCTTATACAAACATGTCATTTTGAGGTGTTTAAAAAGTAACATGGTAATGCTACCATGTCAATTGCGGCACATGAGAGATAATTAATTATACTAAAAGATTTAGCTACCTGGCGACATGGCGGCTCAGTGGTTAGCACTGTTGCCTTACAGCATGAAGGTCGTTGGTTCGAGTCCCGGCTGGGTCAGTTGGCATTTCTGTATGGAGTTTGCATGTCCTCCCCGTGTTGGCGTGAATTTTCTCCGGGTGCTCCGGTTTTCCCCCACAGTCCAAAGACATGCGCTATAGGTAAATTGGATAAACTAAATTGTCCATAGCGTATGAGTGTGTATGGATGTTTTTCAGTATTGGGTTGCAGCTGAAAGGGCATCCGCTGTGTAAAACATATGCTGGATAATTTGGCGGTTCATTCCGCTGTGGCGACCCCTGATTAATTAAAAGACTAAGCCGAAGCAAAATGAATGAATGACTTTAGCTACTCACCATAGACTGAAACACTGAATGACCTGTATGTGCTCTTCCTGACATTTTCCAATTTATATATTCCCGATAAGTTCGCTGTGACGTTATAGATGGTGAGAGATCGCGTTTTTTGGTCTACCACCAGTCTGTCTCTGTATTTCTTAACTTTAAAATTATTAACTATGACAGTATTGTCCGGTCCAAAAGTCCAAATGATCAGATCATCTGTTTGTATATCCGTTACGTTAGCATGTAACGTGACTGATTCTCCCTCTGTCACCAATAAGGACTTCACTTCATCATCGCCAGACACACCTGAGAAACAAACACAAAGGGTTATTCGGTAAGCAGATAAGTTTGTTAGCAAAATTGAAAACCACAACAAAACACCTATGTGGGCAATACAGGCTCATTGGGAAAATGTGCCCAGGGCTACATTTTTGAGAACCGAGAAATGGGCTCGTTGGTATATATGGCTGCATTTTGTGTGAAAAACAAATGTTATGGAGGGGTATCACTGACTGCCGTCCTTCATATAGATGGCTTTTTCTTTTACTTCGGTAGCACCGCTATACTTTAGGTGCGTCCCAAATCGCATACTTATCCACTATTCTACGCCATTTTGTAGTATAAATAGTGTAAGTAGTGCGTTCACACTGAAAAACTCTAAAAATAATAAGTGCACTTTAATTACCCGAATGATGCACTCATTCAGTCGGTAAAATGTAGTGTGTAATGATAGACACCTCACGCACTCAACGACCGCAGCTTTGCTCACGTAGCGGAAGGGGCGGAGCTATCGGGCACATGTTGGGACAACTTTATTTATTTTGGATTGTGAAAGCAGTATTCTCCTACGAGAGTGATTATAGCGCCTCCCGATGGTGAATAGGGATGCAACGATTATAGCTTTTGGTTGTACGATTATAGTCTGAGAAATAATCACGGTTATCACTATTACTGTATTATGCATTCATTAATTTCTAACACCGCTAGTTTAGAAAATCAGATGAAATCTCCTGATGTTTTACAGTGTTATTTATTGCTGCTCAGTAACTAATTAATACAGCACTTAATAATATTAAAAACAAACAATAGTCCATTTCTCTCTCTGTGCTTAAAAATAAGTGAATGTTTTTGACATTTATTCATTCATTCATTCATTTTCTTGTCGGCTTTGTCCCTTGCGGGGGCGCCACAGCGGAATGAACCGCCAACTTATCCAGCACGATTTTACGCAGCGGATGCCCTTCCAGCCGCAACCCATCTCTGGGAACTTCCACACACACATTCACACTCATACACTACGGACAATTTAGCTTACCCAATTCACCTTTACCGCATGTCTTTGGACTGTGGGGGAAACCGGAGCACCCGGAGGAAACCCACGCAAACACAGGGAGAACATGCAAACTCCACACAGAAACGCCAACTGACCCAGCCCAGCCGAGGTTCGAACCTGCGACCCAGCGACGTTCTTGCTGTGAGGCAACAGCACTACCTACTGCGCCACTGCGTTGCCCGTTTTTGACATTTAATCATAAATAATTTTACACTGTAAATAAATGACAGAACAATGAATAAATAAATAAAAATAAATTAAAAAACAGTATTTGTCTAATGCAGAGCTTGAAATGAACTGTTTACCTGGTAGCTCCGGTGCTCCCAACTTAAAAAAATGTAGGAGCACCACCAAAAATGAACAAGCACCACTGCAAATTGCATATTAAGGGATTTATTGTATTTGAAAACAACATCAATCAGGACTAACAAAAACCAGAAACAACTAATGCTGTGATGACTTATTGATATCTCTGCAATAATTCCAAAATGAATGTCTAATAATTATAAAATATTATTAATGATGACGAAGATGACAATAATACTAACAATGAATAACATTACTCATCATCATGCTGCCTTGAATGTGAATTATCTGCTATAAAAGTCCTGCTGTTACATTATAAAAAATAAATTTATTTAGTAGTTTGGTCATTTTTTATCATCAGGGAAACGGTTTGAACTTCCGCTTAGTAAAATAACCATTGTTCCATTTGGGACGACACTACATACATATACTATGCTGTTGAGTGTGTAAGTTAATAATTTAAGTTAATAAAGAAATAATTTTCAATTACATATCCCCCCAAAAATAGTTCAAACCATGGTGATTACAGGAGCAGGTGAGGTACACATACTGTAAAAACTCCACAAACTTTTTGTAAAATCTATGAAACACTTTGGGGCCGTGAAATTATTGATTAATCGCAACAATAAAATAACATCCATTTCCCCCCACAATTACAAGTATTTGGAAACCTCAAAACCAGATGGGATGTCAAGGTTCACCAGATTCTTCACAGCAGTACTGCCCTAGCACACCTTCATGAGGCAACGTCACCAAATACCCAGCCTTTACAAATTACAAGTTGTGTTCATAATGCTTTCAAAACAATCTACAAGTGCTTTTAATGGATATGAATCATCGCAAAACATTTGCTTTTTGTCAGCTTTCATCCCTCACATTGGTAGTATTGTAGATATAGCTGTGTTCAAGACGTAAGAACGTGTCATTTACAACTTGTGAACTTGGACTTTTCAGAGCGAAGACCTGTTGATAAAACTTTTACCACGTGACCACTTTTACTGTGCCACAGGAAAGGTAGCCTATTGATCGGTTTAATGATGGCTATGCACTGCATTATAAATATCTCTGAAACTACAACAACATTACCAAAATACCCAGCAAGCATTTTGTCTTTTTAAAAGATGTCTAATAGACGTCCAAACATAGTCGTCTTGGCTAAAACAAGGCTAAATTTGGGCTGTCAGTGAAAATCTAACAGACGTCTAAGAATAGGCCAAAACTAGACTAGTCATCAAATAAACAGAAATGAATGACTACACATATAAAGTCTGTCTAATCTGATTATTTGATGACTAGTCTAGTTTTGGGCTTTTCTTAGATGTCTATTAGATTTTCACTGACAGCCCAAGTTTAGCCTTGTTTTAGCTAAGCTGTACGTTTAGATGTCTATTAGACGTCTATTAAGTGAAGTTTATTTATAAACTAGTTTCGAGAGGAGCACGTGCTTATGATTGCTTGCAGCCAGTCCCGCATTATTCAGTTTATGATTCACCAATCAGACGATTCCTAAGCCACTATAAATACCCTAAGTTCCATATCATAGTGGTTAGCACTGTTGCCTCACAGCAAGAACTCACAGCAAGTAGTCCTTACCAAGCCAGCCGACGTTTTTGTTTGGAGTTTACACGCTCTCTGCATGCTCACGTGCTTCCCCCCGGTTGCCTCCCACCGTCAAAAACATGCAACTTAGGTTAATTGACTAATCCAAATTGGCACCATAGACATGCTCCTAGTAAGTAGTTATCTCTTAAGAGCAATCACTATCTGTTCATTAGCTACTACAGCAGGGGAGTTCTCGAGATCTACCTGAGCTCAAACTCCCCTCTCGCCTTGCAAACGGGAGGGAGCCCCAGGCTCGAGGATCTTATGAGCTCAGGGCTCTCTCCCGGGACAGCATGCCAAACACACTTTATAATCAATCATCAGCTAAGTGTGAACTCTTGAAACACAAAATTGTTTGCTGGGTGATAACTTATATGAACTTAAATGAAGTGTATATAACTTATAAACACTTAGTAAGTGTATATAAAACTTTATTTTGTTATTTTAAAAAATATTCATTTTTACAGCCGTTTTTCAGTGAAAAATACCTTAAAAATATATTTGAATTGTTCCTATCCCACTGATGTTGACTGCAGACGGTCACGAAGTACATGTAGGCCATGTGCATTTAACGTGAAGTACTTAAAGGCTACACACTGGACAAGAACGTCCTGCCAAAAACGTCCACATCCGACATACTGAATAAATCTAGTAAAATGCAGTTAAAAGTACGTGCATGTGATTTATTATGTTGGCGATTTAAAGCATGTAGCTATATTAATATTTGCGTGGTTTGCTAATATAAATCCGTCTCTCACACACATGTGCCTCATTGCAAAGTCACATATACTGTTTCGCAAATGGGGGTTCAAGACACTGTTTAGGAGTTATATACTGTAAATAGATATTTCTGAAGCACCAGGTATTGTCACGTGTTGTTACATCTCAGACTGACGGCATTAGATTAGGCGAATGACATTGTAACAATGACAATTATGTATTTTTTTCGAAACCGAAAGTGTCAGTCTATACAGTAAACAGCTATAGCATACTTACTGTGCATTAGTAATGAGGCAATTAAAAAAGCGTGTATCTTCATCTCTCTGAGTAAAATCCGAGTGAATAATATGATAAAAGTGGACTGCTCCGATTCCGAATGTTCGTCAGGTCGCAGCCCAGCATGTCTGAACTGACAGCTCAGGATTTGAAGTAGTTCGACACCAAATTCAAATAGAGACAAAGCTGACTAAAGTCCACTTGATCACTCATGTAAAAGCTATCGTGTTTCAGAAAGAAAAGTGACAATAAATAATTACAAATAATAATGCACGCAATGATAACTTCTTTCTGCCAAGATAGAGCAACTCCAGGTTACTCCATCCCCTACTCAGGATATCGGATATCAGGAAATGCATGCAAACACGCATTGCTTACGTGGTTTTTGTTTATCCTATTTAGCAACTGAGCATGAAGTACTTCTAAGTTTTTCTTTTTGGGATTTTTGTCCCTCTAGGTCTACTTCGAGGATGGAGATATGTGGTTAATGCGACGTATATAATTAATAATTTTAAGAGGGCTGTGCAAGAAGTTTGGGGGTTTGATGTTTAATTACAAATAAAAATAAATTCAAGTAGTTTAAATTGCCTGTTAGTTAATTTATTTAACATTTAAATGCATTAATATTATTGTAAAAAAAATGCCAAGTAGGCCTGAGGTTTATTTCAATTAGCTAGCTAATAGGCTATATGACTAAAACTTTTTTTTTTTGTCTGGGAACAGTTAATTTGATAGCCTATTTGTATTAGTTTTTTAAATAATTATTAGTTTTGTTTTTCATAATGCAATTTTATTATTCATAAAATGATCCATTGATAAATTATTCATTATTTTACATACACTTATAATCAGTTATACTACACACTTATAAATAAAAAATAATCATGTTAATCATTAAATGATTATTATTGTTATTATTTTACAATTTCTTTCCTATTTTTAGTAAGATATCACAACCAAGACATGTTAGAAAATATTATGATTTGGCGCCCTCTAGCGCCCCTAACCTGTATCCCTTCATACCTTTAACCAACAACACCCCCTCTCCCCCCCATACCCGATGTAGCACTGTGGTGAGGGATTTCTTTATGTGCACGTTTCAATGAAAGCAATGTTATACAGATGTTTAAAAATAAAAAGTATTGAAAAGTTACATTTGAGACTCGATCAAACAAGCACAATTTCTATTTATTAATTTCTGTTGAATAGTTTTCTAATGTCTAAAACCATACAGTAGATTAAGATCTTAAGATAACAATCTGTGATCTTTTACTTCACCAAGAGCGCCACAAAGTACTTTCAGTTTCACTTTCTGTTTGATCTCCTGAAAATCTGAGTAAGAATAATCAAGGTTGTCATGTGACATCATTGTATTTTATTTATTGTATTGTATTTTTATTTACTTTTGTTTTTAAAAAGCAAATTGTTAAGATTAACCACATTAACAGTTGGTTTTGATTGACATTTCAAATCAACCAACTGAAAATATGTTTCATGCATTAACTGAGCACGTCAGGCCTACTTCAGGGATAGATATAAATGCAATGTATATGCTAATTAATCATTTTAAGAGGATTGTGCAAGAAGTTTGGTGTTTGGATGTTTAATTAGAAATTAAAAAAAGTATCTGAAGTAGTTGAAATTGCATGTTAGTTAATTTATTTAGTATTTAAATTTATGAATACTATTTTAATATTGAATTTTTTTCAAGTAAAGTTATTTAATTAGCTAACTAATAGTCTATATGACTAAAAAGGTTCTCCGAATTCAGTTTTTTTTTTTTTTTTTTTTTTGTGCATGAGAACTGGAATTAACATGGCTTATGTGTTTTGTTTATTTGATATGTCCTAATGTATGTTTTTTCCATGTTCATGTCTGTTTTATTATTAATAATGCTTTTTCGTCATTCATAATATTATTAATTGTTTATTCATTATTTTTATACACACTTTAAAAATATCCTATTTACCATTAAATTATTGTTATTATTATTATTATTATTTTACAAATTCCTTCCTATTTATAGTAAGATATCACGCCAAGAAAAAATATGATTTGACGGCCTCTTGCGTGGCGCAGTAGGTAGTGCTGTCGCCTCACAGCAAGAAGGTCGCTGGTTCGAGCCTCGGCTGGGTCAGTTGGCGTTTCTGTGTGGAGTTTGCATGTTCTCCCTGCGTTCGCGTGGGTTTTCTCCGGGTGCTCCGGTTTCCCCCACAGTCCAAAGACATGCGGTACAGGTGAATTGGGTAGGCTAAATTGTCCGTAGTGTATGAGTGTGTGTGGATATTTCCCAGAGATGGGTTGTGGCTGGACGGGCATCCGCTGCGTAAAACATATGCTGGATAAGTTGGCGGTTCATTCCGCTGTGGCGAACCCGGATTAATAAAGGGACTTAGCCGAAAAGAAAATGAATGAATAAACGAACTTTAACCAACAACACTCCCCTCCCATACCCCCAAACGGCATGTAATGTATCACTGTGGTGTGAGGGCTTTCTTAATGAAAGCAACGTTATACAGATGTTTGGAAATAAAAAGTATGGAAAAGTTACATTTTAAGACACAAGCACAATTTCTATTTAATCATTTCTGTTGATATTGATATTCATTCGTTCATTTTCTTTTCGGCTTAGTCCCTTTATTAATCAGGGGTTGCCACAGTGGAATGAACCGCCAACTTATCCAGCACATGTTTTACACAGCGGATGTGTTCCAGTTTCGACCCAACACAAAGAAACACCCATACACTCTTACATTCACACACATACATATACGTACAATTTAGCTTACCCAGTTCACCCATACCGCATGTCTTTGGACTGTGGGGGAAACCGGAGCACCCAGAGGACCAACGCGAACACGGAAAGAACATGCAAAATCCACACTGAAATGCCAACTGACCTAGCCGGGACTCGAACCAACGACCTTCTTACTGTGAGGCAATCGTGCTACCCACTGCGCCACCGTAACGCCCTGAATAGTTTTCTAATGTCTAAAACCATACAGTAGATTAAGATCTTGAGATAACAATCTGTGATCTTTTACTTGACCAAGAGCACCACAAAGTACTTTCAGTTTCACTTTCTGTTTGATCTTTTGAAAATCTGAGCAACAATAATCAAGGTTGCCACGTGACATCATTGTATTTTATTTATCACTGCATTCGTATTTTCTAAAAAGCAATTTGTTAAGATTAAGCACAACAGTTGGTTTTGATTGACATCTCAAAACAACCAGCTGAAAAATGTGTTTTTTTCTCATGCATCAGTTGAACACGTCAAGCCTACGCTTCTTTCTACATAACCACCATTTTGTTAGTCAAACTGAAACCTGTTGCGGTCTCATTTGTTGAACTGGAAAAAAATGTGGTTCATTTGTTGGGTGGACAAACAGCTTGTGCATGAGAGAGTGCACATATTTACTACTTAAATCTGCCAAAACTCACTTCCACTAAAGCAGTGTAGTCAGTTTTATTCACAATTAAACATCAGACGTTTTCTTAAATTATTATTTGACATTTGTAAATATTTTGGGCGGCATGGTGGCTCAGTGGTTAGCACTGGCGCCTCACAGCAAGAAGGTCGCTGGTTCAAGTCCCAGCTGGGCCATTTGACATTTCTGTGTGGAGTTTGCATGTTCTCCCCGTGTTGGCGTAGGTTTCCTCTGGGTGCTCCGGTTTCCCCCACAGTCCAGAGACATGCGGTATAGGTGAATTGAATAAACTAAATTTGCCATAGTGAAGGAGTATGTATGGGTGTTTCCCAGTACTGGGTTGCAGGTGGAAGGGCATCTGCTGTGTAAAACATATGCTGGATAAGTTGGTGGTTCATTCCGCTGTGGCGACCCCTGATGAATAAAGGGACTAAGCCTTTTTAGAACTTTTAAAAAAATTCTGGGTTGTTTTAACCCAATGTTGAGTTAAATATGGACTCTTAAAAACTGTCAGTTTAGTTCAGATTTAAAAATGAATCCAACAGTTGGGTTTGTTGACCCAAAATTAGATTAAAACAACCCAGAAATGTATCACTTGGACTTTGACAAACCCAATCATTGTGCTATTTTAATTCAATTGAATACATTTTGTCCATAATTGACCCAAAGCTGGATTAAATCAACCTGTTATTGGGTCGAAAATGGACAAACCCAATCATTGGATGTTTTTTTCCAAATGAATTATATTACTAATCACTTTAATTTGAAAAAATACCCAATAAATGGGTTTGTCCATATTTGACTCAACACCAGGTTGTTTTAATCCAGCTATGAAAAAATGAACCCATTTTGACGGTGGCGCAGTAGGTAGTGCTGTCGCCTCACAGCAAGAAGGTTGCTGGTTCAAGCCTCGGCTGGGTCAGTTGGCATTTCTGTGTGGAGTTTGCATGTTCTCCCTGCGTTCGCGTGGGTTTCCTCCGGGTGTTCCGGTTTCCCCCACAGTCCAAAGATATGCGGTACAGGGGAATTGGGTTGGCTAAATTGTCCGTAGTGTATGAGTGTGAATCAGTGTGTGTGGATGTTTCCCAGAGATGGGTTACAGCTGGAAGGGCATCCGCTGCGTAAAACATGTGCTGGATAAGTTGGCGGTTCATTCCGCTGTGGCGACCTTGGATTAATAAAGGGACTAAGCCGACAAGAAACTGAATGAACGAATGAATGAATGAACTCATTTTGTCCATAATTGACCCAAAGCTGGATTAAATCAACCTGGTTTGGGTCAAAAATGGACAAACCCAATCATTGGATATTTTTTCCAAATGAATTATATTGTCACTTTTATTAATTTGAACAAATACCCAATAATTGGATTTGTCCATATTTGACCCAACACCAGGTTGTTTTAATTCAGCTTTGAAAAAATCGATTTAAAAAAACAAAACCCATTTTGTCCATAATTGACCCAAAGCTGGAGTAAAAACAAGCTGGCGTTGGGTCAATAATGGACAAACCCAATCATTGGATATTTTTTTCAAATGAATTATAATATCGCCTCACAGCAAGAAGGTCGCTGGTCCGAGTCCCGGTTGGGTCAGTTGGCATTTCTGTGTGGAGTTTGCATGTTCTTCCTGTGTTGGTGTGGGTTTCCTCCTGGTGCTCTGGTTTCCCCCACAGTCCAAACACATGCGCTATAGGTGAATTGAATAAACTAAATTGGCCGTAGTGTCTGAGTGGGAATGAGTGTGTATGGGTGTTTCCCAGTACTGGGTTGCAGGTGGAAGGGCATCCACTGTGTAAAACATATGCTGGATAAGTTGGCGGTTCATTCCACTGTGGTGACCCATGATGAATAAAGAGACTAAGCCTTTTTAGGACTTTTTAAAACATGCTGGGTTATTTTAACCCAACGTTGAGTTAAATATGGACTCTTAAAAAGTGTCAGTTCAGATTTAAAAATGAATCCAACAGTTGGGTTTGTTGACCCGAAATTTGATTAAAACAACCCAGAAATGTATCACTTGGACTTTGACGAACCCAGTCATTGTGCTATTTTAATTCAATTGAATGCATTTTGTCCATAATTGACCCAAAGCTGAATTAAATCAACCTGGTGTTCTGTCAAAAATTTTACAAACACAATCATTGGATATTTTTTCCAAATGAATTATATTATTTGAAAAAATACCCAATAAATGGGTTTGTCCATATTTGACCCAACACCAGGTTGTTTTAATCCAGCTTTGAAAAAAAATCAATTAAAAAAATGAACCCATTTTGTCCATAATTGACCCAAAGCTGGAGTAAAAACAAGCTGGCGTTGGGTCAATAATGGACAAACCCAATCATTGGATATTTTTTTCCAGATGAACTATAATATCGCCTCACAGCAAGAAGGTCGCTGGTTCGAGCCCCGGTTGGGTCAGTTGTCATTTCTGTGTGGAGTTTGCATGTTCTCCCCGTGTTGCCGTTTTCCTCTGGGTGCTCTGGTTTCCCCCACAGTCCAAGACATGCGCTATAGAATAATTGAATAAACTAAATTAGCCGTATAGTGTATGAGTGTGAATGAGTGTGTACGGATGTTTTCCTGGTGATGGCTTGCAGCTGGAAGGGCATCCGCTGTGTAAAAAATATGCTGAATAAGTTGGCGGTTCATTTCTCTGTGGCGACCCCTTATGAATAAAGGGACTAAGCTGAAGGAAATTTAATAATTTAATGACTTTTTTAAAAATTCTGGGTTGTTTTAACCCAATGTTGGGGTTAATATGGACTCTTAAAAAGTGCCAGTTCCGTTCAGGTTGATAAATTAATCCAACAGTTGGGTTTGTTGACCCAAAATTAAATTAAAACAACCCAGAAATGTATCACTTGGAATATGACAAACCCAATTATTGTGCTATTTTAATTCAATTGAATGCATTTTGTCCATAATTGACCCAAAACTGGATTAAATCAACCTGGTGTTGGGTCAAAAATTTTTACAAACACAATCATTGGATCTGTTTTTCCAAATGAATTATAATGTCACTTTAATTCATTTGAAAAAATAAATGGATTTGTCCATATTTGACCCAACACCAGGTTGTTTTAATCCAGCTTTGAAAGAAATCAATTTAAAAAATGAACCCATTTTGTCCATAATTGACCCAAAGCTGGAGTAAAAAACTAGCTGGCGTTGGGTCAATAATGGACAAACCCAATCATTGGATATTTTTTTCCAGATTAATTATAATGTCGCCTCACAGCAAGAAGGTCGCTAGTTCGAGCCCCGGCTGGGTCATTTGTCGTTTCTGTGTGGAGTTTGCATGTTCTCCCCATGTTGGCGTGGGTTTTCTCCGGGTGCTCTGGTTTCCCCCACAGTCCAAGACATGCGCTATAGATTAATTAAATAAACTAAATTAGCCGCATAGCGTATGAGTGTGTACAGATGTTTTCCTGGTGATGGGTTGTGGCTGGAAGGGCATCCGCTGTGTAAAACATATGCTGAATAAGTTGGCGGTTCATTTCGCTGTGGCGACCCCTGATGAATAAAGGGACTAAGCTGAAGGAAAATTAATAAATGAATGACTTTTTAAAAAATTCTGGGTTGTTTTAACCCAATGTTGAGTTAAATATGGACTCTTAAAAAGTGCCAGTTCCGTTCAGGTTGATAAATTAATCCAACAGTTGGGTTTGTTGACCCAAATTTAAATTAAAACAACCCAGAAATGTATCACTTGGAATATGACAAACCCAATTATTGTGCTATTTTAATTCAATTGAATGCATTTTGTCCATAATTGACCCAAAACTGGATTAAATCAACCTGGTGTTGGGTCAAAAAATTTTACAAACACAATCATTGGATCTGTTTTTCCAAATGAATTATAATGTCACTTTAATTCATTTGAAAAATAAATGGATTTGTCCATATTTGACCCAACACCAGGTTGTTTTAATCCAGCTTTGAAAGAAATCAAAAAAAAATGAACCCATTTTGTCCATAATTGACCCAAAGCTGGAGTAAAAAACAAGCTGGCGTTGGGTCAATAATGGACAAACCCAATCATTGGATATTTTTTTCCAGATTAATTATAATGTCGCCTCACAGCAAGACCGTCGCTAGTTCGAGCCCCGGCTGGGTCATTTGTCGTTTCTGTGTGGAGTTTGCATGTTCTCCCCATGTTGGCGTGGGTTTTCTCCGGGTGCTCTGGTTTCCCCCACAGTCCAAGACATGCGCTATAGATTAATTGAATAAACTAAATTAGCCGCATAACGTATGAGTGTGTACAGATGTTTTCCTGGTGATGGGTTGTGGCTGGAAGGGCATCCGCTGTGTAAAACATATGCTGAATAAGTTGGCGGTTCATTTCGCTGTGGCGACCCCTGATGAATAAAGGGACTAAGCTGAAGGAAATTTAATAATTGAATTACTTTTTTAAAAATTCTGGGTTGTTTTAACCCAATGTTGATGACAAACCCAATTATTGTGCTATTTTAATTCAATTGAATGCATTTTGTCCATAATTGACCCAAAACTGGATTAAATCAACCTGGTGTTGGGTCAAAAATTTTACAAACCCAATCATTGGATATTTTTTCCAAGTTAATTATAATATCAATTTAATTAATTTGAAAAAATATCTAATAAATGGTTGTGTCCATATTTGACCCAACACCAGCTTGCTTTAATCCAACATTGAAAAAAATTGATTGAAAAAAGGAACCTTTTTGTCCATAATTGACCCAAAGCTGGATTAAAACAACCCGGTGCTAGGTGAAATATGGACAAAAACATTTGTTGGATACATTTTTCAAATTAACTTTGATGATTACAGTTTTTTTTAACTAAACGTGGACTAATGGACAAACCCAACCCTTAAAATCAAACCAACATGGGTGTGTTCATATTTGACCCAATGTTAGTTTTTTTTTTTAGGGTGTACTAGCTTTATTTTACATTGAAATATATACAATACAGCGAACAAAGCCATTTAACTACTTGTGTTACATGATGCACATAGTGAAACACATTGTGTGACTTACATAACCTCTGCAACCACAGCTATGGTTTTGTGCAGTAAGGGTGTTGCATCCTGTCAGTGGACGAAAGCGTCCGGAAGCTCTTTGTCATTAATGCTCAGATGCTGGCTTTTTAGTGAACATCCTAAAATGGCCCTTGTGATTGTTCTTCTGAGTTTTTGCTTGTCAGGTCTTGTAGGTAAGTTATTTTTCTAAATATGTTTGCACAAAGCTAAAAAACAACAGAAAGTAACTCATGAGATCTGTGTCTGTGTTCTTCAGGTGTGTTTGGTGCAGAGACGGATGAAATGAAGGCAGTGTTTGTCATCGAGGGAGATTCAGTCACCCTCAACATCGATGCTGAAATACAGAAAGGTGATATGGTATTCTGGAGATTCGGAGGTGAAGAATCTTCAATGGCTGATGTCAAAACATCATCCCAGATCATCTCGGCATCAGAAGAATTCAAGGACAGACTGCATTTGGACCCTCGAACTGAATCTCTTACTATCACGGACATCCAAACCAACCACTCTGGAATTTACAAAGCGCAGATCATCGGAAGTAACGTGTCATGGAAAACATTCAAAGTCACCGTTTATGGTGAGTTATATGGTCACATTATACTTTAAAATATGTTTAAAAAACCGAGCCATAAGCTGTAGTAGATATTTAAAGAAATGGCCTACGTCTATCCAAAATATAGATGTTTTTTTCTTTCCAGAACCTTTTCATTCACTGTTCCTCGCTGGTGGGACGATCTTCCCAATCCTAATTTGACTATTGAATCAGTGTAAACATTCAAAGGCAGCTAGATCATGTAATCTAGATCAGGGGTGTCAAACTCATTTTAGCTCAGGGGCCACATGGAGGAAAATCTATCCCCAAGTGGGCCAGACTGGTAAAATCATGGTATATATAACTTAAAAACAGCAACTTCAGATTGTCGTCTTTGTTTTATTATGATCAACATAAAACATAAAGCTGGAGCCTGAGGACAGTATGTCCAAAATAGTACAAGCACAACATCAATATTAATCATAAAACACCTTAAGTTTATTTGAAAATTCTAAATAAAACACACACACACAGTGCCTCAGTGATTCACAGAACTGTTTCACAGATCACAAAACTATATCACAGTGTCTCATGTAGCACTTTAAGTGGGGTTGCATAGTTTATTTGACTCCTGATACGTGGCATCTTTTAGTTTTCACTAGTGCATCAATATCAGGCATCACATCCTGAGTGGCAGCAAACTTCAGGATGTTCTCTCTAACATCCACTATGATCAGGGTATCTTCCGTCCATTTCATATCTATTTTCAAACAAATAAAGGAAAATTAAGAAAACGGCAGTTTTTCGTTTTTTCTTTTGCTCACAAAAACAAAATATTTGGCTCTATTTTTGTTTTTTTAAAATAGGGTAGGAAAATGGATAAATGACTTTAAAATGCATTATACACATGTTAATCGGTGCTGAAACGCCCATTTTCCTCTGATTGGTCAATCAAATCTGAGCTTATGACGTAGCCCTCAAAATAAGAGCCCTCTGTGCCAGCACCCAGGCTCTTAATTATTATAATTTAATTATATAAAAACTAAGTTTACATATTCTGTCATTTGATCAGTTAGCAGGCTTACATTCATTGCATATGCATAAATTAAATAAAAAACGTAAATTAGCAGTATTATTAGACATTTGTCATTAAAATAAGGTCATAGTTCGCTACCAAATGTACTGCAGCTGTGCACCTGATGCTGAGCAAAGTTAGCCATTTCCCAGCAGCACCTGGTTTGCATGATTGTTTCCGAGCTACTGTAGGCCTAAATAATAATAATAATAAATAATACTGTTCACTTTTTTTGGTTTTTTTATTGTTAAGTTTTTTTAATAGTTGTTAGCAGGACCAGAATAAAAACACATTGGGCACAGTTGCTATAACAAAAGGTACCATTTGTTTTTATTTTCATTCATTCATTCATTTTCTTGTCGGCTTAGTCACTTTACAGAATGAACCGGCAACTTATCCAGCACATGTTTTACGCAGCGGATGTCCTTCCAGCTGCAACCCATCCCTGGGAAACATCCATACACACTCATTCACACTCATACACTACAGACAATTTTAACTTACCCAATTCACCTATACTGCATGTCTTTGGACTGTGGGGGAAACCAGAGCACCCGGAGGAAACACACGCGAATGCAGGGAGAACATGCAAACTCCACACAGAAACGCCAACTGACCCAGCCGAGGCTCGAACCAGCGACCTTCTTGCTGTGAGGCGACAGCACTACCTACTGCGCCACTGTGTTGCCCTGTTTTTATTTTATTTCCTCCTATTTAAATTATATGTTGTTTATATAATAATATACAAGCCTATACAATACGGTCAGCCGCAATGCTAATTTCTCATGCGTTTTCTCAACCAACAAGACTTTCGAGATATTCTAAAACGCTGGATTAATGAACAAATTTTCAAAGGAACTAATTAAACACATACTTCTAATTCATAATAAATAATGTCTTGTAATTCAGACCAACAGATGAGCTGGCTTCGTTGCGCTAATAGTGAACTTGACATTTACTCTTCGTGAGAAAATTATGTTAAAGTGCTACAGCGGTAGCTGTATTTATATGCACATATAAATATTGCATAATAGGTGACTATTTGTTGCTGCCTACTGTTTGCAAAATATTTTATGCATTTACTATTGCATGAAATAATAAAAAAGGGAAGTCGGTAAAGCGTGTGATGCGCACAGAGCTCACTATGCTAAATTAAGTTTTCTTTAACCTAATTCTGCTTAAATGATAAAAAAATCTTTTCCATTTGGAAAATTACAGTTATTAATAGCTTAGTCCTTTTAAACGATCAGTTTATAAAATACATCATTTACTGAGGAATAAGACGAATGTGGAATAACTATAATATTTTTATATTTTATATGAACTATAAATATAAAAAATAAATACATTTAAAGTAATGAAACATTATATGTAAAACAAATCTAAACTATTATATATAGGCTACAGGCTAAATAAAAGCACCTTGTCAAAGCTTTACAGCTTTATGTGTATAATGAATTTTAAAGTCATTTATCCATTTTCCTACCCTAAATAAAAATAAAAAAAAACGAAAATAGAGCCAAAATTTAGTTTTTTCGTTTTTTTGTGAGCAAAAGAAAAACTGAAAATCGGCTGTTTTCTTAATTTTCCTTTTTTTGTTTGAAAATGGATATGGAATGGACGGAAGATACCCTGATTCACCATAAATGCAAGGTCCTGCATCCATTCTGTGGAATGAAATTCTAACACTGGTTTGCCCTTCTCCTCCATGAACTGTACAATTTCTTCTCGCAAATCAAAGAAACGCCTCAGCACAGCACCTCAGCTTAACTATCTCATGCTGCAACACACGTTTGTGGCAATACGTAACTTTTTGATTTAGTGGATAATTTGTATGATCTCATTGGTTCCATTTAGTACGATTTGCTTATCAAGCAATGACGGTTGGGTTTAGGGGTGGGGTGCCACGCCTCCTTTTTAAAATCGGACATTTTCGTACAACTGAACTCTCAATTAGCCACTAAACTGACAAAACATAAAATAGTTACGTTTTAATAATAACATAAATAAATTTTATTCATAACGTGCTTTTCTAAGACCCAAAGCTCTTACAAGACAGTAAAACAAAACGACAAAGCACAGTAAAAGAATAAAAAATACAGTACATTAAAAGAAACACAGTAAGAATAAAAGAGATATCACAAATTAAAAACAGTCCTAAAAAGATGAGTTTTAAGTAGCTTCTTAAAACAGTCCAAGGAGCCAGGATTCCTAATGTTTGTGGGAAGAGCATTCCAAAGTTTGGGTGCACGGAAAGAGAACATCCTACCTCCCATGGTGCTAAGTTTGCAACGAGGCTAAAACAGTGTAGGACCCGAGGCAGATCGTAGACAGCAAGAGGCAGAGGAAATAGATATCAAGTCACAAATAAAACCCCGAGCAGAACCAATAAATGTTAAAATCAGTGTCTTAAAATCAATACAAGACTTGACGGGCAGCCAGCGAAGCATTACAGGAGTAATGTGAGACCGAAATGATGTATGCGTCAACACGCGCAGCAGAATTTTGGATGTATTGTAAAATCTTGAGAGAATTAGCCGGTAACCCTCCAGAGAGAGAAATGCAAAAATCCAAATGAGACGTGATAAAAGCATGGACAAGTCTTTCAGCATCAGGCCTCGAGAGGAAAGGACGTATGCGGGCTATATTTCGAAGATGATAAAAGGCCGTTTCAGTTAAATGTTTAAAATGAGGCTTCAGACTAAGCTGAGAGTCAAGGAGAACACCAAGATTATGCACCTGCGGACAGAGCCAGAGCAAGCTGAACTGGCGCTCTAGGCAAAGGACAATCATGCCGCCCTCAACCCGAAAGTGAAAACGAAAGTGACCGGAGCACAAAATGAAGACCGAAGTCGTGGAAGAAAGTGAGGACCGGGGGGTTGCGGACGCCGCCCTCACTATTCTGCCACCCTAGGCAGCCCCCTAGGTCGCCTCTATGGACGCGCCAGCCCTACCTGCAGAGATGGTGATAAGACAGACCCATCAACTGTTACGTAACTCAAATTCACTTCACCTCTTTATGTTAGAAGGAGTGCCAACCAATAAAATCTCAGTTTTTGAACTATTCAGGTTAAGATAATTATGTTGCATCTAAGCTTTAATTTCAATTAAGCAATCGTTAAGCGATGACATTGATGCTGATAAATTGGGAGAAGTAATGTAAATCTGCGTGTCATCGGCAAAGCAATGATATCTAATACCAAATTTTTGCAGGAATTGACCAAGAGGCAACATATAAATACTAAAGAGAAGTGTACCAAGTACTGACCCTTGGGGGACACCATGACATAAAGGAACAGTACGCGACCTGTCACCCCCCCCACACACACACACATAGATAAGCTGTGAATGTCCAGAAAGATAGGATTTAAACCAGCTTAACACAATCCCATCTACACCAACCCAGTTATAAAATCTGTCCAAAAGTATCCCATGAGAAATTGTATCAAAAGCTGCAGTTAAATCCAAAAGCACTAAAACACCACAAGCTCCCGACTCACGTTTTCTCGTGAGAATACCTCAGTGTGGTATGGAATAGACGGGGTCTTTCTCTCTGAGAAGGCTGTCAAGCTGATATGCTGATTCAGGCTTCTGGATCAGAGAGATATATCCAGCTGCAGGCCCGCAGAACCACACACGTTTCAGGCACACACAATCCAGCACACACGATCTAGGCAAACCATATATGGTTACGACGGCAGTTAATGTTATTAACGTCTTCTCGAGCATCGTCACCAATATATTTTTATATATATTGTTGATAAATATTGTACACAATAAACAATAGTGTTTACTGTTTCACAAATATTGCGATCGAGGCGGGCAAATGGTGAACATTGTTTCTGATCGCTATATATTCAATATAATAGACTAAATAGTTTTCTATCAGTCATCATAGATGATCAGTCATTATTATCTGACAGAGTCAATATAGCAGATACTCGTTTGCTGGCCTTGCTGATCTATCTAAATTGGACAGTTTTAATTTATATAATGGATGAAGGAAATGACAGCAAGTTAATATGCATACATAGGCAATAACATCTTTATATGTAATAAAAAATCTTTTTACATTTAATAAATGTGAACACTATATTTTACTCAAGCGATTTAATAGTATTTATTTGCTTAATTTTCTAATAACTTTTTTATTAATGATTTCCCACATTAAATACTATAGTAATTTATAGTAAGTAATATATTGTTTTAAAACCATAAAGTACTGGTAATTTGTGGTAATTAGAGTTGCAACAAATTTAGCAATACAAACAAATCAACTATTAATAATGAATAAAATATATATATATATATATATATATATATATATATATATATATATATATATATATATATATTACTAACAGTTGCTACAGTTTAGTAAAAGATAGTAGTTTAAATAACTTTATAACTATATTAATTTTAAATTATTATCTATAGTAATTCATTTATAATGTGACACATTATTATTTTTTTTTATATATATTTTACAATAAAACGATTTTAACCAAGTATGACAACATTAAGATCCTGAATTAGTTTATTACACTTAATACAATTAGACGGTCTGTTATGTTTTATTTGTGTATGTGGATACGTGAATAAAGTCTTAAGTGTTTAACCAGTTATTTTTATTTACATAATTTGAGTTCAGAAACTGCAGCGATGTTAAAATGATCTTTACAATAATGAAATAATGACTGAAATGGGAAACCAGAAACTGTTGACAGTCTAATGAATGGCAATCGTAGCACGGGCGTTCTCGATCGTCGTACTTTGAGAAATACACTAGGTGGCGATAACGCTCCTAAGGAGTTAGTTGGTTGCCATATATGGCTTGCCTAGAACGTGTGTGCTGGATTGTGTGTGCCTGAAACGTGTGTGCTGCGGGGGATCAGATGAAATTAACAGTTTGCTATTTATATTGCGCCATCCAGTGGATGCAATTGGAACAGCAGTTTCTTTTATTGAAAAATTGCAGCTCATTTTATACTTTACAGAATCATCTCAGATTAAACCTCTTTGCGTACGTTTGACACCCCTGATCTAGATCATATAGTCTATATACACATACATAATGTGTGTTGGAAGAATTAGCATTTTTGTAGATTTTTGACTCATGCTGTGGAAACAACTGTTTAAAGTTCTAAAAAAAATTTTTGACTTTCATTGTGTGTAGTACTTCTGGATTACTGTGATGTTTCTATCGTTTTTTTGGACTTTGATGCTTCTCCCTCACTGCAGAGGATCTTGTGTTTAGCGAGTGAATCTTGTTAGATGGAGAAACTCACTCCACTACATCATGCTTCACACACATACACTACGGACAATTTAGCTTACCCAATTCATCTATAATGCATGTCTTTGGACTTGTGGGGGAAACCAGAGCACCCGGAAGAAACCCACACCAAACACGGGGAGAACATGCAAACTCCACACAGAAACGCCAACTGGCCCAGCCAAGGCTCAAACCAGTGACCTTTTTGCTGTGGGGCGACAGCGTTACCCACTGCACCACTTATTTCATGTAAAAGCCAACTGTGCAGTGCAGTGGTGTAGTCCTTGCTATACGCACGTATACTCAGTATGCTTACTTTTTTCCATGAGCTGTTTGGGTATTACCACTTCTGAGGATCAATAATTGCGTATACCCTCGGTATACTCACTTGTTTTTCTGATTAAACATCCCTAATTTATGTGTATTCATGTCCCCTTTAACTGTATACCAAAGGTTTTTTTAACTCGCATCTTAATTTGTTGCATTTTTGTTGCATCTGGTGCATTTTTGTTTAACTTGCGCTATTCCCCGCCCCTGACGAGCGCAGCAGCTGTGAGAAAACTTCGTGAGAGTTTTTCGAAGACCACGACAAGTCAACTGAATGATGTCTCGCTGAAACGTTTAGGTAAATTTATGAAACCGCATGGGTGTCGCCTTAGCCCTCCTACATGTATATTTCTATTCAGCACCCTTAAAGGTCATTAGCTCATGAACTGTACACTTCTAAATGATCACCTCAGTCCACTTTAATTTTGATATGAAAACAGTGGCAGACAGGGGGGGAAGCACTATTAGCTAAACATAAATCATTAAATAGGATTAGACTATTAGCATCTCCCTTTAAAACAAATAAATTTGTTTGAATTGTTTTCTTTTTAAATGGATAGTTTACGCAAAAAATGAAAATTATCATCATTTACTCAACCTTAAGTTGTTCCAAACCGGTTTGTCTTTTTTTCCTTCTGTTGAACACAAAAGAAGATATTTTGAAGAAAGCTGGAAACCTGTAACCATTGACTTACATTGACATAGTATTTGTTTTTCCATTTTTGAAAAATAATGGTTACAGGTAACTGATGTAAAAATAAATAAATAAAAATAAATAAATAAATAAAATTAAATATATATATATATATATATATATATATATATATAAATAGCTAATGAATCATTGACTTTCGTCGTTTCTTTGCATATTTTCATTTAAAATTTGGGTCGGGTGTAGTACACCACCTTTTTTTTTAGGACTACACCACTGGTGCAGTGCTATTCAACCCACTATACTGTGACTTGCAGTTCTTTTACTCATGTTTGATTTAATTTATTCTGATTTGTTTCTCTGTAACAGCATCTCTTCCAGTTCCTGTCATCGCCAGAGATTGTTGTTGTTCTTCCTCCTCCTCTTCATCAGTGCAGTATTGTTCAGTGGTGTGTTCAGTGGTGAATGTGAGTGCTGTGAGTATCTCCTGGTACAAAGGAAACAGTTTACTGTCCAGCATCAGTGTGTCTGATCTCAGCACCAATGCTTCTTTACGTCTGGAGGTGGAATATCAGGATAAAAACACCTACAGATGTGTGATCAATAATCCCATCAGCAACCAGACCACACATCTGGACACCAACACACTCTGTCAGACAAGTTCAGGTGATGTTAAAATTCAGTCACAGAAGTCAGGAGCATATTATCAGCCATTTTATAAGATTATTGTTTGTTTATCCTGACAGAGTCCAGCTGCATCTGCTGTTATGGTTCTACTGATGCTGTGATCCAATTGGTCCTCTCTGCATTAGTGGGCGTGGCTACTGTTGTGGTTCTGGGTTTTGACATCATATCCAGAAGAGTTGAAGACAAACGAGTTAAGAAATCAACAGCAGTCTCACATTGATTTTCCGTGATCTACAATCATCTCTCTTTTTTTATATACAAGTTTCTGCTTCTCTCTGTCTTTTTTACTATTTTATTTTCTGAAAATGCTTTCAGAAAGAGATTATTTGTGCATTTTTTAATATCAGGGGTGCCCAAACTCGGTCCTGGAGGGCCGGTGTCCTACAAATTTTAGTTCCAACCCCAATTCAAGAGTTCACACTTAGCTGATGATCAATAAAGCGTAATTGGCATACTGTCCCGGCAAAGAGCCCTGAGCTCGTATATCCTCGAGCCCGGTGCTCTCTCCCGTTAGAAGGGCGAGAGGGGAGTTCGAGCACAGGAAGGTCTCGAGAACTCCCCTGCTTGTCGCCGTGAGAAGTGTAAACTAAGGTTGTCTTGGGTAATAATTTGGTTTAGTCGATTGGCTATGGTGTATGTTTTTGGACGATGGGAGGAAACCGGGGAACCAAGGGGAAACCCACGCGAACACGGGGAGAGCATGCAAACTCCGCACAGGAACGCTAACCGGCCCAATAGGAGGTTGAACCGGCGGTGTTCTTGCTGTGAGGCAACAGTGCTAGTCACTGGGCCGCCGTGTCGCCCTATAGGAAAAAGGGTGGAAGGAGGGGTGGAAGGTGGGAAACTTCAAGACAAAGATAACTGGAGTAAAATCTCTGGTTATTTATAGTGTGTATGTAATCATCTAATAGGGCAGATTATGGAGCTGATAAGGTGCCAGCCATGTTGATCATAAGCACGTGATCCTCTCGAAATTAGTTAATAAATAAACCACACTTAAACACACCTGATCTAGCTAATCAAGCTCTTTCTAGGTATGCTAGAAACTTCCAGGCAGTATGTTGAAGCAAGTTAAAGCTTAACTATGCAGGACAGTGGCAGTGGGTTTGGGCACCTTTGGTTTATAAAATCTCAGAATAAAGAAAATTGTACAAATCTGTCGCTGGATTGTACCCTGAAGTTAAAGGTAAAAGCTTTTTTTTTTTTTTTTTTAAATGTTTTGCCTTATTTAGCCCTAAATTATACACAACAATACCTCAATACACAGTATTAGTACCCAAAGGATACTTGTTAATACCTTTAAGCACTTAACAACAGCCTTTTTTTTGTATTTCAAGTTTTAAAAGTAGTTGTTTTTCAGCTGAAACATTCGTTTCATAAGTGTACATTAAACGCTATGAAATGCAGGTAATGCAGAGGTGACCGTGCCTTCGCAGTAGCTGGTCCTAAGTTGTGGAATGCTCTGCCCCTCTGTATTAGATCTGTTTCATCCCTGTCTGTTTTTAAATCTAGGTTGAAATCTTACCTCTTTGATTTGGCATTTTATCAATGATTGTCTGTTTTAGCTATAATTTTATATATATATATATTTGGGCGACGCAATGGCGCAGTAGGTAGTGCTGTCGCCTCACAGCAAGAAGGTTGCTGGGTCGCAGGTTTGAGCCTCGGCTGGGTCAGTTGGCGTTTCTGTGTGGAGTTTGCATGTTCTCCCTGCGTTCGCGTGGGTTTCCTCCTTGTGCTCCGGTTTCCCCCCACAGTCTAAAGACATGCGGTATAGGTAAATTGGGTAGGCTAAATTGTCCGTAGTGTATGAGTGTGAATGAGTGTGTGTGAATGTTTCCCAGAGATGGGTTGCGGCTGGAAGGGCATCCGCTGCGTAAAACACATGCTGGATAAGTTGGTGGTTCATTCCGCTGTGGCGACCCCAGATTAATAAAGGGACTAAGCCGAAAAGAAAATGAATGAATGAATATATATATATATATATTTGTTTTTTCTCTGTTGTGATTTGTACTGTGCAGCACATTGGTAAACCTCTGGTTGTGTTAAATAGTGCTATATAAATAAAATTGACATTGACATTATATAATTTTAAACAGCTTTTAATATGCAAAAGGTATTATTTATACAAGCAAACACAAAATGTGTCTTCATTTTATTATGTAACCTGTCATTATTTTCAAAGTAGACAATTAGAATAATTAAAGGTTTGCATGATATAGATGTCTGAGTGATTGTTTATTGTAATGATTAACAGCATTACTGTTTGTTTGTGCACTATATGTCACTTCAAGAAGGCAGATTCTAAGCCTTAATGTGTTTGACAACTGATTTAATCCTCCTAAAAGGACAATTGTAGAATTTAACTTTAAGGCTTTTAAAATGCAAAAGGAATAGCATGGATTCATCCTGCCTTGTATAAACAGTTCAATCTTTTAAAAGTTCAATATTTTCTATTGTTGCTGACCATGTCCATCCCTTTATGACCACAGTGTACCCATCTTCTGATGGCTACTTTCAGCAGAATAACGTGCCATGTCATCTTAGCCTGGTTTCTTGAACATGACAATGACTTCACTGTACTTAAATGGCCTGCACAGTCACCAGGCTCAATCCAATAGAGCACCTTTGGGATGTGGTGGAACAGGAAATTCGCATCATGGATCTGCAGCAACTGCGTGATGCTATCAAGTCAATATGGACCAATATCTGTAGTACCTTGTTGAATCTATGCCACTAAGGATTAAGGCAGTTATAAAGTAAAAAAGGGGTCCAGCCTGGTACTAAGGTGTACCTAATAAAGTGGCCGGTGAGGGTATGTCTTCATTTTATTACGTAATGTCATTATTTTCCAAGTAGACAATTGGAATAATTAAAGCTTTGCATAATATAGATGTCTGAGTGATTGTTTATTTGAATGATTAACAACGTTGTTGTTTGTTTGTGCACGTCACTTCAAGAAAGCAAATTAAGCGTTGATTTGTTTGACAGCTGTATTATTAATCCTCCGCAAAGAATGTATAATTACCAGGACGTCATGATTCATTAGAAAACAAATATTACAAATATGATAATTGGCCTAATCCAATAATAATATAATTAACATTTTAATTGGAATAAACGTAATGTCTTCGTGATGACGAAGCAAATGGGCGGGCACTGACGTGGTTTTTCGCCGTTGTCAATTTCTGATGAAGCAAACATCACATCAGTCCAGTCCACGCCTCAGTCGGTAATTCACGTTGTTTGCTTCACCTGTCGACAGCAGCTCTGGGTGCAGCCTGCTATAAAAAGCCTGCCATCGCCAGTCAAGCCGACATTGTGCTTTTTTATTTGATATCATCGACGAGCTTTGGTTTATTTTTGTCCTTTGGTGTGCTACCTGAGGTGGATGTATCGCCAGGTGCTCGTGCTCGCGGTGTTTGCCGCTTGTCTATGCGGTTTTCCAGCATCATGTGCTCGTAATTTAAATTACAGACCGATCATTGGTAAGCATCACATCTTATTGTGTTATTTTACTGTTTTGGTGATGGTTAAACAGTGTATGGTGTGTGTGGCAGAGGATGTTTTGCGCATTGAAGCGTCTCTGCAGATGCTGGAACATTCTCCTGTCTTATTTTTAACTCCGTTAAATGTATTGTCATTTTAAACGGTTGATTATTGAGGTAAAGTTGGTTTTATATTCGCTCTGTGACAACTTGTGACATGCTCCCTATGTCGTTTAACATGATACTTTTAATATTGGGTCTGAAATAAAATCCAAGACTTACACAGTCTTACACAATCCATGACTTGAAAACAACATTAGCACTAGTCTGTGTTTGACTAAACAATGTTGTACTTTGATGGTCATTTGCTGCTATTATGAATTCACTATTTAGATTTTGCAATGGATATTTTTGTGACAATATATTAAGGAGAAAGTCTGAATGTGTAAATATAAAGCTAACTTTACCTCAATCACATGGCAGGAAGACCAGATGTAGTAAAACTGTAGTAATTTAAAGTAAATACTGTGGTGTCTTTGAACCATGCTATAGTAAACAAGGTTTCTGTGGGGTCTTAAATCTCAAAATCCAAATTTTAGGCCTTTAAAAAGTCTTAAATTGACTGAAATATTGTGTTGTGGGTCTTAAATCTTTTTTTAAACCGGTCTTAATTTTCCTTTGTTCATGTATTACTACCCAATCTGGCCAAAACCCATACAATCACCAACAATCCATCTCAATAAAACTTTAAACTTTTTATTTAAAAAGGTAATTTTGAACCATCATAATGGTTTAATTATTATTATAGTTTTTAAAAATTTTAAATCATTTTTATTTTAAAGAAAGTTTATGTTGGGGAAAAAAAAAGCGTATGGATACAAGTAGAGCTTGCTTGTTTTTACACAATATTTAGCTAAGAAATAAAATCTAAAATGTTTTAATTGTTTAATATTATTAAATGTATTAAATTATAGTTTTTTTTTTTTTTTTGATAGGTCAAATAAAAATCTTTTCCATCTGGGCCATTTTAAAAGTTCCTTAGACGTTAGTGCTTTTATGAGTCTAAAGTTTCATTCATAATGTCTTAAATTTAACTCTGAAACCTGCAGAAACCCTGAGTAAAGTACTTTAATTAATGTGTTGTGGTTATTCTGTATTTGCTTTAGTAAAACAACTATAGTGATATACTCCTATAAACTAAAAGTTTAGTTTTCTACAAGTCTATTGTATTATAATACACCAGTTTGCTGTAGTAAAATTCAAAGTATACTACAGTATTTCTTACATTTGTTTATTCACTATAGTTAATATTGCAGTATATATTAGCAAAGTGTTAATACTTTAAATTGAGGTAAAGTTGGTTTATATTCGCACACTCGCTCAGTGATAACTTGTGACATTTCACATAATACTTTTAATATTCATGCTGAAAAAAATCTAAGTACGACATTAGCGCTAGTCTGTGTTTAACTAAACAATGTTGTACTTTGATGGTCATTTGCTGCTATTATGATTTCACTATTTAAATTTTGCAAAGGATATTTTTGTGGAAATGTATTAAGTAGAAAGTCTGAATGTGTGAATGTAAAGCTAACTTTACCTCAATCACATGGGAGGAAGACCAGATGAAAACACTAGTAATTTATAGTAAATACTGTGGTGTCTTCGAACCATGCTGTTGTAAACAGGCTTTCTGCAGGGTCTTGAATCTCAAAATCCAAATTTTAGCCCTTAAAAAGTCTTAAATTTACTGAAATATTGTGTTGTATGTAGGTCTTAAGTCTTTTTTTTAATCAGGTCTTAATTTTCCTTTGTTCATTAGGTCATAAGGTGAACCTAGAAAAAAAGTGTCTAAAAAATTGATTTTCGTTCCCACCTCTGGACACTCCTTTTCTTTTTCTTTTTTTATTAATTTCTGGATAGACAACACCCTTATGGGTTTTGTTAAAAGTTCTCCACAAAAATACTGCAGTTCTTTTTTTTTTTTCTTTTTTTTTTTCTTTTTTTTTTTTTTTTTTGTCAGGAAGCAAAAATGTGTATAACTAACAAAAAACGAAAATCTTTTGCTGCTAGTTTGGCCTGTAACTTTATTAATATGCATTTTATCAACACAAAATGTATAAATCCACATTCATACATGTAGCTACATGTATAAGACAAGTATTGGTGCATTAATCTACTTAATTTTGAACGAAGGCCATAAAATAAAGCTGTTTTTTTTTTTAACAACAGACTTCAACTTCACAGATTGGCACCAAGTAAAACTAAAAAAGACATTTGAACTTAAACATTTTTGTTATGTTTTATTCATCAAAATGTTCAGTAGGCACTTGGGAATCACACAATTGCTTCAAAAAAAGCTGCTTCACCTTACGGCCTACATGTATTGCTACCCAATCTGGCCAAACCCATACAATAAAACTTTAAACTTTTTATTTAAAAAGGTAATTTTTAAATCTATCATAATGGTTTAATTATTTTCCTTACATTTGTTAAAAAGTTCTCCATGTATTTACTGCTAAGGACACCGACCTGGACAGACTGTTGTCCATATATTTAGTTTATTATAGTTATTAAAACATCTCATTTTTTATTTTAAAGAAAGTTTATGTTGGGGGAAAAAAGGTGTATGGATATATAAGTTGAGCTTGCTTGTTTTTACACAATATTTAGCTAAGAAATTTTTTTTTTTTTACTATTATTATTATTATTATTATTATTATTATTATTATTATTATTATTGTTTTAAATTATAGTTTTTTTTTTTGATGGGTCAAATACAAATCTTTTCCATCTGGGCCATTTGAAAAGTTCCTTAGCCTTTAGTGCTAATTCATAGTTTCATTCATAATGGTCTTAAAATGTCTTTAAAAGTCCTTAAATTTAAGTCTGTGAAACCTGCAGAAACCCTGAGTAAAGTACTTGAATTAATGTGTTGTGGTTATTCTGTATTTGCTTTGGTAAAACAACTATAGTAATATACTCGTAGAAAAATAAACCTGTAGTTTATATAAGTCTATGGTATTATAATATAATACACCACAGTTTGCTGTATTAATCTAAATTATACTACAGTATTTCTTACATTTTTTTTTTTTTGTTCATTTACTATAGTTAATACTACAGTTTGCTACATTAGCAAAGTGTTGTAAATACTATAATATATATACAGTGTAATACATTTTACTATAGTATGATTCAAAAACTAGTATTACTATTTACTATAAATTACTATAGTATTTTTGAATCTAGAAGACCAATGTTAAAAACATAACAGAAAATAAAGCCAGCAATTGCTTAGCTGGTGTGCTTGATTGTACTAAATAGCTAGTTTAAGGATTTGAGAGTTAGCAAAACTACTTGACAAGACTAAAATGGTGAACCAGTTAACCAGTTACTGTGTTTAGATGTGTTTTTTTCCATGTAGTTTAGCACCACTGTCAAAGAAAAGACGTCCAATTTGGGTGTCACCATCAGATTATATATTTTATATACTTTGTAAGCACATTAAGTGTTTAAAATGGCCCTTGTGGAAGTAAATTGCAACAAATGGGAACCCACAATAAAAAATACTGTAATTTACTATATTGTATTTATTATAACATTTACGACTTAATTCTGCAGCATACTTTAGTATTAAGTGTCATGAGCTGATAAACCGTAATGTACTATATTTGAGTATGGTTTATATAGTTGTAGACTGCTTACAGTATTGATATTTTTATGTATTACTGTAGACCATTTCAATATGGTAATGTCATTGGCCCTTGAACATTTCCTGCTTGTTATCATACTATAACATAACTGTAACAAGAGGCAATTCAATCATTTTTCAAGTTAAAACAGCTATAATAACATTATTTATAAATATGTGGACCTTTTTGGATTCTCGGAAGCTATAGAAAATAAATATGTAAGTCAGGAAATACATTAGGACCATTGTTATTGTTTACATTCCTCAAAATGGTCTATAGCTGTTGTATAAGCTTAGCAAATACAGAATTGCCACAACATTGTACTTAAATATAGTATGGTTCAAAAGTCGTCCACTGGTGGTGGATGAGGAGATTCCCCTCACCAAAAAAATCGTTAAAGTGCTTTAAGTGTTCAAAAAAAAAGCGCTATATAAATGTAAGTTATTATTATTTAAAGCAGTACAGTATTTACTATAAATTACTGTAGTATTTTTTTATTTATATATATATATATATATATATATATATATATATATATATATATATATATATATATATATATATATATATATATATATATATATATATATATATATGGGAAAATCTTCCATTGTCATTCAGTAATATAAATATTTGGCCTGTACCTATTAAAATGTGTTCATACGAAATTTGGCAAAATTCGAAATGTCAACATAATATGAAATCTAGTGAATTGAAGGATAGTGAGTCAGTCTAAATACTTAATGACAGTTAATGATTATTTTATGAGCATTAACTGTAATCTAATAATAATAATAAAAGTCTTTTAATGACATTTGAATATTCATGTTTTAAAATGTCACACACACTCATTTTATTCGATCTGTAAAGACTGGGTACATTCTAATGTTGCGCAAAAATGTAAACTGCATAACACTCTTGTTGTTTTGATGCTTCAAAAAACATCTTTAATCCAAAATATTTGTTTGTGTTTCAGGAATTTTAGCACAGGAGAACTTGGAGGAGGACCCGCATGCACAGGGCACTTCTTATATAGCTGCGTCATATGTCAAACACCTGGAGTCGGCTGGCGCCAGGGTTGTACCCATCCGGTATACATCTAAAACACAAGCTACATGATGATGATGATGAGCATTTTCTTTTAAAAATATCATACACTAATTAATTATATGTTCATTTACAGCATAAATCAGACCCAGGAGGAGTATGAAAAACTGTTCAATGCAATAAATGGGTGAGTATTTCTGAATAGTCTAATTCTGATTCAGATATTTAAAGTTCTGTGATTTTTGTTTTAATTTGGTTTTGTTCACATTTGTGACCATGGATGACAACATAGTTATACGTGTCAATTTTATTTGAAACTGAGATTTGTACATCACCTAAAAGCTTAATAAATGTGTTTTCCATTGATGTATGGTTTATTAGGAGAACAATAATTGGCTGAAATACAGCTATATGAAAATCTGAAGTCTGTAGATTGAAAAAAAAAAAAAATTGATATCTTGAGGAAGTTGTCCAAATTTAGCTCTTAAGCAATACACGTCACTAATCAGAAATTTAGTTTTGATATTTCCTGAAGCAAATTTACAAAATTTCCCCATGCACTATCATTTAAACATAAATTTCGAAAGACTTTGACCCATACAATGCATATTTTTTAAATAAAAATTTACCCGTGCAACATGCTGTAAGACTAATTTTGTGATCCAGGATCACATTTTACCCAAATTTGCAAGTTAAATAGATGTTTTATTATTATTTTTATTCATATTTACGTACATGTATTAACCTTGTTTGATGATCGTTTTCTCCATTTAGTTTGTTGCTTCCTGGAGGAGATGTGGACATCGAGACGTCTCAGTTTACCAGAGCGGCCAGGATTTTCTATGAACTTGCCTTAAAGGTACATAAAAATCATGGATTTGGAACCATTTGAATTGATATTTTACGCAATCTTGTGTCTTTTGTACATTTTAGTATGATTTGCTCATCCTCCGATGAGGGCTGGAGTTTGGGGACATGCCTCCTTTTAAAAATGATACTTATTCATACAAATTAAGGCCCTGTCTACACGAGCGCAGATATTTTCCAAACCACATTTTTTAAATTTATTTTTTTCGATTCGGTTTTGAAACAAGTGGTGAATAAATGCCAAATTCTTCCTTCAGAGATGAGACCTTTTATCAATGTTTCCATTTTAAATAAGTGGCAAGAGGAGCGGGATGCATTGGAAAATAATAAATTGTATGAAATACAACCTGAAATCTCAGAGTTTTAAGACATTTAAAGACTAGATTTGATCAAGTGATTTTTACCAGATGTCTTATTGGACATACAAGATTAAACCTTAATGCTTTTTTGCTCAAAGCTGAAGACCGTACTCCATGTTTATACTGCACAATTCCCTTTATTATAAAACTCATTTTACTGGACTGTCCTGCTTTTAATGATTCCAGAAGGCTTTTTTTAAAAATTTAAATAAACTCTCTTAAGGACATTTTTAACGAAGTGACCACCAGGAAAAATCTTTACATTTTTATCAGGTATTAGCGCAAAAAATCCTATTTAATTTATGTATTCATTTGTTTGTGGTTTCTTATTGTATATTTATTTATGAAATGGTCTTGCCATGAAAATAGCCTTAGTTACTGATGTAAGAGCCAGTTATGCATAATTCATTTGTGATAATAATTTAGTTAAAAATGTTAAAACATGGTGAAAATTGATATTTAAATATAAGAATTCATAGTGATTGTTATATCTAAAATGCATAATTTAATAATTAATACAATTTAAAAGCTTTTACTTTGGTATTTTTGGCTTCCGACAGTAATACGTCATGAGGTCATTACTTTGTACGTTTAGGTCAGATTGCAGTTATGGATGTTGGAAGCAACACAGTTTTTTGACCGAGCTATATCGAGTCTATTGTATCTTTGTATTTTGTTTGCATTACTTTTTAAATGAAGATTCGGTCGTACTCGCGTGATTTCAAATACTGGTTGTTGGAATAGAAGCTGCAAAAGGTGGTACATAAGGATGTGCACGAAAGGTGTGCCACTACAACTGACATGGCATGAAATAAAAAATACATTAGATCTATCCAGTTTTGCTGTTTTTCCACTTGAAAACATGGTATCGGGTGACCGAAACTTTCTGAAAACTCCAACCAGTGTGAAGATTTTCCAAAAAGTTTTTGACTCTACGTCAACGTGCATGTTGTTTTCTCCTTTCTGATTTACCAACACTGCTGGTTCACACTGAACGCAGATGTAGAAAATTCTGTGCAACAAATGCACCGCAGGACAGTAATCTGCATTCGTTCTCATGTTTCAATTGACTTGTATGCAATTTACTGGTGAAAATACTTAATTCCCTTTTTGGTGTGAACCCAAGTGTCATTTTTACCTCCTGTTGGTTTGGTGTGTTCTCTTAACATGCGTCACAGTATGTTTTAAGGTTTTCATGTGGATTAAGTTTTCCCCATTTTCATTTTTTTTTAAAAATGTGGTCATGTGCTAAGTGATATGAATTTGTACGAAGTAGCCAGTGTTCTGACAATATCTAAAATTACGTTTTTCCTCATGAGATTAAGCTGGAAAAAATGTAACGTCTTCATGACAAAACAAGTGGGAGGAGCCAGTCATGATTTTTCACTATTCTCCACTCAATTTATCTACGAAGCACTTAACTCTACATGTGGAACCAAAGTGAAGTACAAAAAAAGGAAAACGATGGAAAAGAGAACCAGAGAAATCAACAGTTGAATTGTTTGATTGTACAGTAGATGATGATGATGCATGCTAAGGATCAGTCCACGTGTCAGTAAATCACATTGTTTGGTTTTTAATTGATCCGAATGCACTAATGTTTGTGTTCTATTACCTATGACAGGCTAACGATGCTTCCGATTATTTCCCGATCTGGGGCACTTGTCAGGGCTTCCAGCAGCTCACTGTTCTGACCAGCAATAAAAACTTGTTGACTTTGACGGACACCAAAGCAGTCGCTCTGCCGTTGACCTTCAGCCCAGGTTAGTCATAGTGTGGTTTTCACCAAACGTGCAATATTTGCATCAGAAGATATTTCCCGAAAGGTTTATTATTGCCCAAAAATGTAAATTAAAAATGCAAAAAAAAAAGAGAGCGATCATTTTAATTTTCAAAATGTTAACATTCAACAGCTACTAAAGAGAAAGGGTGTGCGATTTTATTAGTTATATGTATATGTTATAGTAATGTAAGGTTTTTTTTTTTTTTTTTTACTTTTTTATTTATTAGTTATTTGTATACACAAACCAAGGTTATTATAGTTTGCATATTTAGTTTGCATATTAAGTATTTCGCTAAAATGTTTACATTTTCTTGTACTTTTTCAGTTTAATTTCAGTCTGTTTTATTAATGGCTATGTTAGTTTTAGAAGGGTTTTAATTTTTTGAACACGTTTGTAATTGGTTTTAGTATTTTACAGGTTATGAAAAGAGAGAAAATAGGAAGATTAATAAATAAAAATATTGATTTATAAAATACTATTTATTAGTCTGCTCTTCTTCAAATGATTTATTTGCTGTAGAATTTCAGATATTATATTTTTATATTTTGATAAGGATCATTAAACAGTATTTATCTGAGTATTTGTGATTTTTATTTATTCATTTTTGTGTTTGTTAGTTTAGGTCTGTCATCAATTAATAAAAACGACACTAAATACACCAGTAGGTGGCGGTAAGACTTAATAAAGTTGATTATTCATTGAAATTATTTGCTCAAAATGGCTGATTCATTTGGAAATTAAGTGATTGCCTTTATAATTCTGAAACTCTCACAAAAATGATTACTTTAGGAATGAATGACTACGGTGTGGTTATCAGAATTAGGAAACTTTAGGAAAACTGCTGTCTAGCTTGCTGTATGAGATTACGGCAGCTTTGTATATTATCAATACAGTGCATCCGGAAAGTATTCATAGCTTCACTTTTTCCACATTTTATGTTACAGCCTTATTCCAAAATAGATTAAATTCATTTATTTCCTCAAAATTCTCCACACAATCCCCCATAATGACAATGTGAAAAAAGAGTTTTTGAAATTGTTGCAAATTTATTAAGTAAAAAAACCTGAAAAAAATCACATGTACATCAGTATTCACAGCCTTTGCTCAATACTTTGTTGATGCTCCTTTTTCAGCGATTACAGCCTCTAGTGTCTTTGAATATGATGCCACAAGCTTGGCACACCTGTCTTTGGGAATTTTTGTCCATTCCTCTTTGCAGTACCTCTCAAGCTCTATCAGGTTGGATGGGAAGCAACGGTGTACAGCCATTTTCAGATCTCTCCAAAGATGTTCAATAGGATTTAGGTCTGGGCTCTGGCTTGGCCATTCAAGGACGTTCACTGAGAAAAAGTGAAGCGCTATGAATACTTTCTGGGTGCACTGTATATGCAAAGAAATGTATGACGTTTGTGCAGTTTTTCGTTGTGTAGTAGCCCTGCATGATATTAAGTAAAATCTGACATTGCAATATTTTGTTTTTCTGCAATATATATTGCGATTTATACTTGGACAGAATTTTTGGTCACTTTATTTTAAGGTTCAGTTCTCATTCTTAGCAAATCATTTTGAATTTTGCTTTAATAAACTCCAAGTTTGCTCATTATTAGTTATTAAGGTAGTTTTGGGTACATTGGGTAGGATTACAGATGAAGAATAAGATCATACACAACATGTGTTTATAAGTACTAATAAACAGCCAATATCTCAATAACAAGCATGCTAATATGCAATTAGTTATTAGTTTGAATCTGTCCCTAAAGTGTTACCAAATGTATTAACTTTTGATTAACTGGGATGATTCTGTAGGAGAATGAATAATGCATAACCTGTACTAAACAAATTACAAGCATATAAATGCAATAAAGCAAAGATAAAAGAGAACAAAAGTGCATGCATGATGGTTTTGTATATGTAAAGTCAACTCAATATTGCATATCATTTGCGATGTGACTATTGCAGATGCACACATTGCAATATCAATGCTGAAACGATATATTGTGGAGCCCTATTCTGTAGCATAATTTCCATGTTCACTATATATAGGCTAAACAACTCAATGACCCAGTCGAAAACCTTGTCGCTTTGCATATTCTGGTTAGACCGGTTTTGTACGTCAGCTTCAATGTATATTTTACATTCCGCTGATTGTTTCTGTTGATTTTTACAGGAGCCCAGAACAGCAGGTTGTTCAAGAAATTTCCCAAAGATGTTCTTCAGTCTCTGGCAGAAGAAAACATCACGTCTAATTTCCACAGCTGGAGCTTGTCCACGCAGGTAACCCACTTCAGCTGAAGGACATTTAAAGGGACGGTTCACACAAACATGAAAATTCTCCAGTGGTTTTTCTCATCCTCCATTTGTTCCAAACCTGTTTGTGTTCAACAGAAGAAAGAAACTCAGAGATGAACATTATTCGTCTTTGTTTTACTTAGCATTTTCAAAATTGATGAACATCTTGGCATTTCCATTAAGGAAACTTTTATGACTGAACTATCAGTTTAAATGATGAGGAAAGTTTCATTTTGCAGGCAGTCCGCGGGGTCTTAAAGTATTAAAAGTTAATCAATCAATTATGAGAAAATGAATGTCCTTAAATGGTATTAAAGTCTTAATCATGTTTTTACGAAGAAGGTAAATGTGGGAAGGTGATGTGACGCTCTCCACATGTAGCGAAACCATAGAGCAAAACCGACAGCAAAATGGGAAAAATGTAAGTTTGCGAACTCCTGGTTGGAGAAAGATTAGTTTAAAAAGTGGCTGAAGCCTGTCGCTGAAAACAACCGTGATGGCCTACTGTACGTATTGTAAAAAGAAAATTCATATATCGTTGATGGGCATAAACGCTCTCACAATGTCCCACATGCAGGATTAGATTTGGGCTAGCACCCGACTTTAAGCAGCAGCTCGTTGACATTATCAACAAAGCTGGCCCGTTTGTGTTAATGTTCGACAAGTCTCTCAATCAGTCATTAAAGAAGCAGCATGTTTGTTCGTAGACGTACCTGTTTTTTTTTAGGGGGGGATAGTAAAGGTAAATGTGTCAGATATTTTAATAAATCTTGCCTTTGGTTTAATTTAGTCTTTCAAGCTTTGTTTCTTCCGAGCTTATCGGAGTTCTGTTGCACGGTTGTGCTCCATTGATTTATTTAACTACAACTGTTTATTAAGTTAAAGGTTTGATACTGATTAGAACTTGAAGTGGCGATGAGGTCTTAAAATATTCTGATATAAAATATATCTTTAAAAAGGTATTGAAATTACCTTTAGGATTCCTGCACATACCTTGTTTTGGTTGATCTATTCCTTTAAATGATGAGGAAACTTTAATTTTGGCTGATCTATCCATTTAAATGATGAGGAAACTCTCATTTTGGTTGATCTATTCCTTTAAATGATGAGGAAACTTTCATTTTGGCTGATCTATCCATTTAAATGATGAGGAAACTCTCATTTTGGCTGATCTATCCATTTAAATGATGAGGAAACTTTCATTTTGGCTGAACTATCTCTCTAACAATGGTTTTCAGAAGTGGTTTCACAATATTGGAGAACCAACACTGGCGCAACCATGACTTCTGCATTTCTCACAGTAGGCCACTGACCACTCACTGCGAAATCTTTTGTGTTTGCACTTTCAGAATTACAGCGCCAATCCCAAACTGAAGCGTTTCTATCGAGTCCTGACCACTAATACTGACGGCAGGAAAGAGTTCATTTCCACTATGGAGGGTAAGAATGTACATCGCAGAACGTCACTTTCAGCCTGGTCACTTCATGTTGTCTCAGATCAGGTTTCTGTTTGATTTGGCAAAACAAATTTACATTTTGCTACTTAAATGTGTCTCCGCTAAACGGTAAAAAGGATTTTGTTCTTTAAATCAATTGTCATATGCAAATTGAACTAGGTCATAGGTCTCAAACTCGATTCCTTGAGGGCCGCAGCTTTGCATAGTTTGCTCCAACACTCATCAAACACAGCTGATCGAAGACTAGCTGTAGCTAGATATTCAAGACTACTATAGCCTATTAAGCAGGTGGAAGTTGGAGGTGGTTGGAGCTAAACTGTGCAGAGCTGCGACCCTCCAGGAATTGAGTTTAAGACCATTGAATTAGGTTAAGTTGACTAAAGCATCAGATAAACTGCATTATATTAATTTAGTTTTTTTTTTTGCATAAATAAATTATAATAACCTTGATGTTGAATAAGATGTACAGATTATGTTTATTTTTTTTTTAATACATTTTTATTTCGCAACCATTTAAAAATTGTGCTGTTCATTTCAGTTTAGTGTAGTTAATTTGTGAACGTAGTTTTAGCTTAGTTTGTGGTTTCAGTTTTACTCTTAGTAATTCTAGTTTAGCAGAGTTAATCGAACGTGTTTTAGTGTTTGCACGGCTGATGTTAATTCTTGTGCAAACCTCTTAGGAATAATGTTCGACAACAAACAAACAAAAGCAAAGACTGAAATTAAAAATTGTGAAGAATTCAGCCTAAGATTTCCACATTAAAGGGTCTCGAAACACCAAAACGCATGTTTTGAGCTGTTGACAGTCATATATGTGTCCCACGCTGCTATAAACACTATTAGGACACATATATTGCACTAAAAACTGAAAATTGGTTGTTTTTGCGTTATTTTGAGAAATTGTTCTTCTGGTTTGAAACTAATTTTTGAAGCTGCGTCACGGCGATTAGATACTTGAGATGCGTGGAGAGTGGCTGTCCGTACCTGTGAGTACATCGTGACGTCTCTGAGTGTGCAGCATTAATTCATGAGAAAGACTTGGTTCAAACCAATCAGCGCGCTCTATTGTGTATGCGGTGCAACTTCATTTAATATGCATGATAGCTTCGAAGACTGTTTTACCTGTTACAGTGTTCAGACGACAGAGAGACGCCACGTTGTGTTGCCAAAACAAGTGAAAGAACAAGAATTTAGAGACACGGGTCGTCACTGTTGCATTTATTATTGTGCTGCGTTGATTAATGTGCTGCAATGAAGGTTTTGTTTTCATTTTCCCGCTATGAGAGTGCAGCTGGACTCACTTGTGGATTACAGTGCACGCGACAGAAATTCATTTCTGAGGAACATTTTTTTTTTTTTTTTTTTTTTTTTTACCCGAGAGCTTTTCGCATCTGGAAATGATGAAATCCGGATTTGCCGCTCATCTTCTTTAAAAAAAAAAAAAAAAAGACACAGTTTCAGTTTGATTGTCGTGTCTCTACAGATTTGGTAAGTGTGTGTGAGAGCAGTGCCATTTGTTTGTTCATTCAGATGGCAAAGTTACACAATATTATAGACTGAAAGATCCGCTGTAAATGCTGCTCTCCGAATGTAACCATGTAAACGCAGAAATCAAATATTGACAGTTGTGTAGAATTTTCGTCGCATTTTGTGACGGCATAGTCTATACGCACACGGCTTTCTGACGCTACCTACCGAGTGCATCTAAGTTACAGAGAAATGCGGAGGATTTTTTTTTCTTCCATTTGCCGTGCGGTATCAAACATTACATTAAAACTCCACTCTCCAGCAGTTCCTCGCTTTCAATATCTTGATTGTCACGAGCGACATGCAGGAAAAGTTCCTGAATAAAAAGTGAAAGTGCCAAACTGCAGTTAAAGTCGACAAATTAATAATTTGGCAAGTAATTCGATTACTGATTTCCATGTAAACAGTCACTGTCTTGCTTCCCTGCGTCTGCGTGCCCAAATGGAAACTCTCATATTTGCAAATCCTTCCCTCTTTCCCTCCCCCAACACTCCCACCTAAACAGAGCTGGACACGCCCACTTTCCTGACTTTTTCCAAACTAGAGGTGTGGAAACACCCTGCTGAGACCAGGGGCGTTTCGTGGCCCTTTAAAGACCGCATGTAGTTAATAATTATTGTGAAAAGCGCTAGTCAAACTTGAATTCAGTTGAATAGTTAAACATGCAAGTTTACATTTTCTGGCAAATCAAAAACCTTTAGAGCAAGGGATGTAACAATAAATGAAAATGCAATGATTTAGTATTGCTGATGTAAATATGACTCGTGATTTTGAGCTTGTTTTTTCCTAAGACTCGTGTTTATAAGGTATAATTCACCAAATATGTTAATTCCAACTTCATGTACTAAATTGCATAATGAGGTTTCGTGGTTGTGAAATCACACATGAGCTGACAAACTAACCACACAGAGAGGGGATATGCGCACCCAAAAATGATGCCTACGTCAGTGTGATCTGAACGGTTTGCATAGGCGAATAAGAATAGGAATACATAGGAATAAAGTTGTAAACGATGCACAGAGAAATCATTTTGCATCGTCAGGAGCTGCGGTTACTAATTATAATTTGCATGCACAAGTTTTTTTTTTTTTTTTATCTCAAAGTGACTACACATTAACATGAGCAGCAGTGGCTGGAGAGCGAAAGTGAAAGCACATGCAAAATAGTAATTTAAATGATGCATTTTAGTTTATTCTTTTATATGGAATGCAGAGGTGTGTGTGTTGCTTGTCTGTAGATTCAATGAATGCCTGTATTCACTGCATGAGAATAAATGTTTACAACATCAGTGACAGTTACTGTCTCCTATATTTAACATTGAATATAATGAAGAGTGAATCTGATAATGACATGTCAGGTTTTACCAATGAAAATTTGTTGAGTCCTAGTATATAGCAAAATTAATCTTCAGAGTTCTTAATAGTTGTGTATATATATTCAGGATAGTCTTGGGTCACTGGTGATGTTTGCATGTTAAATGGGCTAATCTTATATTTAGATACTGATAAATAGGTCTGGATTAAAATTAAGTTGCTCTTTGTATTAAAAAAAAAAAAAAAGTATAAAATAAGTTTAGCCCATTTAACACGCAAACATCACCAGTGAACCTAGACAATCCTAAATCTACATACATCTATTAATAACTCCGTCTATGAAAGATGTTTTTGTGTATAATCATGTACTAGCAAGTAATTGTTTTTAATTTCTGAACAATGTGCTATTCCACAGCGAATCGATATCCCTTCTACGCTGTGCAGTGGCACCCTGAGAAGAGTCCATTTGAGTGGATTGAGAAATCCGGTATGGTCCACACGCTCTCCGCCATCAAAGCCACCTTCTACACAGCCCACTTCTTCGTTTCTGAAGGTTGGTCATCAAAAAAAAGTTATATTGGAAAGTCCATTTTTCAGACACACTATATCAGCCCAATATTGACAGACCGCTTTTGATGTCGAGTGCTGTGGTGAGCTTGATGCAGCCAGCCTGACAGGTTTCAAATATTTCCCAAGCCGTGTTTAGTGCAGAGATCTAGTTCTTTACTAAGCACATTTTTATACAATGTTTTTGATTGAACTAATTTTTTTGTCTTTGCCATGATGACAGTGTATAATACTTTACTAGTTAATTTGCAAGGTTCTAGTATTCAGCTTAAACTTGAATTGAATATATTGCATAGCGCTTTTACAATAATTATTGTTTCAAAGCAGCTTTACAAAAGGTGCACATTACAATCAAATAAATACAAGTTGTGATTATATACAGACATAATTAACCTGCAATCTTATAGCATATAGATGATTTCTATGTACATTCAGAGGCTTAACCAGGTTACTATCTATACATGTTAGGTTAATTTGGCAAATTATTGTATATAAATTGTTTGTATCCAATCAAAAAAAAATTTCTTGAGACCAATAAAATTGACCTTTTTAAATGATCTTTTTTATATATGTATCTTTTTTAAATGTAAAAACTTTTTATATATCAGCCAAACTAAAATAAAGAATTTTCTTAAAGACTTACTACTAAAGAAATACTGTGGAAAATGTCTTTTCTCTGTTAAATATCACTTGGGAAATATTTAGAAAAAGAACAGCCGTTTCACAGTAAGGCCAATAATTTTACCTTCAACTATAGATCCTTTTTTGAAGTAAGAAAATATACATTTTCATCATCTTTTTTTTTTTTTTATTGAACCATTAAATGTCACACCAAAGATGACAACAACTGGTTCCATAAAAAGTTAAAGATATGAAAAACTCTAAGACAGAAACTTCTATCACACAATCTTTTAGGTATTTCAACTTATTAAAGGTTTCAGTAAAATTACCTCATTTTTAAAATGAGCATTTACTGTAGTGTCACACTAAAGCACATGATTTTCAGAGATAAAATGTATCAAAGTTTATACATTTCGATCAAGTTTTTAGAAATGTATGGGTGAAAAATGGCCATTTATTATAATAGCCGCTAGTAAAATTATGCCTGGGGTATTTAATATTGTTTTTTGTTTGTAATTTATAGGAGCTGTAATTTATTGAACTCTGCTTGAGACAGTAGTTTAATATTTTTGTGCCAAATCTTTAAGTCAAATGTGGGGGATCAAAGCAGTTTTATAACGAGGTCCATTAAAGACAAAAAGTTTACTGAATTTAAATTGACTAGTAATTATATCCATTTTTGTCATGTGACCGTGAATGTCAACCCATATAAAACATATATACAATCACACACGATATATATATATATATATATATATATATATATATATATATATATATATATTATAGGTGGGCATAGATTATTTTTTTTTTAATCTAAATTAATCTTGAAATGAATCTAGATTAAAATGGCTCATCTGTATGCCTTCGGCAGAATTCAAAATATGTGTGCTATCCAAATAATTATTAAATATAAGTCTTTGAGAACTTACTCCCCAAAAGAGAGTTACTCCCCAAAAAAGTAACTAGTTGCATTACTTAAAGTAACTTTTGAGTTAAAGTAATGCATTATGTATTCAAGTTACTTTTTCATACCTGCCCGAGGCTTAATCTTTGAGAACTAGCAGGGTTTTTCTTTTCTTTTTTAATAGAGTAGCTCTGCATTTAACAACACTGTATAACCTTCATTTACCTTTAAAAAGAAAGAAAAGATTAGAACAATGTTACCTTCTGAGAACTTCCTGATGCTATACATGCCGTATATACAGATTAATGAAAGTTTAAAGCAATCGGTTTGCTACTTTGTCTTAGTTCAGTAAAATCACTGTCCATTGAGACGATCCCCTTTTTCTTCCTTTCTCTGCCATTTTGGTTTGTCTGTTCTCATGGGGAACTCGTTCTCTCATTGAGTGTGACTCAACGGGATTACACTAATTTTAATTAAGCTAATCATTTTTTTAAAAGCATATATTAATCTAAAGTAACTAGAATTACATTTTTTTTTTGAAAAAGAAACTCCAATATAATTTTTTTTTTTTTTTTTTTTTTTTTAATGCGTCATTTTACTCGTTACTTAGAAAAGTAATATTACAAAACTCGCGTTACCCCCAACACGTATATAAACGTGCATGCACATACATACATGCATTTTCTGGTTTGTAGAGAATACTGCCATGTTTTATTCTAAGTTTGACCACTGAATTTATGTTCATGTCTTTTCAGCAATGAAAAACCGTCATCAATTTCCATCGCAGATCGAAGAAGAAATGGCTCTGATCTACAACTATCAACCCGTCTACAATGGCCTGAACAGCATCTTCCTGCAAAATTACTACTTCGATTAAATGTCAAGTAAGGGGGATTCATCATGGGTTGAAAATTGTTTTTAGTTTTAATTTGTTAAAGTTGCCACAACGTAATGTTTGGAATGCTTATTTTTGATGTACATGCCTCTAATTCACTCATATATCATTGATTGTAGAGTCTAGATCATCAGTCTCTCACTTAATTCCTGGAGGGCCGCAGCTCTGCACAGTTTGAGACTATTGTCCTAGATGTAAACATGGTGTTCTAGAATCATGACTGAATGTATCTGTGCGTTGATCAGTCCAGAAGTTATATAATATTCCAGTGCCATCTTTAAGATATAAAACTTGATCTGTAATCTCTCACAGGGTTAAATAGCATGACCAATGCAATGTTAAAATGTTCTATTTCTCTGTAAATCTGAAGGAAAATTAAAAATATAGATTTAAATGCGTCTCAATTGCATCTTTGTCCAGTAGGGGGGAGCAGTGACCATCTAAGCTTTTATTTAAGAACCAAACGAGACTTCTCAAAACATTTATTTTTTTGCCTTTCTTTTTTTAAGAGGTGGGACAACATAAAATTACCAGAAAACGACGAGATCTAAATCCCCTTACAATCAGATACATAAAGCAGTCTGAAGTACAAAATCAAAATGGGGAGGGGGGAAAAAAGTGCAAATATGCTAATAGCTCTGGTACCATGACAGGAAGATACAAAACTGAAGCGTTCTACACACTGGCGCCAAAACAAAAACATCTCCTACGTCACGGCTTATTAAAGAAACAAAGTATGCAAGTATGTTATATAGAGCGTTCTGGAGCACTAATAACCATTTAACATGAACTGTTCACGCTTGCTAAATTGTGTACAATCATTTGACCCCTGACATGTGCATAGACTCTTGTACTACAGTGTTTCATGCACTTTAAAGGAGTAAAGAAAAGCCTTTTCTTCTATTGCGACAAATAATCTTTGACAAATAGACTGTACCATAAACAAGATAATCACTAGCTAAGTTGACACTTTCTTTTTTGTGTGTGTGTGAGATCACTGTTTGCTTTTAAAAGATTGATCAACTTCAATGAGCACATGTATAGAAAACACAGAGATCATTACCTAGCTCCAGTCGACATTTCGAAAGACTCCTTTCGTAAGAAGAATCTTGCTCTGCTTTGGAGGCCGTTGGTGCTGAGCAATGTTAAAGGTGCAATTTTATAATAATAATAACTCAAATAGCAACACTATTCCAGTACAGAGCAGCCATTCCGATGCACGATAAAAGAGCAAGGCATGTAGGCGTCCATTCAGCATGTAAAACACAATACGCAGCCTTAATTGTAAATACTTGCACTGAAATATGTAAAATCGATAATGATTAAGTGTATTAGAGTTCAAGAAAACAATAAAAACTTGGTACAATCTCTTTCTTCGTCTTCAAGTACACGCGTTTTTCTGTAATTCACCCAAAAATCGCCATTTTTAATCGTCCATGTTAGTTCAAACATGTTTTACTGTGAAATGAGATGTAAAGAATCTTCACCAAGCTATTTTTAGAGATCACTTTAGTTTTGCTGCCTTTGGTTAAAATAATAAAAACAAATCTAATAAATAATTTTAAAAAAAGTACAAGTAGGGAATTCTGTGGTGTTTTTTGGCACTGACCAGGTTATACGAGGGGAAAAAGCCATTGAAGATTCTTTAAAATCTCGTGGGGTTTTTTGGCATCACAGAAAAAGCAAACCAGTTTGAAGCAACATGTAGGCGAATAAATTCAATATAATTCCCCTTTTTTTTTTTTTGGAGTGAACTATTGCTTTAACAGTGCAAGAAACAATTAATCTCTCATTTTAAACATGATTGTTTGACACATTCGATTGAAATAAATTCTGCACCATAAATTGTCCCGCATTTTAAAGCACGTTATCAGTCCGTCTGAATTGAGCAATGCAGAGATAAACAGAAACGTCATACAAGCCAAAAGACGTCACATTTCTACAGCAGATGGTTCGGTGAGGGGGGGAAAGCTTGAAAATGTTTTGTGCCTTCGGTAGTCTTTAATGCGATGCTGCTTTTTCCATGCCGTTTTGCGGGCTGCTTTGGCGGGATTAAAGGTGAGTGTCTTCCTCTTGATTGTCTTCCTCGTCTTTCCCGGGCTTGTTAACGAGCACCTGCCAACCGCTACTTACGTCACCGCCCGGCGCCACCCCATTGGCGCTGTGTTTCTTCTCCTGCATCTCCGATTGGCTGTCGCTGGTGACGTCCAGGGTGGGGTTGTCATGGCAACCGTTCTCCACAAAGTGGAGCTCTTCACCTCGAGACTGGCAAACCAGAGGAGACAGAGTCTGATTAATCAAAACTACACTTAACTTGGGGAACGTTGAGGTTAGTGAATTAATTAACACACGAGATCCATTTGAACTGCGTTCAGGCTCAGTTTTACTGTATGTGTCGTAATATTGATTACCACAGAACGTTTGACTCTTATTTGAGGTTTATTAACTCATTGAAAAGATAATATTAATCGTGTAATTGCTTTTCATGTCAATGTTTTAATGTATCGTTTTTGTTTACTGTGTAAAAATATTGACTACTAACGTTACTTAATTTTTTTTAACCCGTATTTTGCTAGTTCCTGTTTGGATCCTTCTATTTAATACCATATTGTATCTGATTAGCAACTTCACAGTAGTGAATGAAAAGGAAGTGATTTTATGTAGAGGTAAATTAGCATTCGAGATCCATTTTCATCTCCGTCAGGCCCAGTTTTACTGAAACTTTGACTTGTGTTTGGGTTTTTAACCCTCATTTTGCAAATGTCTGTTTAGATTATTAATCGATTAGTGTTAATCTAAAAAGAAAATTAATGTCACAAAGTTTGATTGTAAAAAAAAAAAAGATGAATATTAACCATGTTTTTTTTTTTTTATTATTTACTAGCGTTAACGAGTGTTTTTTTTTTTTTTTACCACATGTTGCAAATTTCTATTTGGAATTTTTTTTTTTTAAAGCTGAAATACCATATTGTATCTGGATTAGTAACTACACAACGAGTGAATGACTTTATTTTGATTTTATGTTGAGTTCTTTTAACACTTCTCACTTATTTCTAAATTCCAAATTATCATTTTTTTTTTCTAACTGAACTTCCATAATGTTTCTGAATTAATAACCACACATAACGAGTAAATGTAAAGGAAGTTAAATATTAACCATGATTTTACCATTTGAGATCCATTTTTACTGCGTTCAGTTTTACTGTATGTGTGTTGTAATATTGATTACCACAGAACGTTTGACTCGTGTTTGAGGTTTTTTAACTCATTAAAAAGATGAATATTAATCGTTTGATTGCTTTTCACGTCAGTGTTTTAATGTATCATTTATGTTTACGGCGTAAGAAATATTGAAAAGATTTTTTTTAACCCGTATTTTGCTTGTTCCCGTTTGGATTATCCTCATATTGAAGTACCATATTGTATCTGATTAGCAACTTCACAGTAGTGAATGAAAAGGAAGTGATTTTGTTGAGGTAAATTAACATTCGAGATCCATTTTCATCTCCGTCAGGCTCAGTTTTACTGAAACTTGTGCTTGGGTTTTAACCCTCATTTTGCAAATGTCTGTTTAGATTAATTTTCTTTTTAGATTAAATAACACTATTCGATTAGCAACATCACAATGGTTGATAGTAAAAAAAAAAAAAAAATGAACATTTAACCATTTTTTTTTTATATTTATATATATATATATATATTCACTAATGTTACCAGGGTTTTTTTTTTTTTTTTTACCTCATGTTGCAAAATTCTATTGGATATTTTTTTAAGCTGAAATACCATATTGTATCTGGATTAGTAACTACACAATGAGTGAATTACTTTATTTTGATTTTATGTTGAGTTTTTTTAACACTTCTCACTTATTTCCAAATTCCCTTTTGGATTATTATTATTCTCTCTGAACTTCCATAATGTTTCTCAATTAGTAACCACACACAACGAGTGAATGTAAAGGAAGTTGAATATTAACCATGATTTTACCATTTGAGATCCATTTTTACTGCGTTCAGGCTGTTTTACTGTATGTGTGTCGTAATATTGATTACCACAGAATGTTTGACTCATTGAAAAGATGAATATTAATTAATGTTTTATAATTTTTCATCATGTTTAAACTCAAGTTTACTTTGTAACAATTTTGGCTACTAATGTTACTTGAATTTATTTATTTTTTACCTTTATTTTGCTAATTCCCATATGGATTATCCTTATTTTGGTGAAGTACCATATTATTTTTGACATTTACTGTGTGTAATAATATTGACTACTACAGAAACTTTTACTTGTGCTTGTTTTTTTTTGTTTTTTTTTTAACTCATTTTGCAAATTTCCATTTAGATTTAGTTTTTTAGGTTAAATTGTGTCCTTTTAGCGACTTCCTATTAATAAGTGAATGTAAAGGAAGTTGAACATGAACCATGAGTTTTACTATTTGATTTTATGCTGAGGTCAGCAGATTAGCATTCAGGATCTATTTTCATCACATTGTAGCCCAGTTTATTGTATTTGTCATATAACATTGATTACCACAGAACCTTTGTTTAGCAAATTTCCATTTGGATAGATTCTTTATACCAATACCATGTTTTTAATTGATTTAGCAAATTAACAAGTGCATGTAAAGGAAGTTGAATATTAAAATGCTTTTTATATTTTGATAAGAAATCTCATGTAAATATCCACGTACCATCAACGAATGCGGAGTAATTTCCTAATGACTAGGGCCAGACAGAATCTGCATACATTTTTTGCTATTTCTGCACATATGTGGAAAGATTTTTGGTAGTTCTGTAACCAAAAACCTAATATATTAAATAAAAACCTTTTTTAACTTTTAATGATTACAATGTAAAACCAATTAGATCCACTTATTTGGTAAACAAAGCTAGTCTATCATATAATATATATCTACTAATAAACAGACAATATTACTTTACAAACTATTGTAAATAAATCAAATGAACATTTTCATATTAGTCAATATTACTGAAATTAATTTTGAAACGGAATAAATATAAATTTACACAAGTAAATAAATAGACTCAATGATGGGCTGCGGATTTCTGTGTGCTCAGCTTCCGTGTGGGCCTATGACTTAATAGCCCACTTACTGCATTTTATCTTGTTTTGTGCACTTTCTCTTCATGTGCCAAGAAAATAATTTCCTTGTACTCTACAATGAAGCATTCATTCATTAATTTAATATATTGCTATATAGATTTTATAATGTAATCTGGTATTTTCCAGTATTAAGCCAATTGAAATGACTGGAATTGTATTTATTTCCTTTGTATATCTATATCTTACAATTCTTGTATGTCACAAATTTATGAAAGTCACATTTTGAACAAAACTAAATATTTCTGAGAGCATAAATATTACACTATAAAGATAAAATAAATTATTTTTGAGTACGTTTATGAAGAGAAAACTTTTTTTTTTTACAATCATTTTGTGGCACTTGACAAAGTATTTCTCTCACCTAAAGGTCTGACATAATAAGGCATGAATCGGTATCAGATTCTGACGGTATGATAACCTTGGAGATACTGTGGTCCAAAAAAAAAAATGTTAAAAAAGTAAATAAATTTTTTTTGCATATACTGTAGGAAAGGTATAGCAGAAAATTTTGGCGGTTTTAAAACCTTAACTTTACCAAACCGCGGTATATCGGTTATCGTCCCATGACTAGACATAATATATATATATATAATATGTATTAAAAAATTGTTACGTCTTACAAAATAATAGCAACATTTTATTAAGATCTATATTTTGTGGTTCCTAAAACAATGTCCAACAAAACATTTAAACAGTATAAATATTTCTGTAAAGATTTAAGCAAAATAAACTCATTTTACTTGCAAAAACTTTAACTTCAAGATTAAACAATTAACTTTCAGGCTGTCAGTAGGAGTAAATAACGTTCATCTATAAAATATAGTCCCAAAAAGTGCATGAGATATGGGACAAAAATAAATATATGAATATAACCTTCTCAAAGTTTTATTTAATAATTATTACTTTATTATAAATGATTTGGAATTATTTTTGACACCTAAAGATGCTCAATATGTGTCCAAAATGACCCCAATGAGAACTGCGTAAACACTTTTTTGTTTGAATGTTCATGTTTAAAAAAAAAAATCCTTACCCCAAAATCCAACCCTTACTAAAAACTATAGTTAAGGACCTGCTGTCTTTACCAGGGTTAAAGCTAACATGTGCAGTGTTTCCTGTAGGATTTTTTTCCAGCAGTGGCGGCAGGACTTTTTTTTTACATAGATCTGCCAACTATTTCAAAGACAAATATTACACGCAGTATCACAAGTCGAGATAGCATTCATGTAATACAAGCATGCGAATCTCTTTGCTTGCGCGCCGATTTCCTCTGTTCGAGCACAGAGCTTCTTGCACGCACTCAAATTTACACGTTCAAGTGCAGATCTTCTCGTGCGCTCTCCAGTAAGCGCTGCTGAAGCGCGATTTAGTGTGTTTTTGTGCGTTTTCTGACATTAACGCGTCCTGAAGTAAAGCAGTGGCGGGATGGATTTTGGCGTGGCGGCCCGCCACGGATGAATGAATGTAGCGGAAACCTTGATGTGTATATGACCTACCATGTTCTTGAGTTTGGGTAAACGGCGCTGCCAGCAGATATAGATGATGCCTGAAGCAATAATGAGCACACAGACGGATCCGATGATCACCAAAACCACAAACAGCTTCCCGTAGTCACTGCGCGTCTGACTGGGCCTCGAGTGGCACGCGGACACACTGGAGTAATTCTGGATTCCAATCTGAGAGGAAAAGTGATGACGCGTATTATACAAATAAATCACAACGTTATTGTATTTTTATCATTATTATTTGCTTCTTTTCAGACTCACCTCATTCAAACCTCTCCTGATTTCCCCCAGCATTGAGAGGACGTCTTTTGGTGGGATGATTTCTTTGGGGAAAAGAAATTAAGGACAATTAGATTCAAAATAAAACACACTGGTGAAATAAAATCGATGTAAATAAAGCATCAATGGAATATGCGTTTTTATATTCGTTTTATATATATTATTGTTGCAGCCATTTTCTGAAAGTGCATTTTATTTAGTTTAAACATACATGTTTTGGTATTTTGTATTGAGTTTGTTGTTTAGTTTGACTGTGAATGTAAACCGGATGTGGGTCGGACACATTTGTTTGACCTTCAAGTATTGGTGATAGATCACTGTTTTATAACAAATTTCGTTTGATATGTTTTTTAGATTAACTCTGATGCATTTTTTCTTGGTAAATTACCAGTTTAATAAACAAAATAATAGGAAGATTATTCGGAAAACAAAGCACCCAACCATACTTCCTCAGCTAAAAGACCAGAATTATTATTAGTCGTTCTACTTCTTGTTTTACTTGTTGATTTGTTATTGTCTCTTTAAATGTACATATAAATGTAAATATGTATATGTTTTGAAATGTATATTACGTTTAAAAGTTTATTACATATATACAGTTGAAGTCAGAATTATTAGCCCCCCTTTGAATATTTTTTCTTGTTTAAATATTTCCCAAATGATGTTGAACAGAGAAAGGAAATTTTCACAGTATGTCTGATAATATTTTTTCTTCTGGAGAAAGTCTTATTTGTTTTATTTCGGCTAGAATAAAAGCAATTAAAAAAATTTTTTAAACACCATTTTAAGGACAAAATTATTAGCCTCTTTAAGCTATATTCTTTTCGATAATCTACAGAACAAACCATCATTATACAATAACTTACCTAATTACCCTAACCTGCCTAGTTAACTTAATTAACCTACTTAAGTCTTTAAATGTCACTTTAAGCTGTATAGAAGTGTCTTGAAAAATATCTAGTCAAATATTATTTACTGTCATCATGACAAAGATAAAATAAATCAGTTATTAGAAATGAGTTGAAAAAATCTTCTCTCCGTTAAATAGATATTGGGGAAAAAAATAAACGGGGGGGCTAATAACTTCAACTGTATATATTCATATTACTCAAGTTCATATTACATCTTTAAATCTGAGCAAATGGGGCTTTTTAAAGATTGCAATGAGCGCTAATGCTCTGAGCAGAGAGATGTGTGAGATTAAACATGCTATTTTTATCATTTATGTAGAGCATGAAATTAAAAGCCTACAAATGATTCACGGCTTAAAACAAACACTGCAGGAATCGCCAAACAACTACTTTATACAGTATATGTGTTTTTGTGTGTGTATGTGTTGTTTAGTAAGTGTATACACTATAAAAAAGTGAGTAAACCTGTTGCCTTAAAAGCAACAAGTTGACTTGTATGAATGAGTAAACCCATTGTAACTTGTAACTGTTAAGTTGATTTAACTCAATATTTATAAGTATGCAGATAGTTCATTTATTTAAAGCTGCTGTATGTAAGTTTTTGACTCTTCTAAAGCATAAAAATACCACAATATGTTTGCAGATATTTAGGAAACATGCTCAGTGAACATTCTTGTTCTGAAAAACAGTGCTGAAGTCAGATGTTCTGCTTTGAAAATGTGCGTCACGTGCCGGAACGGCTGTCTTTGTTTAGGTCCATTTACCCTCCCAATGCCAGTTTAACCAATGATATTTCAGCACCCCGGGTTGCCTTGGTGTGATTCATTCAGTCATAAAGGCTCTCACAGCATGCGCTCATGACCGAAAAGTGACCTCCGGTGGACAGTAGCGGCCTTCAAAATGAGACGCAGATCCAGAGTTACACATGACGTTATTAATTAGCAAATAATATAAATATTACAAACTAAAACATTAGGTGAGCAGGTTACATTGTAATCCCGTGA
>LR812540.1:8207605-8307605 GCA_903798195.1 Danio kyathit
ACTGTATGTGCGTGTCACAAATATTAAATGTACATTATGATATTAACATATATTTAAAAATGTGTTTCACAGTGTTGTAACTAACACACAATATGCAGAATCTCCTTGTTATGCAAGTTGTTCTCTGTAAAGGCCAGAGAGTGTGAGGATTGTTCGGTCTGCTAATAAACACACAGTGTGTGTGTGTGTGTTAGTGATGTTAGTAACACCGTCAGCAGCTTTCAGATACTTAGATCTTCCTGCAATGTTCAGCGTTTCTGCTGCAGTGCTGAAACATGAGCCTTAATTAAGAGGAATTACATCAAATCACGATGGAAAAAGTCGGTTTTGCTTATGCCAGAACAATACACGGTTGATTTAAGGTTAGTCTCTCTCTGTGTGTGTGTGTTGTTGTTGTTAAAAATGGACTCACGCAGTCAAAGTTGTCGGTCATGTTGAGAATGACGTAGCCTTTTCCTGCGAGGTTGCTCCAGTCCACGCAAATTACCTGAACAAACAGGAGGAAAATGAGGAGAGCCAATTATAAAATCTCTTCCATCAAGACAACATATTTCATCTGAACAAGTGACAGATTTAATAACAAATACCACAAAAATTCTAACTTGTTTCGTCAACTTTTTTTTTTTTTACAAGTTGAAAATGGTACAAAAGTTTACTTATTACCAGAGTGATTATTAAAGCTACAACTTAATAGTTTTGAGTAATTCACTAGTTAGCCATTGATAAGGAAAGTAAATCATAAATATGGAATATTGACCTTATTCTTCAATGCGGAAATGCGCTCGTTTTTGCGATTGTTTTAGAACTTCCGATTCAGTTGCCTATGGGAGAAATGACTAGGAATAATAAACGGCAGAAAACAGTCAAACTACTCGCTCTACAAACAAGTGTTTGCATGATTATACAGACAAAATAGAATAATATAATAAGAAAACCTCAGTTTGCAACATCAAGCAGCAGAACGAGCTGTTTTTAACGTCTAAAAATGAATGGAAGTGAATGAGACCGGAAGTCTCGTGGCAAAATTTTTCAAATGGCTGCGCCCGCTCGTACGCGGAGAATAAGGTGAATTGCACATTGTGTCCATCAATATTTATAGAGTCAAACATGAAATGATTCAAACCCCAGGGCAAATTCTGACAAATCTTTTGTTCAAACGTAAATAAAATACAATGATGCCTCTTGTATATCGTCTAATTATCTTTTGAGAGAAAAAAACTCACTGTGTCAAAATAACTTACAGGTTGAATAAAAGTAACTTACTGTAGGGTACCTGTAAATTGATTGTTTTGTTCCGAAAATGGGATTAAAATGGCAACAATGTTTATTTTAGGTTTTGGTGCGATTGGCTTTCACACGGCAAAGTTTCTAAACGAACCAAAATAGCAAGTCACGTGTAAACTTTTGTCACATTGGTCAGAGTTCCACGGTTTATTTTTCAGTCCCACTCAGCTGTCATGCATCCTTGTTTTAATTTATGACGAAGAGCAATTATAAAAAAAAGACATTATAAGCAAAAACTTTCCTAATGGATAAACAGCTTTTGTTAATAGTTCAGCATGCTTTCACTTTCATATTCAACATGAAATGCACATTTACCGGTAGGAATGATGACATCCTGCCCTATTTCTCTCTTCATATAGCCGTATATGCCTATTACATAAAACACTGTGATATAGCCTGGTTCGTTACTTCACTGGATCGTTTTGCTTTCTCACTACAATTGACCCGCTCCAGAGTTCGATTCAATCGAGCCGAGACCATCTCATTCAGGCATCTCATCGTCTTTCGGATGAGACGTTAAACTGAGGTCCTGACTCTCTGGGGTCATTAAAAATCCCATGGCACTTCTCGTAAAGAGTAGTGGTGTAACCCTGGTGTCCTGACCAAATTCCCCTTCATCGGCCCTTACCCATCATGGCCTCCCAATCATCCCTATCCACTGAATTGGCTGTATAACTGTCTCTTCACTCCTCCTATATCTGGTGTGTGGTGAGCGCACTGGCACCGTTGTCCTGTGGCTGCATTCGCATCATCCAAGTGGATGCTGCACACTGGTGGTGGTGCGGAAAGACCCCCTCCCTTCATGATTGTGAAGCGCTTTGGGTGTACTGTATGGCCATACACAATAAATGCGCTATATAAATACGCACATTACAAATCTCAGATCGATTAATTTGGCGCGGATCCGAGCATGATTGCTTGATTTACATACGCCAAATGAACCGCGCTAATGATGGAAATGCGCCAGGTTCCGAAACAATCTAGTTGTGAAAGCACACTTAGTCAGAATTATTCTGGGCTTGATCATATATACTGACTATATATATGTAAGCTTTAGCCAATAGCAGAACAGCAACTACTGGGGAGGCGGGGTTAAATATAGTAAGGCCTTATGAGTGGTCAGATTTGAATAAACATCCTATGCATGCAACACACATATGCTTTGCACATAAAAGTAATTAAGTTCATTGCATCTCTCTCTCTACGATACAAATATTGCATATAATATTGTGATAACTATAATTTTTTGATATAGACTATTTAAATGTAGTGATGTCATTGGCCCATGAATATTTCCTTCTTGCTGCCAAACTGTAATAAGAGGCAATTCAATCATAACTTAACACTAAAACAGCTATTATAGCATTACTTATCAATGTGTGGGACATTTTGGATTCTCGGAAATCTATGAAAATTAAAAAATGTAAAACAGAAAATACATTAGGACCATTGTTATTGTTTACATCCCTCAAAATGCTCCGGGTGTGTATGTGCGCTCTTGCATGGGTTAATTGCAGAGCACAAATTACGAGTATGGGTCACCATACTTGGCCATGTCATCACTTTCACTTTCACTTTCAAATGGTCTACATTGCGCAGCCCTAGTGATGCCTTCAATTTTTAAACTAAACCAAATTAACTTCTATCTTCTCTCATTGATCACCTGTTCGGCCTCCTGTGAGTCATGAAGCTCTGTTTCAGTCAAATATTCGGTCCCGCCGTGTCGAAGCTCCACCTCCTCCTCATCCTCAGTTGTAGCAATCGGCGCCCCCTGCCAGGCTGTTTCAGTAAAAACCACAGGTGGCAGATCTGAAGCTGGAGCCGACGACGGCCCCGTCGTGAGAGGTGTTAGATACCTCCACTCATCCTCCTCCTGTTCCTCTGCTTCTGTTGGAAAAACCACCTGCTCTTCATCATCCTCATCCTCTTCAGAATCATCCTGGTGCACTTCGTCAGGCTGCAGGGGCTCCCGGCTGGGCAGGGGTCCTATTTCAGGAGCCGTCGGCGCTTGTGTGGGTCTGTCAGGTCCTGCTGTTGCCTCTGGTTGATTCTTTGGGGTGTGGCCTAACATGGCAGGTGTGGCTGTGGAGTGGGCGGAGTCTAGTTTTGATGAAATGGGGGAGGGATGAATTGGGAAGCCGCTGGATTCCGAGTCGCTCTCCCATTGCTCTGGATCCACAGATTTGGCTGTAGGGATGAGGATGGAGGACGAGGAGTTGGTCGTGCTTGGTTTCAGGCTCAGAGAAAGAGGCAAAGATGGTGGTTCTGGGGATGAAGGACTGGAATCTATGATTAAAAGAGGAAAAAATGGTGTCAGAGATCTAATTCAAAACATACTCTGCTAAATTTAAAATTATCGATATTCCATTAGTCATTGAAAATGTAATGTTGGTTAATATCTGTAAACTTAAATGCGATATAATGCTTTAATTATACCACACTAACACCATAAACAGAAAAAGGACAACACATACGCTTAATACACTTCATTGAACATGTACACATAGACATCACCTATATACTATATACCGTAACTGCAGGTTAACCATGTTTATAAACAATAATTTTAAATGTTAATAGCTATTAGTTAAAAGTCAATTATTTAAAGCCATTAGTAACTAACTTAATAACCTTAACTTTTCTGATATTGATTGTAGTGCAATAATGTGCACCTTTTGTAAAGCTGATTTGAAACAATAAATATTGTGAAAAGTGCTATACAATAAACTAGAATTGAACTGAAAAAAATAAAATATCGGTCACTTAAATTAGGTAATTAATAAGTTTTAAACCATGCTAATCCTATGGTATACCGATGGTATGGTATACTAACAATATAGCTGATTTTAGTACTGTATAATTAGAGCAGCATATGGTACTGAGGGTTATAGATATCCACCGATATTGCCTTTTTATGTTTGATGCAATACAGATCATTGTTAAAAAAAGTTATTGTTTGTTGTGTTAATGTGGATTAATTACAATGGCTACTAAGTAGTACTGATATTGCGAGACTTATGATTCATGTGATACCGATATCTGTTTACAGATTACCGATATTTGCTTTTTATAGTGTATGGTATAATTACAGTGGCATATAGTATTAAGGGTTATAGAAAAAAAATTATTTTTATGGCTGATGTGATACCGATATTTTTAATGTATACAAGACCGATATAACCAATATTTGTTCTACTTCTATTTATGGTTAGTATGGAAAAATTAAAGTTTATTTAAGGCTTATAGTATTAAAGGTTACAGAAATAAACATATAATACCTTATAATTTAATAATATAATAATAATAATATCAATAGTTTCAATGTTTAAGTGACCGATATCCAATATGTTTTTCTGTTTATGATGTTAGTATGGTATAGTGTAGCAATATGACTGTCATGTAACCGATATTACATTTTTTATGACAATGCGATACTAAAAATTTTAATGTTTAGTGATCAATATTACATTTGGTTTCCTTTATATAATTCGACTTCCATATAGTACAGGGGGTTATAGAAATCTACCTATATTGCCTTCTTATCCTAAATGCGATACCGATAATTGTGACATTTAATTGACTGAAATCCTGTCATGCAGTTACAGAGATTGACCAATATTAAATTTTTCGATTGATGCAATAATGAAAAATTTTATGCTTAATCAACGCAATATCTAAGTTATCATTTGTTTTTAATAATTATTTTTAGGGGATTTCGTCTTTAAGATGCTGTGTTGGTGCACTAACCACTACTAGGCTATTTGTGCCAACCCCATATCAAATTTTTCTGCTTATGGTGTTAATATGGCATATTTTTAATATACAGTATAGCTGGTAACATAAATCACATTTTATTACATTTTTAAAAACCGATATCCATTTTTTTCTGCTTATGGCATTAGTATGGTATTATTAGTGATATACAGTATTGCTGGTTACATAAATCGCCTTTAATAACATTTTAAGATCCGATATCCAATTTGTCTTTTTTGCTCATGGTGTTAGTATGGCATAATTAGTGATATAAAGTATTGATGGTTACATAAATCATCTTTTATTACATTGTTAACACCTGATATCCATTTTTTTCTGCTTATAAGTGTTAGTATGGTATAATTAGAGATAAATAGTATTGCTGGTAACATAAATTGCCTTTTATTGCATTTTTAAGACCCGATAATCTTGTTTTTTGCTTATGGTGTTAGTTTGACATAATTAGTGATATATAGTGTGCCTGGTTACATAATCACCTATAATTACATTAAGACCCAATATCAAATTTAATTTTATGCTTATGGTGTATGGCATAATTAGAGATATATAGCACTGCTGATTACATAAATCATCTTTAATAACATTTTTAAGAACCGATAATTAATTTTTTCTGCTTGTGGTGTTACTACAGCATAATTAGTGATATACAGTATTTATGGTTAAATAAATTGCCTATTATTGCATTTTAAGACATAAAATGGCATAATTAGAGATGAATAGTATTGCTGGTTACATAAATTGCCATTTATTGCATTTTTAAGACCCGATAATCAATTTTTTTTCTGCTTATGGTGTACGTATGGCATAATTAGTGATATATCGTACTTCAGGTTACATAAATCTCCTATTATTAAATTTTCAAGACCCGATATCCAATTTATTTCTGCTTATGGTGTTAGAATGGCATAATTAGTGATATATAGTTTTTCAGGTTACATAACTCGCCTATTATTACATTTTTTAGAACCGATATCCAATTTCTTTTTCTGCTTATGATGCTTGTACAGCATAATTAGTTATGTAAAGTATTTCTGGCTACATAAACTGCCTTTTATTACATTTTTAAAGACCCAATATAATTTTTTTTTTCTCTCCTTATGGTGTTTGTATGGCATAATTAGTTATACAGTATACTTTATTGCTGGTTACATAAATAAAAATTTGTGCTACAGATATTGACCGATATTTACTTTTATGGTGGATCTTTGCAGTAATACACTATTTACTGTCAATGGTGCCAAAACATTACATCACAGTGTAAATAATACTTTAGCATAATAAACATTTAGTTTAAACTAACAGGGTAGTCTGTTATGAAGTGGTACATGAGGAGTCGAGGATTATGTACACTTTGCTTAGGAAAATGTGGTTTTGACAGCATAAAGAGTAGGATGTGGTGTAGTAAGAAGCGACGCGAGTACAGCGTCTTATTCAGTTTCTTGAGTACAGCAGATCTGAGCAGCTGCACTGCAGTATTGCACCTGCGTCTGGCACAACACACATCAGGGGCCGAGAGCTCTCTATCGCAGCCTGATTATTCATGAAACGCACACACACACTGCCACACTGAGACGAGCTGTAATGAGCACTGCTATTGTCTAGTGTCAGCAGGAGAGAGACCATACATCTACACTTTATCAAGCAAATTATCATAACTGGATGTAATAATAAAAGCGATGTTCCAGATACTGTGGCGTAAGCTTTTGCGCACTCCTACAGTGTCAGGAAGTTATTGTGGTTTTCTCTGTGACCCCAAAATATTATGTTTTTAAACTTTTTGATGATGTGATCAGCTGATTATGTTATTTTATGAGTGATGTTATACTTACAATTTTATTGTTTAAGTGACCAATTTCCGAGGTCTATTTTCTGTTTATGGTGTTATTGTGGTATAAAATTAGAGTAGTTTAAATCATTGACGGTTACAGAAATTGACCAATATTATAATTTTATGACCGATCTGATTCTGATAATTTTAATATTTAAGTGACCGATATCCGATAGCTTATTTTTTGTTTATGATTTTAGTGTGGTATACGTAATAAGAGTAGCATGTAACATTAAAGGTTAAAGAATTTGACAGATATTATATTTTTTAGACTGATGCGATACCGATAATTTTAATACTTAAGTGACCGATATCCGATAACTTATTTTCTGTTTATGATTTTAGTGTGGTTTACGTAATTAGAGTAGCATATAACATTAAAGGTTAAAGAATTTGACAGATATTATATTTTTTAGACTGATGCGATCCCGATAATTTTAATATTTAAGTGACCGATATCCAATTACTTATTTCTGTTTATGGTGTTATTGTAATAAAAAAAATTGTGTAGTTTATATCATTAAAGGTTAAAAAATTTGACTAATATCATATTTTTATGACTGATCTGATACCAATAATTTGAAAATTTAAGTGATTAATATCTGATATTTACTTTCTGTTTATGGTGTTAATGTGGTATAATAATAGTAGCATATATAATTGAAGTTTACAGAATTTGATAGCTATTATATTTTTATAAATAATTGCATAGTGATAATATTAATATTTAAGTGATATCCAATAACTTATTTTCTGTTTATCGTTTTAGTGCGGTATAATTAGAGTAGCAAATAGCATTGCAGTTTACAGAATCTGACAGATATTATATTTTTATGACTGATCTGATACCAATAATATTAATATTTAAGTGATATCTGATACCGATAATTTTAATATTTAAGTGACTGATATCCGATATTTATTTTCTGTTAATGGTGTTAGTGTGGTATAGAGTAGCATATAGCATTGAAGCTTACAGAAATTGGCCAATATTATATTTTTATGACCATACTGATACCGATAATTTAAATATTTAAGTGACCGATATCCGATAACTTGTTTTCTATTTATGGTGTTAGTGTGGTAAAATTATAGTAGCATATAGGATTGAAGTTTACAGTGATAGGTATTATATTTTTATAACTAATCACATACCGATAATATTAATATTCAAGTGATATCCACTACCTTTTTTCTGTTTATGGTGTTTGTGTCAGTGAGTTATAATTAAAGTAGCATTTAGCATTGAACTTTACAGATATTGATCAATATTATATTTTTATGGCTGATATGATTAAGTTCATTTGAATAATTAAGTGATATTCAATAACTTATTTTCTGTTTATGGTTTTAAATTGGTATAATTAGAGTAGCATATAGCATTGAAGTTTACAGAACTTGACCGATATTATATTGTTATGACTGATCTGATACTGATGATTTTAATATTTAAGTGACCGATATCTTATAACTTATTTTGTTTGTGGTTTTAGTGTGGTATAATTAGAGTAGCATCAAACACTGATGTTTACAGAAATAAGATATTATATGTTTATGACTGATCTGATACCGATAATTTTAATATTTAAGTGACCGATATCCAATAGCTTATTTTCTGTTTATGGTGTTATTGTGATATAAAGTTAGAGTACTTTATATCCTTGACGGTGGTTTAAACGATATCCGAAAACCTATTTTGTTTAAGATTTTAGAGTGGTATAATTAGAGTAACATATACCACATATAAGTTTACAGAAATTGACCAATATTATATTTTTATGACTGATGTGATACCGATAATATTAATATTTATGTGGTATCTGATAACTTATTTTCTGTTTATGGTGTTATAATTCTGTTATGGTGGTATAATTAGAGTAGCATATAGGGTTGAAGTTTACAGAATTTGACAGATATTATATATTTATGACTGATCTGGTACCCATAATTTTAATATTTAAGTGACCGATAATTTAATTTTTGTTTATGTTGTTATTGTATTATAAAATCAGAGTAATGTATATCATTGGCGGTTACAGAAATTGACCGATATTATACTTTTATGACTGATCGAATACCAATCATTTTAATATTTAAGTGATCGACATCCAATAACTGATTTTCTGTTTATGGAATTAGTGTGGTATAATTGGAGAAGCATATAGCATTGAAGGTTACAGAATTTGAAAGGTATGATATTTTTATGACTGATCTGATACCGATAATATTAATTTTTCAGTGATATCTGATAACTTATTTTCAGTTTATGGTGTTAGTGTGGTATAATTAGAGTAGAATAATCTTTATATTTAAGAGATAGCTGATGACAGATCTGATACCGATAATTTTAATATTTAAGTGACCGATATCCAATAACTTATTTTCTGTTTGCGATGCTAGTGTGGTATAATTAAAGTAGCATATAGCATTAAAGTTTACAGAATTTTACAGATATTTTTTATGAGTGATCTGATACAGATAATTTGAATATTTAAGTGACCTTTATCTGATAACTTATTTTCTGTTTATGGTGTTATTGTGGTATAAAATTAGAGTAGTTTATATGATTAACGGTTACAGAATTTGACTGATACTACATTTTTATGACTGATCTGATACCGATAATTTTAATATTTAAGTGATCGATATCCAATAACTTATTTTCTGTTAATGGAATTAGTGTGGTATAATTGGAGCAGCATATAGCATTGAATGTTAAAGAATTTGAAAGGTATTATATTGTATGACTAATCTTATACCGATAATATTAATATTTTAGTGATATCTGATAACGTATTTTCTGTTTATGGTTTTAGAGTGGTATAATTAGGTCAAGTTTACAGAAATTGACCGATATTATATTTTTATGACTGATCTGATACCGATAATTTTGATATGCAAGTGACCAATATCCGATAACTTTTTTTATGCTTACAGTGTTATCGTAGTATGAAATTAGAGCAGTTTATAGGATTGAAGGTTAAAGAATTTGACCGATACTACATTTTTATTGCTGTTGCGATACCAAAACTATAACGTTTACGTGAACAATTTCTGATTTTGTTTTTATTTATTTATGCTACTGTGGTATATTTGAACTTTATATTTACATTACATTTACTCATTTAGCAGACACTTATCCCAACTGCCATATAGTACAGAGGATTATAGAAATCTACCTATTTTACCTTCTTATCCTAGAAGTGATACCGATAATTTTAACATTTATTGACCGAAATCCAATTTTTTTCCCAGTTAATAGAGGAAAAGGGCATAATTAGAGTGGCATGTAGTATCAGTTACATAAATTACATGCTATTGTCTAATGTCAGCAGGAGAGAGAACATGCATCTAAACATTATAAAGTAAACTGGATGTAACAATAAAAACAACATACCCAAGACTGTGTGGCAAGCTTTGGCGCATTCCTCCAGTGTCAGGAAGTTATTGTGGTTTTCTTTGCAGCCCCCGTATATGAAGTTTTCACACTTCTTGGTGACAGGATTAAAGTGCCAGCGAGGGATCGCCCCACGACAAGGTCCAACCTTTTTGGGCATCAGACAGCGCTCTGAGAATAAAAAATATATATAGTTTAATCACTGAAAGCAGAGAACTATAATGCAAATGATTTCTGGAGAAGCAGAGGAGTCGTTCCGCTCTCTGTACAATTACTGAACTGTTATTGGCTTGGGATGAAAAGCATCAGGTTGCTGGAGGACTTCACACTAATTAAAGACAGGTGGAGGATGTGTGAAATGACAAAGAGGATTGAACACTCCTGTGAGAGGAGACAGAAAAAAAACACATGATGGATGGATGGATGGATGGATGGATGGATGGATGGATGGATGGATGGATGGATGGATGGATGGATGGATGGATGGATGGATGGATGGATGGATGGATGGATGGATGGATGGATGGATGGATGGATGGATGGATGGATGGATGGATGGATGGATGGATGGATGGATGGATGAAAAAATGATAGACAGATAAAATTACTGGATGGATGGATGGATGAATGATAAAAAACGATAGACAGGTAAAATTACTAGATGGATGGATGGATGAATGATAAAAAACGATAGACAGATAAAATTACTGGATGAATGGATGGATAAATGATAAAAAACGATAGACAGATAAAATTACTGGATGAATGGATGGATGAATGATAAAAAACGATAGACAGATAAAATTACTGGATGGATGGATGGATGAATGATAAAAAACGATAGACAGATAAAATTACTGGATGAATGGATGGATGAATGATAAAAAACGATAGACAGATAAAATTACTGGATGGATGGATGGATGAATGATAAAAAACGATAGACAGATAAAATTACTGGATGGATGGAGGAACAAAAAGATGGAAGGATAGATGGATATAACAAAATGATAGACAGATAAAATTACTGGATGGATAGACGGATAAACAAAAAGACGGACGGACAGACGAACGGACGGACGGATAAACAAAAAGACGGACCGACAGACGGATGAACGGATAAACAAAAAGACGGGCGGACGGATGGACAGATGAACGGATGGACGGACGGACAGACAGAGATAGATATAGACCAACAGTTTAGACAGACAGACAGACAGACAGACAGACAGACAGATAGATAGATAGATAGATAGATAGATAGATAGATAGATAGATAGATAGATAGATAGATAGATAGATAGATAGATAGATAGATAGATAGATAGATAGATAGATAGATAGATAGATAGATAAAAATGATAGACAGATAAAATTACTGGATGGATGGATGGATGGATGGATGGATGGATGGATGGATGGATGGATGGATGGATGGATGGATGGATGGATGGATGGATGGATGGATGGATGGATGGATGGATGGATGGATGGATGGATAAAACAAAATGATAGACAGATAAAATTACTGGATGGATGAATAAAGATGGATGGATGGATATAACAAAATGATAGACAGATAAAATTACTGGATGGATGAATAAAGATGGTTGGATGGATGGATGGATGGATAAAACAAAATGATAGACAGATAAAATTACTGGATGGATGAATAAAAAGATGGATGGATGGATGGATGGATGGATGGATATAACAAAATGATAGACAGATAAAATTACTGGATGGATGAATAAAGATGGATGGATGGATGGATAAAACAAAATGATAGACAGATAAAATTACTGGATGGATGAATAAAAAGATGGATGGATGGATGGATGGATATAACAAAATGATAGACAGATAAAATTACTGGATGGATGAATAAAAAGATGGATGGATGGATGGATGGATGGATAAAACAAAATGATAGACAGATAAAATTACTGGATGGATGAATAAAGATGGATGGATGGATATAACAAAATGATAGACAGATAAAGTTACTGGATGGATGAATAAAAAGATGGATGGATGGATGGATGGATAAAACAAAATGATAGACAGATAAAATTACTGGATGGATGAATAAAGATGGATGGATGGATATAACAAAATGATAGACAGATAAAATTATTGAATGGATGAATAAAGATGCATGGATGGATGGATGGATGGATATAACAAAATGATAGACAGATAGACAGATAGACAGATACAATTACTGGATGAATGGATGGATGAACAAAAAGATGGATGGATGGATGGATGGATGGATGGATGGATGGATGGATGGATGGATGGATTGATAAAACAAAATAATAGACAGATAAAACTACTGGATGGATGGATGGATGAACAAAAAGATGGATTGATGGATAGTTATATCTGTCTATTTTTTAGACTGATAAATAGGCCAGTTCCTTCCTAAGGCGCTGGCAAAGCCAGGTGAGGAGAACACACCTGGACGTGTCGTCACACACGCACACACACAATCAGTCACGACTCTGTCCACCTGTCTCTCCATATGGCGCATCAGTCAGGGCTGTCTGCAGTGTGACACAGCAGTGTGTGTTTGTCATTCAGCGGCGCTCGAGTGTGACGGTGTTTTGTGTTCACGCTCAGATTTACTGCTGTGCCTCAAATTCACTCGTCCTCCATATGAAGACCGCTGACGTGATTTACTGAGCCTTTTCACAAACCTTATCCTAACTTATTTAGGACAGAATCCTGTTGGTGTCTTCGGATAGGTCCATTCAGTGGACAAGTGAAAACTTAAGAATGTTTGAAAGAAAATGCGAATGTGCAATATTCTGGTACCCAAGGCGTTGCTATGCATTTGCTAGAGAGTTTGCAGTGTTTTTTAGGTTTGTGTTAGTAAAGTACACTACTATTACAAAGACAGGCATATAAATATAGAGAGAGAGACAAAGAAAAAAATGGATGGATAAACAAAAAGATGGATGGCTAAACAAAAGGATGGATAGTTGGATGGACATACGAACGGATTACTGTATAGAAAGACAGATAGGTGGATGGATAGATAAACAAAAGGATGAAAGAAAGAAAGAAAGAAAGAAAGAAAGAAAGAAAGAAAGAAAGAAAGAAAGAAAGAAAGAAAGAAAGAAAGAAAGAAAGAAAGAAAGAAAGAAAGAAAGAAAGAAAGAAAGAAAGAAAGAAAGAAAGAAAGAAAGAAAGAAAAGGATGGATGGATAAACCGAGATAGATGAATTAATGGATAAACAAAAGGATGGATGGACAGAAATTCCTATGTATAGATAGACGGATAGGTGGGTGGATGGATGAATGAATGGATAAACAAAAGGATGATAGAGAGAGATGGATGCATATATGTACAAATGAATGGATGCATGGATGGATGAATGGATAAACAAAAGAATGGATAGATGGATGGATAAAATTACTGTATAGATAGACTGATAGGTGAGAGGGTGGATGATGGATGGATGGATGGATGGATGAATGAACAGAAACAAAAGGATGGATTGATGGATGAATGAAATTAGATAAATGGATGGATGGATGGATATACAAAAGGATGGATGGATGATGAATGGATGGATAGATATACAAAAGGATGGATAGATATACAAAAGGATGGGTGGATGATAGATGGACAAAGAAAAGGATGGATGGATAAACAAAAGGATTGATGAATGTATAGATAAACAGAAGGACGGATGGATGATGGATAAACAAAAGAATGGATGAATAAACAAAAGCATGGATGAATGAATGGATAAACGAAAGGACCAACATATGATAAATGGAAGGGTAAACAAAAGGATGGATGAATAAACAAATGAATGGTGAATAGACGGATAAACAAAAGGATGGATGGATGATGGATGGATTGATAAACAAAAATATGGATGGATTAATAAACAAAAGGATGGATGGATGAATAAACAAAAGGACTGATGGATGATGGAAGGGTAAACAAAAGGACGGATGGATGTACTGATAAACAAATGGATGGATGGATGATGGATGCATTGATAAACAACAGGATGGATGGATGGATGGATGGATAAAAAAGATGGATGGATAACCAAAAATATGGATAGATGGATGAATAAAATTACTGTATAGATAGACGGATAGGTGGGTGGGTGGGTGGATGGATGGATGAGTGATTGAATAAACAAAAGGATGGGTGGATAGAAGGATAAACAAAAGGATGGATGAATAAACAAAAGGATGGATAAATGAATAGATAAACAAAAGGACCGATAGATGGATGGAAGGGTAAACAAATGTATAGATGGATTGATAAACAAAAGGATGGATGGATGGATGGATGGATGGATAAACAAATGGATGGATGGATAAACAAAAAGATAGACAGATAATGGATAGTTTGATAAGCAAAATGATGGATGGATGATGGATGGATTGATAAACAAAATAATGGATGGATGATGGATGGATGAATAAACAAAAGGACCGATTGATGATGGATGGAAGGGTAAACAAAAGGATGGATTGATAAACAAAAGGATAGATGGATGATGGACGGACTGATAAACAAAAGGATGGATGGATAACCAAAAAGATTGATAGATGGATGCATAAAATTACTGTATAGATAGATGGATGGATAGGATGGTGGAAGGATGGATGGATGAATAAATGAATAAACAAAAGGATGAATTGATGGATGGATGACATTAGATAGATGAATGGATGGATGAACATACAAAAGGATGGATGGATGGATATTCAAAAGGATGGGTGCATGTATAGATAACAGAATGACGGATGGATGATGGATGGAAGGATAAACAAAAGGATGGATGACTGGAAGAATTAACAAAAGTATGGATGAATGAATGGATAAAGAAAAGGACGGATGGATTTTGGATGGAACAGTAAACTAAAGGATGGATAGATGGATCAATAAACAAAAGGATGGATGGATGGATAAACAAAAAGATGGATGGATGATGGACGGACTGATAAACAAAAGGATGGATGGATTGATAACCAAAAAGATTGATAGATAGATGCATAAAATTACTGTATAGATAGATGGATGGATAGGATGGTGGATGGATGGATGGATGGATGGATGAATAAATGAATAAACAAAAGGATGGATTGATGGATGGATGACATTAGATAGATGAATGGATGGATGAATATACAAAAGGATGGATGGATGGATGGATATTCAAAAGGATGGGTGCATGTATAGATAACAGAATGACGGATGGATGACGGATGGAAGGATAAACAAAAGGATGGATGACTGGATGAATTAACAAAAGGATGGATGAATGAATGGATAAAGAAAAGGATGGATGGATGATGGATGGAAGGGTAAACAAAAGGATGGATAGATGGATGGAAGGGTAAACAAAAGGATGGATAGATGGATGAATAAACAAAAGGATGGATGGATTGATAAACAAAAAGATGAATGGATGATAGATGGATGAATAAACAAAAGGACGGATGGATGGATAAACAAAAAGATGGATGGATTGATAAAGTTGGATGGATAATGGATGGATGGATAAACAAAAGGATGGATGGATGATGGATGAATAAACTGAATATGGATGAAATTATTATGTATAGATAGATAGTTAGATGGATAAACAAAAGCACGACAGATAGACAGATGGTAGATTATAGACAGATGTGTCTGTTTTTACAGTAACTGTAGGTTTGTGTATTACTGAATATCATTATCAGTATTATACCGGTAAGAGATGATTTGAGGAATTACTCGTGTCTAGATGGAGAACAGATGCTGCAAGATGCTTCAGTTTAACATCTTTATTTAGATGTCTCAGTTAGCATACAGTGCCAGCTAACTCAAGAGAAAATCTCCATTTCACACAGCAGAAAAATCACTGGACTCTGTCCTTCTGTCTCACACACACACAGGAAACAGGCCACTGCGGTGGAAGCACCGTTAGCAAGCTAGCAGGTGAACTAAAAATAAGGGCACATTAATTCCCAGGCGCTATGAATGAAGCGGATACATTGTGTCGGCTCTCTACTGCGAAACAGGACTGCAAGATGGTTTGAAAAAATGTCAATGAGATTATTAAAGCCAGCAAAAACTAATCAACAAAAATAGGGTAAAAAACATCAGGAGAGGACGGCAGGTGTCGAGGAAATGACGCACGATAATGAGTCCTAAAAGCTGTTATTCACACCACTTTACACCCCTAACAGCCACTTTCACAATCAAGTCATTTCTAAATAACTGTCTCCAGGCTGAGTCACACAAAGCCCAATGACAATCTGTCGGCATATGAGGAGAGAAAAATACAGAGTGTTTGTTCACAATTCACAGGTGCAGCAAATAATTAGAGTAAGAGCTTATGGCGGTATCAAAATTTCGTGTTGCAATTAATTGCCGAAGATTTTATCACAATATATGGTATTATCGTGACATTGACATAAGCTAAGTTAGTTACGTTAACTGGTATGATAAAAAATTCTATGTGTATTGCATAAAAATTGAGTAAAAACGCATGTTTAGAGTAAACAAACGTTTCAACAAAATTAAACTGCAAAAGGATTATAAAGTAAGAGTAAAATCAACAGTGAGATAAAGATTAGTTACTATGTTAATATTAGTTTTAAAAATATAACTGAATTGTATTAGTTAACTTCGCTTAATAAAAACTTAACTATTTATAATGAAATTATGACTACGATTTTAACACATTATTAGGTCTTAAATAAGAAAAGAACATTAGCTAAAATTAATTAAAACTTTTGTAGTTGTTTTCATCGAGAGCTTAACGATAACTATTTAAGCTTTTATGCGCGTTTCAACAAAATTAATTTGCAAAAGCATCAGTGTAAAATCAACAGTGAGATAAAGATTACAGTTACTATGTTAATGTTAGTTTTAAAAATACAACTGAATTTTATTTGTTTTTAACTTCATTTAATAAAAATTTTACAATTCATAATTAAATTACGACTACGATTTAAACACGTTATTAGGTAATAAATAAGAAAAGAACATTAGCTAAGATTAATAAGTTGTTTTTGGTTGTTTTCATCATTAGCTTAACGATAACTATTTCATGCATGGTTCGGGATCTGTAGAGCTGCGCATCGATGGATAGCTATTCAGTGTTTGGACTCTCAGTAGTGATTATTAACCCACACTGAACTGAGCTAAACTGAACTGAACTTAATTTCTGAAAACTGAACTGACACTGTTTCAATTCACTATAACCTTCCATGTGAAGCTGCTTTGACACAATCTACATTGTATAAGCGCTATACAAATAAAGATGAATTGAATTGAATTGAATATTTAAGCCTTATAGTGGCGTTAACATAGTTAAAAATAGTCATTAAATGTTAAATCAATGTTTCAGCATGTCGAAAGTCAGATTAACATTAAAATGTTTGAACTATTAAGGTAATTTTTTGTGTTGAGTTGTATGAATGTTAGTTGTAAAAATACAACTGAATTTTATTCATTTTTGAATTCGTTTAATAAAAACTTCAAGATGTATAATTAAATTATGACTAAAATGATTTTAGCACGTTATTAGGTATTAAATAAGAAAAGAACATTAGCTAAGATTATTTAAAACTTTTGTAATGGTTTTCATTGAGAGCTTAACGATAAATATTTAAGCTTTATTGTGGCAATAACTTACAATGGCACTAAAAATAGTCAGAATTAACGTGAAAAAACTTTGAACTATTAAGCTTTTTACATGTTTGAAATAAAGTCTAAAGGTATTATCGCAATATTGACATAAGCTAAGTTAGTTACGTTAACTGGTATAATAATAGCAAAAAAATACTACATGTATTGCTTTTTCTTTGTCGTAGGATTAATGTGAAAAAGTTTGAACTATTAAGCTAATTTGTTTTGTGTTGAGTTGTATTACGTGCTTAGCTAAACAATTGTATTTACTTTATTTTATTGAATTTTTTACATGTTCGAAATAAAGTCTGAAGGTATTATCGCGATTTTGACGTAAGCCAGGTAAGTTACGTTAACTGGTATTATAACCAAAAATACTATGTGTATTGCTTAAAAATTGCGTAAAAACGCATGTTTAGAGTAAACAAACGTTTCAACGAAATTAAATGGCAAAAGGATTATAAAGTACTGAGTAAAATCAACAGTGAGATAAAGTTTACAGTTACTATGTTAATGTTAGTTGTAAAAATACAACTAAATTGTATTCGTTTTTAACTTAGCTTAACAAAAACTTCACGATTTCTAATTAAATTATGACTAAGATTTTAACACGTTATTAGGTATTAAATATGAAAAGAACATTAGATAAGATTAATTAAAACTTTTGTAGTTGCTTTCATTAAGAGCTTAACGATAACTATTTAAGGTTTATTGTGGCAATAGCGTACAATTGCACTAAAAATAGTCAGGAAACATTAAATCAATATTTCAGCATGTCGTAGGCCAGATTAACGTGAAAAAAAACTTTTAACTATTAAGCTTTTTACATGTCTGAAATAAAGTCTAAAGGTATTATCGCAATATTGACATAAGCTAAGTTAGTTACGTTAACTGGTATAATAGCAAAAAATACTATGTGTATTGCTTAAAAATGACATAAAACTGCATGGGTAGAGTAAACAAACGTTTCAACGAAATTAAATTGCAAAATGATTATAAAGTACTGTGCAAAATCAAGAGTGAGATAAAGATTAGTTACAATGTTAATGTTAGTTTTAAAAAAACAACTGAATTTTGGGTAAGTTGGATAAAAACTTTACGATTTATAATTAAATTCCGACTACAATTTTTACACGTTATTAGATATTACATAAGAAAAGAACATTAGCTAAGATTAATTAAAACTTTTGTAGTAGTTTTCATCGAGAGCTTGACGATAATAATTTAAGCTCTATTGCTGCGTTAACATAATTACGCTAAAAATAGTCACAAAATGTTAAATCAATATTTCAGCATGTCGTAGGCCAGATTAACGAGAAAAAGTTTGAACTATTAAGCTAGTTTGTTTTGTGTTGAGTTGTATCATGTGCTTTGATGAACAACTGTATTTAGATGTTTATTTTATTTAATTTTTTACATGTTTGAAATAAATTCTATAGGTATTATTTCGATATTGACGCAAGTTATGTTAACTGGTATAACAAAAAACTACATGTATTGCTTAAAAATTGCATACAAATGCATGTTTAGAGTAAACAAACGTTTCAACGAAATTAAACTGCAAAAGGATTTTAAAGTACTGTGTAAAATCAACAGTGAGATAAAGATTAGTTACAATGTTAATGTTAGTTTTAAAAATACAACTGAATTTTATTCGTTTTTAACTTCATTTAATAAAAACTTTGATTCATAATTCAATTATGACTACGATTTTAACACATTATTAGGTATTAAATAAGAACATTAGCTAAGATTAAGTACGCATTTGTAGTTGTTTTCATTCTTAGCTTAGCGATAACTATTGAAGCTTCATAGTACCGTCACAAAACTTTTAATCAATATTTCAGCATGTCTTAGGCTAGATTAACGAGAAATGTTTGAAATATTAAGCTAATTTGTTTTAGCCAATCAATTTAGCTGTTGGCGACTGGAAATGCAATAAGAATATTCTTTAGAAAGCACTCTTTTGAAATGCCTACAATATCAATATTTTGCTAGTTCATTATCATGATATATTGAATAATTGAATATTCGTAAGTCTAAATGAGAGCAATTACTGAAAATATGCAACTAAATTGAATAAAGTCAAATAATCGTTGACTAAGCTGAATACTAGTATCTTGAAAAATATCTAGTAAAATATTATCTACTGTCATCATGGCAAAGATAAAATTAATCGGTTATTAGAAATTAGTTATTAAATTATAATTTTATTATTATTATTATTAATATTATTAATTAGAAATAAAAAAAACTGAAAATTGGGTAAAACAGAAATAATCCTTTAAACATAAATTATTGAAAAAAATATACAGGGGGACTAAAAATTCTGACTTCAACTGTATAGTCAAATTATCAGAGTAAATATTTAGACTTTTAATTGACAGGTAATGAGTACTTGATCCATTTTCTATCATAAATGTGCAACCAAATCGGACATAACTAAAAAAAAGTCAAATCCTTGTGATAGCAAACATTTACAAACAGAGTTGACAAATGAGATTCATGACATCAAGACAAAAAATGGAATGCTGATTCTTTTGAAAGCATTCTAAAACGAGTCACATTTGGAATACTGGCTTCTACTCACCATTTACAGCACTGGGGTCTGCACTGTTTTTGGTCTCCGCGTTAGCATTCTTGCCGTCCTCGCTGTCTTCATTGAAGAACCCGGAGCTCTCCTGGGAACTCTCCATGAATCCGGATTTTCGATCCCGTGGCACATCCTCGTGTTCCTCGAAGCCTACGGGAACATCCAGAACTGGCCCATGAGAGAGGAGAGGGTTGGGAAGGAGTGCTGGACCGGCACTTAAAACATCAGCACACACCAGAACTAGCAGAGAAGAACCTGAATAAAAGAGAAAAAACAAAGTTGGTAAGAACCAAGCCAACAATTAAAGAGCCCCTATTCTGTAATTAAAAAGGTCTTTAACAACATGCTGATGTGTATGCAAGGTCAAAAACACTTTCATCGTCTTTAATATGCATTTATTTTTATCTAATTATTCCAACAATTCTTATATGATTTGTTTAGCAATTAATTTGTTCCCAAACCCTTTCTTAGCGCAATGCGCTGATTGGCTTGATGACCCAGTCTGTTGTGACTGGTCAACTGTGTTCAGCGCAAGACAGAGAGAAACGCCCACCACGGCTTATCAACACTATTGAAGTAGCCAGAGTTCAGAGTATATGTGTGAGCCCAATGCAGGACTGCATTAATGGCCCGTTTTCACTGAGTGGTACGGTACGGTTCCACTGTCAAAAGGCATACCGAACCGAACCATACCACTTTTTTCGGCACCCTTTCGAAAGGGTACCAAACACGAGAAAGGGTACCAAAAGGTGAACGCAGCTGAACGCTATTGGTTTACAGAGATACGTCATAGCTCACGCAACAAGCCAGAATGAAAACAAAGACATGTTTTTAATACACAGCCAAGAGTTTACGGCGTAATTACTAATTATATACATCAGATGAACCTTGTCGTAGTCTTGATGAACAGCCACAAAGCCAAAAAAAGAGCAGATTTTACCCTGTGCCCCGTAGTTTTTTACGAGCCAGTCTGAAGCGCGAGCGGTTTAGCTTTCTTACTTGCGCTTGCCGTGCGTCTATATTTGAAATAACAAACTTCTTGAGCTGATGATAATAACGTGCGCTTGATTATTGACGTGCTTTTGAAACCCGATCCTGTCAGAAACTGACAAACGCGAGAGTGAAAAAAAGGAGAAGCCGGAAAAAAGGAGCATATTATTTTTTCAGCAAACGTGAACAAACTGCCATGTTTAACTATTATTATCACCTTATGGACTATTATGAACTCGGAATGATAGAATTACTTTCTAACAAGAGGCTACACGTGCTGCTGAAGATTAAAGACATTTAATCATGAAAGGTTTGCACTGACTGGGCTATATTTCGTGTTGTTTTGAACCTAAATAAGGACTATTGTATACTGTGTGTAGTTTTTCTGTAAGTGGTAACATATCGGAGGTTGTAATGGTCTGTATGTGTTCATATATGTTGCATTTATTTATTTATTTTATATAATTGCAGACGTTACAGTAGGCCATTTCGCACTGTCATTGATGTGCAGCTATAATCAACTCATGTTCATAGAAAAGTTAGTAATAAACATTTATACACAAGTATTTATGTGTATAAAGCCTCTGTTTTGTGAGAAGTGCTCCTCATATTATATGTGAGCGACCTGTACAGCTTTACTGTAGACATTTTCTCAAACGAAAATGACAAACTTTCTGTCTTACACCACGCCCACCAAAAGAGTACCTTTGGTATCCTTTTAGCAGTAGAAACGCAAGCCTGTTAAAGGTGACCCGTACCGACCCATACTGTACTGTACCGTACTGTACCAGTCAGTGGAAACGAGCCATGAAGCAATGCAGTTTAACACCAGCATATTGCAATTCAGTATTAATCCACACACTGGCAAAAGCTGAACTATTCTGAAATTTGACCGCCACACATGTGTAGGAACAGCTGACAGTGGCCATAGCAATGACAAACAGCAGAGGATCGCGAGCTCACAAACACATTAAATCCGTAAACAAAGCGGCATGCGTCACATTTTCAACGTGACTTTAGATGCGATATGAGAATATAAAGAGTTAACTAGATACAGTACAAGCCGTATGGAGCGATTACAAGTAACAAAACATATACATATTTATATATATATACATATATATACATATACATATATATACATATACATATTTTGCAAGCTAGAGAAAACGAGGAGGCAACCATTTTAATTGCACTTACTTACACTTGTGAAATTGAAGATGAAATTGATCTATAAACTGTGTACTGATAAAGTTCTGACAAAGTCCTATAGATCCTCCTGATCTTCCTTTAACAAACAGAAGATGAATCCCCTGTTGCAGGGTAGGGTTGGGCGATGTTGACCAATTTAGCATCATACGATGTCTAATGTGAAACATCGCGATGGACGATGGCATCGTCTTCATAGGCGGAGGTGTATTAATTATTTAGGAATAATTAATTAATTCACAACGAATTAATTATTTGTAGCCTACTGTTTCATCCACCACCACGATGGATGGCGGAGGGGTGTTGCGGACGAAAGTGAGCGGCGCGGGGGAGTTGCGGAAGAAAGTGAAAATGAATAGCGGACAGGGAAGGAGGGTGGTTGAGGAGGGAGATCGGTAAAATGAGGTGCCGCATCCGGATCCATCCTGAGTGTGTATTTTTCACGAGCGGGAGGATCGGCGATGCCGGCTCAGCATCGTGATGTCTATCGACCATCGGCAATGGACGATGGCATCGTCTATCGGCCCCAACCCTGTAGATTATAGCATTAATCACCAGAACGTTCACTCATTATTGTTCACTCATCTTCAGTCATGATCAGTCCCACATCTGCACTCTGCTAGCGTTTGGAGAGAAAGGCACGTTCACGTTTTACCGGATCCGGCATATCATATTTGGTATTTTGTGTCGATATCGATACGAACAGGCAAAAGATCCAAATGAACGGCGAATCATTTGAATGACTTTGAGTCTATATTTTTAAACAAGGTGCACTTTCAGATTTAAACGGCAGGATGTTTTTATTCACTTAAAGTGGTTGCACACTGTATGGAAGGTCGTTTTCAAAAACCTCTTTAAACGATATAAATTTCTTAAAGACACAGTTCACCCAAAAATGTCACTTTTGTCAGAATTTACTCACCCACCATTTGTTTTAAATCGTTACGAATTTTTTTTAGTCTTCTGCAAACAGAAATGAAGATATTTTAACACTAGAACTGCCAAGCAGGACACTATTTAAATTGTCCAATATTAACTTTGTTAAAGTTAAATTTATGAAACCATAATACCCAGACTTTCCTAAATGTGAGTATATTTCTTTAAAACATTATTTTATCACAATTACGAAACACACAAGAGTTCTGAATATTTCTATCTTGAATTACCATAGCTCTTAAATTGATCGCTTGCATTTACTTTCCGCCACTTATTTCCATGCCTTTAAACATGTCTCTGTTGCCTAGCAACTTCCTGCTAACAAAACATAACTTTCTGATAGCAAAAATATACATTTACTTAAGATGTGTCTTTCAAAACAACATATTCAGTGGGGTGAAAAAGCATTGCTGCACACTTTAGTAACTTGTACACATTCATAGGCTGCAAAAAAAAAAAGATTTTTAGGATAATGACATCATAAAACATGATGACAGACATTCAAAGCTTAGTTCTAATATCTCAAAATATATAGCAATTATAATATCTCAATAAAATATGTAAATAAGACATGAGAAAATGACGTCTTATATGAGAATGAACATTGACTTCCATATTACTTCTTTCAAGCTACCAGTAGCTACCAGTTTCCAACAAACTTCAAAATATCTTTAGTTTTTGGTAGAAGAAACTCAATGATTTGAACCAATTTACATGTGACTCATGTTTTGAAGTGAACTGTAAGATTCCACCCACTGGCCCAACAACGGAATCCAGTGACGTGGTGGAAGGAATTCTGCGTGTATGCCTTTTCGGGTGCTTCTGAAAAGAGTTATTTTAATTCATAAAAATTTGTTAACCAGCTGAAGAGCTTAGTTCTGAATAACCAATTGACATTCACTTAGTAACCCTGTTGAGATTAGAAGCTAGGGCTGGGAGAAAAATATCACAATATTTTTTTTGTCATACTAGTCGATTTCGATAATTATCATGATAAATGTCAAATATATCTATCAATTTCAGCATGCCAATCCCTTTGTGCAGCCAATTTAACACATTTTGTGAAATATTAGTCGATATTATTTCATATTAGTCGATATCGATAATTATCACGATAAATGTCAACAATTTATATCTATCAATTTTAAAGGCTTTTCAGCATGCCAATCGCTTTGTGCAGCTGATGTAACACATTTTGTGAAATGTTTTAGCTGTCTGAAAAAATAAATACAAAAATAATAAACAAAAGAACAATCTTAATAATTTTTCAGCATTTACTGTTCATATTTTCAACAACCATTGGATATTATTGTTCAATTTTCAGTTTTGGAAAGTTCGAACCGGTTCTTCCGAGGTAATCTGAATACTTTCAAAGCTGCCAATAGTTTGTAAAGACTGTCCTGCTCATTCAAACCACTTGATTAAACAAATTAAATTTAAACCGTGAAAACAGTTTAATGAATGTTTTGGTGGTGAAGCATACAGTATACTTTAAGGCAGGGATTTTCAACCGGTGGGCCGTGGGCCACTAGTGGGCCTCAGCGATACTGCAGATGGGCTGCGAGATAGCTTTAAATTAACTTAATTATTGTACTATAATTATTTGATTTCATTAATAAATATGTTTTATATAAAAATGATTGGTGTAATTGTTAACCAATTTCTCTTCTGACTTCACGAGTAATTTAATCTGACTCCAATTTTACCATTAGTTTTTTTAGCTGATCACATTAGTAATTGTAATGTACTTTAGATTTTGATAGTTTCTTGGGTCCGATATTCTTAATTGTACGTTCATTAGGGACCAAACGGCGCTTATAGTTCCACACTCCGGGATAGCATTTCTTCTCACAGACATTATCTCGACACTCTGAAGTTATTCAGAGAAACTAATACTCAAGTAGTCTGGTTGTCTCCTGCTCACTCGTAATAAAAATAGTAAATTTAGTCAAATTCATATGATAATTTGCACTCTTCCAAAACTATCCCTTTAATAGCTTCAACGCTGACAGATGGTTTCAAGGCTGCATAGATCCATCAAACGCTGACTGGAAACTTCTCGAATCCTGGCCCCTGATGGGCTTCACCCGCAGATGGCTTGGTATCATGACGGCTTAGCGTTGTCTCTCAAACCAGCCGTTCTTATCTTCCCTCTCCAACCCGGTCACGGCAGGATTAGCATCGCTTCTTAACACTGGGCAGCTGAAGAGAGGAACAACTGGACTGGATTCTGCAACTAACCTTCTGCCGGAGCCAGGATGGAGTCTCAAAACCAATTACACAGTTCTCTAAGTTTGACACGGCTTTAGTTTTTAATTCATGGAGCTGTTTAATGAAATATATTCTCTAGCGAGGCTGGGTTTAATTAAGGAGACCAGCAGGCTGACGTCTCCGCGACTCTGGTATTATATTTAGCAAGTGGTAATTAACTGGGTGGAACAACTGGGCACTTCCTGCTCCAATTTATGAATCGATCAACTTCGCCTTTTTGGAAACGTTCCAGCGGTTTTAGAGACTCAAGATGCGCAGTGAACTCAAGCCAGAAATTAGATGGCAGCAGGAGAGCTTAGTTCTGAATAGCCAATTGACATTTACTTAGTAACCCTGTTGAGATTAGAAGCTAGGGCTGGGAGATATGGCAAAAATAAATAAATAAATCACGATAAATTTTTTTCATACTAGTCGATATTGATAATTATCACGATAAATGTCAAATATATCGATCAATTTTAAAGGCTTTTCAGCATGCCATTCCCTTTGTGCAGCCAATTTAACACATTTTGTGAAATGTTTTAGCTGTCTGACAATATAAATAAGTAAAAAACAATAAACAAAAGAACAATCTTAATAATTTTTCAGCATTTACTGTTCAGGTTTTTAACAACCAAAGACATTACCCTACAAGTTATTGGATATTACTGTTCAACATCAGAACAAAAGTCAAGGTTTGGAACAGAAAAGTTAATGGTCTACTGTACAACTGAATAGCGCAATATTTATTGCAGACAAACAAAAATACTGCAATGTCAGATTTTTCCAATATCGTGCAACCCTACTACAAAGTCTTCGTTGTGTAAACAATTCAATACAATAATTTTTTTTTAAAGTTACAAACGGTACAATTTCTTATGCCTGAATACTTTTAAAATCATTCACAGACCTCAAAAACACATGCAAATGATCAATTATAACCCAAACTCCAAACTATTTTGAATAATCACATTTCGATTCGAAGCTGAAACAATATAATGTATTTATTTCAAATATCAGCATTTTTTGGGCAACAATCTGCTATTTATATTGGGTCTGTATTAGCAAAACATCTTCAAAAGTCTTGGGATACAATGCACAAGTGACACGGACTACTTTCATTGTGCCTTTATGGAGCAAAAATTGGGTTATTCTAGTTTCAAACAAGACCAGAAGGAAAAACTTGCTGAACATTTCAACTCTTGATGAGCTCTAGTGCATGAACATACTCGTACAGTAGCCTCATCCCTGTATTGTATGTCCTCAGAAAGTGTCAATGTCGAAACCACGGCGGATCACATTAATTATGGTCGACGCAATCTGATTTTCTGCAAGGCCACTTCTGACCTCGAGTGAAAATGCGAATCTGCTGACAGCCAGACTCGAACACATCTATCTCAGAGGAACGCTCTTTGGCCTTCGCCCCCAGAGATGCTCTCAAAGGTTGGACACACATTTGATGGTACATTAATCATAAAAGCTAATATCTCGTTTATCGAGGCTCTGGGGCAACAAAGTGTGTCCGTGATCTTTGCACTGGGGGAAAAAAGAGAGAGTGAAACTCAAGTAGATAAAATAATTGTGCATGAATCTGAAGGACAAAATGTAAGACGTGAGAAGTCCCCAGATGTCTGAATTTATAAAAATCGAATTACGCTTATTTAATATTTAGCGTGTTTGCTGAAGACTTGCCAACCTAAATAAAATATTTAAAATCACCTCATTTATTCATCCTCCATTTTTTCTTAACCTTTCTAAAGTTTCTTTCTTCTGTTGAACACAAAATAGGATCTTTTGAAGAATGATGATAAATAGTTTATATATTTTTTTCTACTATGCATGTCAATATAGTCCATCCCAATATGCTAATTAGCACAAAACTGTAATATCGAATAAAACGTGAATAAAGTATCGTTTTCAACCAATGTGTCAAAGAGAACCGTCACTTCCTAATTCATTAATTTTCCTTCAGCTTAGTCTCTTATTCATCAGGTGTCGCCACTGCAGAATGAACCACCAACTATTCCAGCATATGTTTTACACAGCTGATGCCCTTCCAGCCACACCCCTGTCCTGGGAAACACCCATACACACTCATTCACACACATTCGTACACTATGGCCAATTTAGTTTATTCAATTCACCTATTGCACATGGATTGTGGGGGAAATGGGAGCACCCAGAGGAAACCCACATCAACAGTGGGAAAACAAGCAATCTCCACACAGAATACCTCCTAATAAACTGAAAAATGTAGTTTTGTGCCATAAATTGGTCACTTTTTTACTCAGCTGTCATCCAATCCATCCTCTGCACTTCAATCACCGTCTGGTTCAGCTCAGCTGCCAAAACCGACCTCCGTAGACTACAGCGAATAGTCCGGACTGCTGAACGAATCACTGGCACTGCCCTTCCTACACTTCAAGAACTGTACTCTTTCAGAGTGAGTAAATCGGCTCGCAAAATCACTCTGGATGCCTCGCACCCAGCACACTACCTGTTCCAACTGTTACCGTCTGGTCGGCGCTACAGAGCACCAAGCACAAAAACAGCTAGATCACAAAACTCCACACAGATCATTTCCTAATAAACTGAAAAATGTCATTTTGTGCCATAAATTGGTCACTTTTTAGTGCGATATACTGCAAAATGCGCATAAAAATTTGTTAGATGTAAACATAGCTAATGACTTCCTTTTTTCAACATTCCTCAAAGCATCTTATTTTGTGTTCAACAGAAAAGACACTTTAACGAATGTCAGAAAACGTTGACTTCTATAGTTTTTATTTTTTCCTACTACATGTCAATCGCTACCAGTTTTCCACCATTCTTCTAAATATTGTCTGTGTACAACAACAAAAAAATAATGATGTGGTAGGAGAAGCCCCTGTGGGCTTTCTTTTTTATTTAATAAATGACTTGCACCTTTTTTTTTTAAGATTTATTTTTGGCCTTTTTGCCTTTATTAGATAGGACAGTATTGAGACAGGAAGCGAAGTTGGAAAGAGAGAGGGTGGTAGGGAAATGTCCTTGAGCCAGGATTCAAACTCGGGATGCCCTGACGTGCTACTGCACTGTATGTCGGCGCGCTTACCACTAGGCTATTGCACCTACATGATGAATTGCACCTTTTAGTGCGAAATGCGAATAAAATTATGTGGATGTAAACATAGCTAATGGCTATTATTTTCCATCATTCCTCAAAACAACTTACTTTGTGTTCAAAAGAAAAGATACTTCAACGAATGTCGGAAAACATTGACTTCTATAGAATATTTGGTAACACTTTTTTTTGATGGTCCATTTGAGCATTAGTAGACTGTCTGCTTAATATCTGTTGATAATGCTCCTTCAACAGACATTTAACTGACTATAAGAAACTTTGCAAGAACATGTCAACTTACACTAACCCCAACCTAAAAGTCTACTAATAATCTAATGAGAATTAGTTGGCATGTAGATGCAATGTAACTTAAATCCACCATCAAAATAAAGTGTGATTGAATATTTTTTCATACTATGGAGGTCAATTGCTATCAGTTTTCCACCTTTCTTCTAAATATTTTCTTTTAAGCCTAGTGCTTCCCACACATAGACTTTACTTGGGCTGGCTGCCCAGGTATATTAACGACCACCCAAGTATATTTTTTGGTGACACATAAGTAATATCATCTTTTTACACTTTTTTGTATCCGCCCAAGAAAGTCAAACATTCGCAATCGATTAACCAATGGAAAATCTTCTCTCGCTCTGCACGTTTCCTACTGCTGGTCGTCAACACTCACAATCTCACGTGCTCTGCAGACCCACAGAGACAAGCCTTTTGCGTCAAAATGCGTCTGACCGTTTCTGAATCTCCTAAAATGTCCAGGATTTGGGTTTTACTTTCGCTTTCTAAAGTTGCCGTTATTTGTATGCGTTTTTGCATTACCTTTTCGCAGCTAACCGCATGCGTACAGCCGCAAGAGAAACATTAAATGATTAACCATTTAATAAACGACTCAGATAAACTTTATATACTCGGAGAGATCAAAATATACTGACTGCAAAAGAATTGTGCACCATTATGCTGCGTTCACACCAGACGCGGAAGAAGCGTCAAGCGCGAGTGATTTACATGTTAAGTCAATGCAAACACACGAATAGACATCCTGCGGCGAGATGCACGCGAATGACGCGAAAATCAAAAATCTGAACTTCTGCGGACATTCGCGCCGCGTTAACCAATCAGGAGCTTGCTCTTGTGGGGGCGTGATTGTGACGTAGCACCTGTTTTTGGTGTCCGGGGGAAATCCTCCAGCCGACACTGACAACAGTTTATCAAACTGGGCTCGGCTCAGTCAAAAGCACCGCTGAAAGCCTCCGTCATCCAGGTTAAGTTTCTGGAGGAGTTTATGAGCTCACAGAGCTGGATGCACCTCTGAAAGGATCCAGTGGACTCAGACACTGCTACAAACGTATCGACGCTGTTTTACAGCCTTCATAGAAGCACATAAACACAGTTATTTTCTCAATAAAATCCATGTTAGCCATTTAGCAACGAAGCTACAGTCACCGGGCAGACAGAAGCCCTGCCCATTACGCGAATCCGCGTCTGTTCTGTAGTGAATTTGATGACCGAATGAAGCGGCATTTGACGCGTGAATGAAGCAGAATTTGACGCGTGAATGAAGCAGAATTTGACGCGTGAATGAAGTGGAATTTGACGCGCAAATGAAGCGGAATTTGACGCGTGAATGAAGTGGAATTTGATGTGCGAATGAAGTGAAATTTGACGCGCGAATAAAGGGGAATTTGACGCGTGAATGAAGTGAAATTTGCGGCGCGAATGAAGCGGAATTTGACGCGTGAACAAAGTGGAATTTGACGCGCTAATGAAGCGAGTAAACTCAAATGTTCACGCTATTTACAAGCGAATAGCGCGATTTATCTGTGCGTTCTGCGTCTGGTGTGAACACAGCAAATGGCTAATAAACTAATTTTTTAAATAATCTACACTTTTTATTCTAGTAATTATTAAATTTTTTAGCAATAATGTCTATTTTTATACCTTTTTCTGTTATTTATTTCTCATTTACTGTATACTTTATTAATGTGATGTTAATATATTACATACTGTATACATATCTAAAACTTTCTCACTTTACTAAATGTTTTACCAATAAAGCAACTTTATAGAAAGAGAGAGAGAGAGAGAGAGAGAGAGAGAGAGAGAGAGAGCAGCCTTTACCTGTGAGTGGGTGCACATGGCTCCTAAATAGCAAAAGTAAGAGAAATAGTGGATTTCTTTTATATTAACAGCCTTTTAATAACTTTAACTCGTTGAAAAGAAAAGGTGTAGCGTCATATTAAATAAAAATATAGTTAAAAATCGAATTTTTTTGTTTGTCGCATGTAGCTGACCATTTATGTGCTGTGGGTAAAAAGGTGTGTTTCAATCCGGCTACCACCGCAAGTATATTTCAAACCTGTGGGAAGCACATTGCGATATCAATGCAGAAACAATATATTGTGCACCCCTACTATGGAGATCAATGGCTACATCTAACATTCTTCTAAATATCTTCTTTTATGTTCAACAAAAAATGATTTCAAACTACCTGAGATTTAGGAAACAGCGAGTACATATCCAACCTTTGTGTGCACTATCCCTTTAAGGATGAAAATACTGTATGTTTGCCAGTCTAACTTCAGCCGCTCTGAATTCTCATTTTATTTTGCTGTGAAACATGAATCAGACGTGCTTTTACAGTATCATGGCAGTTGCAGCATGCCCAGCGCCCACCTGTTTCTGTCTGACTGCTTTCAGATGTCTTAATATAGTGCGCATTCATCCGTTCAGACCAATCCTTTGCCATCTGATACCAACACAGATACCGACTATTGTACTAAATATATGAAAGGTTTAGCCAGCGCCGGCATCTGAAGGAGACCAGGAGTCTAAATGCAGAATAAAAGGATTCATAAACCTTCGACCCGACCCAAAGTGTTTCAAAGTGCGAGACTTCTGCAACACACTGCCAACGCAAAAACAACGCTTGCCAGATAAACTCCCAAAACCCCTTTGCTCTCAGAGACAAAGCCCCGTCTCAAGCCAGCAGCGCCAGTCAAGACGGAAGAAATGCTGATGTCACCTGACCTGAATGGGCTTGTGGGCTGTGCCAGCTTACATTGCAGCAGTGGCTGTGGGTGGAGGTGGCATCAGATTTACAGTCCACAGACTGGCAGCTGCAGGTCTGCGGTGCGAGATACTGCTAAAGAGGGCATACCACGGTACAGAATGAGAACTGTATTCATACGCATTGATGTTTCAATTGATGGATGTCCAAGTTGGCTATGATACTATTAAATGGATACCGTTACAGTGAGCCAACTTAATACAGCTACGTAAGCTCTAAAAGCATTGTTACACCATAGTTAAAGCATAGTGTTCCATTGAATTGCAAAAACATTACTATGGTATCAATATGAGTTTTGAGTTGCATGGATATATTTGTTGAAATAGCCAAAAATACATTGAGTTAATGTTATCGGTGAAAATTCATGCAAATATTGAGTAAAAGATCATGTTCAATGAAGACATTATGCTATTTTTATACTGTAAATATATCAAATATTCATTTTTGATTAGTAACATACATTCATAATAATACAACTTCGAAGTTGATTGTTAATATACAGGCAGTGCAGAATTATTAGGCAAATGAGTATTTTGACCACATCATCCTCTTTATGCATGTTGTCTTACTCCAAGCTGTATAGGCTCGAAAGACTACTACCAATTAAGCATATTAGGTGATGTGCATCTCTGTATTGAGAAGGGGTGTGGTCTAATGACATCAACACCCTATATCAGGTGTGCATAATTATTAGGCAACTTCCTTTGGCTAAACGGGTCAAAAGAAGGACTTGACAGGCTCCGAAAAGTAAAAAAATAGTGAGATATCTTGCAGAGGGATGCAGCACTCTTAAAATTGCCAAGCTTCTGAAGCGTGATCATCGAACAATCAAGCGTTTCATTCAAAATAGTCAACAGGGTCGCAAGAAGCGTCTGGAAAAACCAAAGCGCAAAATAACTGCCCATGAACTGAGAAAAGTCAAGCGTGCAACTGCCAAGATGCCACTTGCCACCAGTTTTGCCATATTTCAGAGCTGCAACATCACTGGAGTCTCACGGGGGCATCAAGAGATAGCGAAGCATGCATGGGATGCGCACTTCAGAATCTCGCCGGAAGTAGTAGGTCATCCGGGTACTTCTCGCATACTGATTTTTCGAATTCTGTGAATTCGGACATACTACTCGGCTAGCATACTGATTTTAGCGTACTGTATAGTATGGAAGTATGCGGTTTCGGACGCAGCCACAGTGTTTTTAATGCAGTGACTAAAGAGGAATTTAAAAAAACTTATTTAAAAGCAGGATAGGAGATATACACTTCTGTCCTATTTTTTCCATTTTGGAGCATAGATACATTAGATGTTGCCTACCCTGCTGTTGTCTATTAGAACGAATGCGTCAATAGAGCCGCCATTTTAGTACAGGGTAGCGCTCCTTTGAAATGAATGTGGGACCAAGGTGCAGTGGAGGACTGTGACCATCCAAAGCCAGAGATATACACATATATCTATGTTCGGGAGTTTTCCCGGTGGTCAGTATGCAAATTTTTTTTCAATTACGAAAATTATTATTTTATATCACTTTTCTACATTGATGGATCCGTGACCGCACGGGTATTGCCGACAAAGAGCGTGTTTGTGTGCATGGAAATGTATTATCCTCCCTCCCTGTTTAATTTGATCTAATCCATGTCCTGAAACACACCCCCTCTCCTGCTTTCACTTCTCATTCTGACGGAGGGAGCGATTCGTTTGTGAATGAATCTCGTTATGATTGACTCATTCACGTAGCCGACAATAATACAAGTTTCTGGCATCGCAGCATCTTGTTATATATTTTATAACACTGTTTGCTTATTTTATTCAACAAAACTAGCATAAGCCTAGATTTTAGTGTGAGTTGGTGCTTCTTTGCCTTATGGTGAATGCAGTAGGTGACTGTTTATCATCAATAATGTTACTTGTTGAGCACAAAAGTTCATAACATACAAAAACGTAAAAAAACGAAATCTTGAAATGTGATGCCGTTGTGCTTTGTTTTCTTTGTTTGCTCGTTACTACACCCGAACACAGCGCTAAAGTCCAGCATCTTAACATTTGCACACTGTCTTGTCTAGTGCGGTTGAATGACTTCTGTCCTGGGAGCCCTGTACAAATGTGGCGGCGCTATTGACGCCTGCTCAGGGTCCCTATGTGATATCTAGTGTATATATCTATGAATTTTGTTTACAGAAAGGTAAGGTCATTTGATTTGTTTACTGTTTGCTCTAGAGAAAAATGAGTGTTTAATTTCTGAATATTTAAAAACAAATTTGAATAAATAATTAAGTTACCTTTTCAGTTCCTTTTTTTTACTAACACGATCACTGCATTTTAGCAGTAAGAAGCTACGATACAGATTGAGCTGAAGCTTGACTACAAAATTAAATCGCAAATCAAATCAAAATCGCAATATCTGTCAAAAAATAATAATAATCACAATTAGATATTTTTCCTAAATCGCACAGTCCTACTCTTAGATCAATATAGAGTAAAAAAAAGTGCAGAGCTTATCATTGTTATCGTCAAATTTTATCGCGATGCGATATAATATCGTTTATCGATCCAGCCCTAGTCCGATAAATACCAACGTTAATAATAAACACTGGTGATAATTAAGAAGAGGGTGAGCAGAAATCACAACATGACACTTGAGCTCACGGTTAACTGTGACATTGAGCAGAGAATTGGCTTAAGCCTGATTCTGTGCTGGCCATTAGACTAAACAGAGCTGACCTGTCATTGTTGTGTCTGCTCATCTCTCTGTCTGGACAGAGCGGCTTTTGACCAGCGCAATCTGTCAGCCGTGGCCTCATGGGCACGACAAGCCATCACACACACACCATCATCCGCGTGCCAAAAACAATCTGCGTCCACAGCAGCTGCAAAATGTGCTTTTCTCAGTTACATGATGAATCATGCTGAAGATCCTGACTGGAGCTGAATATATATCAGATATGGAGGAGGAAAAAGGGGCGTGTGCCCGAAATCTGCACTGCCACTTCAATAACACAAACATAATCAATGATCTGACCGAACAACACTGCGCATCAATAAATCACCAATGACCATTTCTGAAAAAAAAAACACACTCAGGTCTCAATGTGATGCTCTCAGATACAATAAATCACCACATTATATGACTGTATATCATACTCATTTTAAGATTATAACACTTAATAACCTGTAAATAAATATCAATCAGATATTAAAAATCAATTAGCATCAATAAACTCTACAATGTATGTATAGCTCTTACATATTAGCATATTTGAATCTAACTTCTACACAGACAAACACACATCAATAACAATTAGCATTAATGTATTTACAGCCTATACATATTAGCATATTTGAATCTAACTTCTACACAAACAAACACGCATTAGTAGCACACAAATAAACAAAATAATAATAATAAAATGGTGAACTCACCAATCATGAGGCACTGGAACGTCGCGACGGACATCTCTGCAGCTTTAAAAGATCGCGTTGGGGAAATAAATCGCGTCAGTATTTGTTCAGATGTGCATCATATGTGACTTACTGACCTCGATATGCTCGACTAACACAGGTTAATCATCGGAATTAAACGCGAAAGGGTGCGCTGACGGACTCTGTGATGGGGGGGAAACGCCGGAGGAGAAGTCGACGGCAGTTTTGTCCGCCGCTGTTCTTGCAGTCAATGAATTTGCAGGGATAAAATTGAGGATTTTGGAGGGTTTGATTCCTGGCGCAGTGACTGCAGGCGAGCCGCTGCAGAGGCGCTGGGTCCTAAACACCGCCGGGCTTGTTTTCATGACAGGACCATTTATTTATTTACTAACAGTAGATGAGATTGGGGACATTTGCACAGAGGTGTAAAGAGTACCTGAAAACCATACTTGAGTAAAAGTACAGATTCCTTACTGTAAAAATTACTCCATTACAAGTTACAAGTCACCAATTCCAATAAGACTTGAGTAAAAGTATTAAAGTATCCGATTTTAAAGGAACTTAAGTATTTTACTCATACTGAATGTAGGCTCAAAGAACACCAAGAAAGGTTTAATTTTCCTAATATATAAATTAAATTTAACACCTTAATGTTTCAAAATGGCAGAACAAAATATATTTAAAAAATTGAACAAAAAGTCTCAGTCAAACTCAAATGTTCAAAAAAGGCACAAACAATTTTTCAAAAAAAAAAAAAGTAGTAAAACGTAGTAAAAAAAAATCAGAGCTGACTTTGATGTGATTCATCTCTCAGTATCAGGGGGGCAATATTTTTATTTTGAGTAGTTTTTCAATCGATTAATTATGTTTTTTCTGTATTAAAATTAAACAAAGAGGAGCACTGTTATTTTTCAACTTAGTAAACTACATATAAATTCAAGCTTCGGCTTCATCACTGGCTGCAGCCATGTCGCCAATTAAACACCTGGTATTAGGCAAGCTGCTAATTTACGTTCACATGATTTAGCTCATAAATAGCATACAGTACCTTCAGCCCCCTGCAGATGGCGATATCGCCTCATCCGCCCAACAAATTAGCCGTGGTAGATAAAGATGCCGACTTGTCGTGCACAATCACAATGTAATGAGTAAAGGTAAGCGTCCGTTCAAATGTAGTGGAGTAAAAAGTACATACATTCAATCCAAAATGTAGTCAAGTAAAGAGTAAAAGTTGCTTATATTTTTGATACTCAGTACAAGTACAAAGTAGCCAAAAAATACCTAAGTAAAGTAACGAAGTCCATTTACTCAAGTGCTTTACACCACTGCATTTGCAACACTTTTTGCATTTCCTTCAGTTTTCAGACTATTTTTTTTTTTGTGGAAACCAAATATTTTAATATAATAAACCCACATCTATCAGACACCCACCTTCACTGCTATAATATGTGTACATATGATAATATAAGCAGAATTTAAACTTGGACAAAGTCGTTGCAACTGACCCCGAGCAGAGGGACGGTTGCAACATCCATTATAATGTAATAATAAACAGACTAAATGTAAATTGGTTAAATTGTTAAATGTGCTAAATTGGCTTTACAAATACAGACTATTAAAAGAACAAGCAACAACCAATCATCAGGCCTAAAAACGGAACAAAAATATTTTTACCGAAAATCTAGACTGAAACTTTTCTAAACTACTTCTTTGAACTTTGAAATTATTTAATTATTTTTTTTCCAATTAAATTACATTGAAACTGTGCTAGATTCAATGTAATTGAATTGTGCACAGAAACAGTTTCTTCCCTCAGGCAATCCATCTCATGAACACTTGATAGTAATTGTGGAACCAACATCACTACCTGCTATACACTTTTATACACACATACACTTATTTAACAACACACTTTACATGCCAATTTGCACATAACAGCTGCACATATAACGTTGTATATAGTAGTATAGCTGTACATGCACTAATCAATTTGTATATTTGCATTAACTACTTATTTCTATTTTTAAAATATATTTATTATCTGTTTATTTTTAGTCCTGTGTCTGTAATTATGTTGCACTGTAGAAGCTCTGTCTCGAAAACAAATTCCTCATATGTGTGAACATACCTAGCAATAAAGCTCTTTCTGATTCATTATGATTTTGATTCTAAAATTAAAATTGTACATTGTTAATACGGTAAGCTATTTAATTAATTTTGTAATGGGGTACTGTCTCAACTCTGTCAACCCTGATTAAACTGTCTATGTGTAGCAGAGGCCAGCTAATGCAGGTAAACCTCACTCCTCTGACCTCTAAAGGTGCTCTAGCGACAGACACTAGAGGCCATGGTCTTTAGCCTCCTTGTTAGAGCAACCAACTCCTATACGAAGAATCGCCAGTTGGATCCTAGGTAGGAGAGGGTTTATAGGCGGGTGATTAAACTCCAGGGTAAGGCTAATATATGCGCTGCCCTATAAAGCATCTAAAAAGATTTGAGACCGACAAAGGAGAGGCTTTAACAAAAGCACCGCCTATCAACAAATGCCTATTATATTCAATTTTATTAAAAAAAATTTTTTTTAATTATTCTGTTTATCAAGGCAGCATTTATTAAATACAAAATAAAATTGTTAAATAATTATTTCTTAAATATTTATTTATTACTTACTGTATGTAGTTTCAAATGAAATTATTACTCCTTGTTGCTTTTATTACTATTACCATTATACAGGCCTCTGACATTATAAGCGTGACGTTGTCTTTGTTGTTTAGTCCTGTGGTTCTCACTTTCGATATGCAGCCAGGGGTGAGGCCAGAAATTTTAAAATGAGTGGACCTAAATACGGTGGACCTCAGTGCCTAGTCTTAAACTAAGTGGATAATAGCTAGTTTCTTATATTTATGATCTCTGATAATATAGTAATTGATTTAACAAGTGACAATTTTGAGTACCCAACCCTGATGCAAAGATAAATAAATTGCAAAAATATGTCAAGAATGCGAAACCATTCACTTTTTCACGAGGCCAACTGAAAACCGAATTTAATAATATTAAGTATTATTATAATAATATAAAAAGAATAAATATTTGCCTAAACGATTGCCTAAACAAGATTACTACACTATAGGTTAAACTACGTTACAATGAAACTTCCAATTTTATTTAATGTTGAAAACAAGTTACCTCTATCGTAATACTCATTTGTCATTTTATTACTTATGTCCTTGACCAGCAAATCAGAATAGTTCGCTAGCCAGCACTTTTGGGTTCGTTTTCAGAGTTGCCGCAAACTCCAGTCAAAAACAGCGCTCATCAGTGCAAAGTGCGGAGTTGGAAAGTTCCATTTTTGTGCGGAGACGGACTTTAAATTTGATTGACAAACTTACAAAAATTAAATTGATCTGTTAATCATCAACATTAAATTACATCTATATTCCGCCTTACACCCGTTACAGGTTTTCAATGTCGTTTTTTTTTTTTCTTTGCTGCTATCTCAGTAGTCTCTGGCCAGGGGGAGGCTAAGCCTTCCCCAGCCTTACACACTCTCCTCCTATGAGTGGGTTGGGTGCTGTAGGACCGCCAGGGTTACATTGGTGCCGTGACTCAGATGGGAGTGAGGTTTAGGGGGGTGAGTGTAGCAGAGGCCAGCTAGTGAAGTGCTGTGCAGGTAAACCTCACTCCTCTGACTTCTAAAGGTGCTCTAGCGACAGACGCTAGAGGCCATGGTCTTTAGCCTCCTTGTTAGAGCAGCCGACTCCCATGCGGAAGGTCGCCGGTTTAATCCCAGCTCAGAGTGGGTTGAGTGGTGTAGGACCGGCAGGGTTACATATGCTAGGGGCATGCAACAGCTTTAACGCTCGATAGCTATGTCTATTTAAAGCTAAGAAAACAGTGATTTAAATTATACAAATAAATAATGTTTCACAAAAACAGATTAGACAGTATGAGACATTATCTGAACATTAAAAAAAAACCTTTTTTTTTTTTTTTACCTCAAAATGAGTTTTACACTGAAGAAATGGTCACATTTGGGTGATTTCTCTCAGACTGAAGGGTCTAACTGAGAATATGTAGTATAATTATCATCACTCTAGCTCTTTCCTGAATGGAAGAATACGTCTTGTTGCAACTGGCCCATGTTGCAACCGTCCCCACTCTCTCCTACACTGTAAATAATGCAGGGTTCCACACAATTCATTCATGTTGTACCAACACAAATCAGTTAAATTAACATAAATTAAAGTCTATTGAACATAAAATATTAAGTTGTTCCCAAACAAAAAAATCTTAAGAATTGTGTTGTTTACACTTATTTTAAATAAGTAGTTTGAGGTTTTTGAGTGTAGGAAACCGACATTTGTTTCACTTTATTAAATGAATGCTACAAGAACAAGAGGCATTACATATTTAAAACATTTCAGAGCGTTACCTCAATCATCAAAAGCACTGAAAACATGTAAAGTTGGTTTTATATTCACACATTCTGACTTTCTAAATAATATAATTTCAGAGGAGTTTTCTTTGCAAATTCTAAATAGGGAAATGATATTAGGAGCCAATCACTATCAAAATACAACACTGCTCACAATATGTCACATACAAAGTGCTAATGTTGTTTTTAAGTGATTCTTACATGTGATTTCAGACTTAATACTCAAAGTACCATGGTAAACAATATAGAGAGCATGTCACTGATCAAATGTGCAAATATAAAACTAACTTTACCTCAATCTTTTTTGTTTTGTTTTGTGATTTTCTAAAAGATTTATATCTAATTTGAAGTCATTTATAAAGTGGGAAAGTTTGGTTTACATTGAGGCCACTTTTTCCTTATGTGTACTAATAACTCAAAGTAAAAATATGTTGTCCTTTCCGATTCGAGTTCTCATTATCAGAATGAAACGCATCAAATAATCAAATTTCTATCTTACACTTTTTTTTTATTAATAAGCTATTCTAAGTCCTTCCAAAATATTCTTAACTACATTCATTCATTCACTCATTTTCTACCACTTTTCCGAGGTCGAGTCACGGGGGCAGCTATCTTAGGAGAGAACCCCAGACTTCCCTCTCCCCAGACACTTCCTCCAGCTCCTCCGGGGGATCCCGAGGCGTTCCCAGGCCAGCTGAGAGACATAATCCCTCCAGCATGTCCTGGGTCTTCCCTGAGGCCTCCATCTGGTTGGACATGCCTGGAACACCTTCCTAGGTAGGCATCTGAAACAGATGCCCGAACCACCTCAGCTGACTTCTCTCGATGTGGAGGAGCAGTGGCTCTACTCCGAGCTCCTCCGTGGTAACAGAGCTCCTCACCCTATCCATAAGAGTGCTCCCTGCCACCCTACGAAGACAACTCATTTTGGCCGATTGTATCTGAGATCTTGTCCTTTTGATCATGATCCAAAGCTCATGACCATAGGTGAGAGTAGGAATGTAGATTGACCGGTAAATCGAGAGCTTTGCTTTTCAGCTCAGCTCCTTCTTTACCACAACGGACCGGTACATTAACCGCATTACTGCTGCCGCTGCACCAATCCGCCTGTCAATCTCACGTTCCATCCTTCCCTCACTCGTGAACAAAACCCCAAGATACTTGAACTCCTGGGGTAAGGACCTTCCTCCAACCTGGAGATGGCAAACCACCTTTTTCCGCTGGAGCACCATGGCCTAGGACTTAGAGGTGCTGATTCTCATCCCAGCCTCATCACACTCGGCAGCAAACCGCCCCAGTGCATGCTGAAGGTCCATGTTCGATGAAGCCAACAGAACAACATCATTTTAACAGTGCAAACAAACAAAAATAATTCACATTAAATATCAACTTGGCTCCTCTGGTGTAGATTTATCAACCCAGAAAACAGAACAATCAGAAAAACAAAAACTAATGTATTAAATCACTCATTTATTTGCGATATGTAAATTTGAGATATTTCAATAATTGTGATATATTACGCAGTCCTGCTATTATTACACATTTTATCATTTATTTTTGTTCATTGATTATTCACAAAATCTTCCATTACAGATATGTATGCAAACTAATCATTATTTTTAGTTTTTGTTTGTCCCACGAGAAACTGAACCGGACCCCAGCCCACCGTCACCCACCAATTGAAGCATCACCACTGAACTTCACTAAAAGAGTGAGAGAACCTCGGGTAGGAATTCGCCATGGTCAGAGTGACTGAGCTGAGCGAGGGCGAGTGAGAGAGCGTCCCCCACCTGACGCCACAGGTCATTCCCATAGATATGGGAACACCGCCGTCCAGACAGAGACTCACAGAAACTCAACACTGAGGCTCTATAACATTACATTAGATCACAGTTGGCATTGATTTATTGATGATTTTTTAGGACTATATTTTGGTGTCAAGCTATTTTTTTGACATTTAATTGACATTTTTTAAATGTATTTTAGTGTTTAAAAGCTTTATAATTGATGTATAGTTTTAATGTTAATTAGTTTTAATTTCCAAATCTTAACAATTTCCAATATACACTTACAATTGATATATATATATTAACAAACAAACCACTTTTTTCCAATGAATTAACCAAATTAACTGTTTAAATTGCACTTATATCTAGCAAAATATTATGTTCTGTCATCATGACAAAGACAAAAGAAATTAGTTATAAGAATATAATTATTAAAATTGTTGTTTAACAATTATATTTTTAAAAAAATCTCTTTGTTAAACGGCACTTATGAAATAAATTTAAACCAATTAAATTTCACAGGAGAGCTAATAGTTTTGACTTTAACTGCATAATAACTTTTTAAATGGTCGCAGACTAAGTTTTAAGCCAACTGAAACTGAATATTGCGTAGGAGGCGGGGTTTCTTTTTGCACGTCATACCCTTGTAGCAAACTAACAGTAAGGGGGCATGGTTAAGAATATTGTGGTTGAAGCGGTCAAACTGACGTCACTAGAAGGACTGCCACCTCCAAACACCAAGCAAATGGTCAGATTTTGATTAAAGATTATCAAAACAGTTTTTCTCTTCCACTGGTTAATTGTTTAAGAATTCTAAACTATGTTCGCAAACTAAATTTTGATTTGACGCAGACTTTAAGAATGAATTATTTAATTGTGACTCTCAGCACACATCAGCCGTCCCAGCAAGGAAACTGAACCGGACCGCAGCTCATCATCACCCACCAATTGAAGCATCACCACTGAACTTCACTAAAAGAGTGAGAGAACCTCGGGTAGGAATTCGCCATGGTCAGAGTGACTGAGCTGAGCGAGGGCGAGCGAGAGAGCGTCCCCCACCTGACGCCACGGGTCATTCCCATAGATATGGTGTGGGGGAACAACACTTAACACCACCGTCCAGACAGAGACTCGCAGAAACTCAACACTGAGGCTCAATAACATTACATTAGATCACAGATGGCATTGATTTATTGATGATTTTTTAGGACTATATTTTGGTGTCAAGCTATTTTTTTGACATTTAATTTTTTTAAATGTATTTTAGTGTTTAAAAGCTTTAAAATTGATGTATAGTTTTAATGTTAATTAGTTTTAATTTCGAAGTCTTAACTATTTCCAATATACACTTACAATTGATATATATATATTAACAAACAAACCACTTTTTTCCAATGAATTAATCAAATTAACTATTTAAATTGCACTTATATTTAGCAAAATACTATGTTCTGTCATCATGACAAAGACAAAAGAAAAGACTTATAAGAATATAATTATTAAAATTGTTGTTTAACAATCATACTTTAAAAAAATCTCTTTGTTAAACGGCACTTATGAAATAATTTTAAACTAATTAAATTTCACAGGAGAGCTAATAATTTTGACTTTAACTGCATAATAACTTTTTAAATGGTCGTGGTTAAGAATATTGTGGTTGAAGCGGTCAAACTGACGTCACTAGAAGGACCGCCACCTCCAAACACAAAGCAAAGGGTCAGATTTTGATTAAAGATTATCAAAATAGTTTTTCTCTTGCACTGGTTAATTGTTAAAGAATTCTAAACTATGTTAGCAAATAAAATTTTGATTTGACGCAGACTTTAAGAATGAATTATTTAATTGTGACTCTCAGCACACATCAGCCGTCCCAGCAAGGAAACTGAACCGGACCCCAGCCCACCGTCACCCACCAATTGAAGCATCACCACTGAACTTCACTAAAAGAGTGAGAGAACCTCGGGTAGGAATTCGCCATGGTCAGAGTGACTGAGCTGAGCGAGGGCGAGCGAGAGAGCGTCCCCCACCTGACGCCACGGGTCATTCCCATAGATATGGTGTGGGGGAACAACACTTAACACCACCGTCCAGACAGAGACTCGCAGAAACTCAACACTGAGGCTCAATAACATTACATTAGATGACAGTTGGCATTGATTTACTGATGATTTTTTAGGACTATATTTTGGTGTCAAGCTATTTTTTGACATTTAATTTTTTTAAATGTATTTTAGTCTTTAAAAGCTTTATAATTAATGTATAGTTTTAATGTTAATTAGTTTTAATTTCGAAGTCTTAACTATTTCCAATATACACTTACAATTGATATATATATATTAACAAACAAACCACTATTTTCCAATGAATTAACCAAATTAACTATTTAAATTGCACTTATATTTAGCAAAATATTATGTTCTGTCATGATGACAAGGACAAAAGAAATTACTTATAAGAATATAATTATTAAAATTGTTGTTTAACAATTATATTTTTTAAAAATCTCTTCGTTAAACGGCACTTATGAAATAAATTTAAACCAATTAAATTTCACAGGAGAGCTAATAATTTTCACTTAAACGGCATAATAACTTTTTAAATGGTCGCAAACTAAGTTTTAAGCCAACTGAAACTGAATATTGCGTAGGAGGCGGGGTTTCTTTTTGCACGTCATACCCTTGTAGCAAACTAACAGTAAGAGGGGCGTGGTTAAGAATATTGTGGTTGAAGCTGTCAAACTGACGTCACTAGAAGGACCGCCACCTCCAAACACAAAGCAAATGGTCAGATTTTGATTAAAGATTATCAAAACAGTTTTTCTCTTGCACTGGTTAATTGTTAAAGAATTCTAAACTATGTTAGCAAACTAAATTTTGATTTGACGCAGACTTTAAGAATGAATTATTTAATTGTGACTCTCAGCACACATCAGCCGTCCCAGCAAGGAAACTGAACCGGACCGCAGCTCATCATCACCCACCAATTGAAGCATCACCACTGAACTTCACTAAAAGAGTGAGAGAACCTCGGGTAGGAATTCGCCATGGTCAGAGTGACTGAGCTGAGCGAGGGCGAGTGAGAGAGCATCCCCCACCTGACGCCACAGGTCATTCCCATAGATATGGTGTGGGGGAACAACACTCAACATCACCATCCAGACAGAGACCAGCCAGAAAAACTGACATGAAGACTGAGATAAAGCTTAAATTTACTAAATTAAGTTCTAAATTTAATAAAAATATCAGTCTGTATTCACAATTTGCTATATTTACGTCAAATAACAACTGAGGTAAAGTTAGTGTTATATTCACACATTCAGACTTTCTCCTTAATTATTTAATTTCACAAAAATATTATTTGCAAATGCTAAATAGTAAAATCATACTAGCAGCCAATGACTATCAACGTACAACATTGCTTACAGTGAAATAAATAGTGCTAATGTTGTTTTGAAGTCATTCTTACATGTGATTTCAGACCCAATATTTAAAATACCATGGTAAACAATATAGGCAGCATGTCACAAGTTGTCACCGAACGAAGGTGCGAATATAAAACCAACTTTACCTCAAATACCACAACCCTTTTTGGCTTTTAATAAACAGTGCTGCACAATATAGTAAAAACAAGGTAAACATGGATCCCTATGAAACAGGGAGGTAAGCGGAAGTTTAACTAACAATACCTTGCATACAAAGACTACCAATTGAGGTAAAGTTAGTTTTATATTCACACATTCAGACTTTCTCCGTAATAACATAATTAAAAAAGTATTCTTTGCAAATTCTAAATAGTGAAATCATATTAGCAGCCAATGACTATCAAAGTACAACAATGTTCAATAGAAGTAAAGTTGGTTTTATATTCGCACATTCGTTCATTTAGAAGTCTCTGTATTGTTTACCATGTTACTTTGAATACTCGATTGGAGTTAGCATGCAAGTAGACTTAAAAACAACATTAGCACTATCTAATTGACTGTGAACAATGTTGTACTTTGATAGTCATTGGCTGCTTATATGATTTCCCTATTTAGAATTTGCAAAGAATACTTTTCTGAAATTATATTATTAAGGAGAAAGTCTGAATATCCCAATATAAAACCAACTTTATCTCAATCAATGTTCACAGTCAAACATATAGTGCTAGTGTTGTTTTCAAGTCATACTCACATGTGATTTTAGACGGAATATTCAAAATACCAAAGTAAACAATATAGGGAGCATGTCACAAGTAGTCAGTGATCAAGTGTACGAATATAAAACCAACTTTACCTGAATAGACAATCAAGAAAAAAAAAAACACAATGTACAAGAAATACAAACAAACAAATCCAAAAATGCAGAAATCTATGCTTATGTTGGAACAATATTATATAAAGCTGCAAATATTATCTGCTTTTAGTTCATTCTCGCGTAGAAAACTGGGTGGACTGCCTTAAGTGTGTTCTTACATTTTCCATGTTCAGGTTATTTTAACAAAACTGTGATTTTTCATTAACTGTGATAATTTTGGTCATTTCTAATTGTGCTATGTAATTTTCATACTGTTAAAATCTCTATTATGTTGTTGTTGTTGTTGTTTAAATAATAATATTTATTTGCTGAAAAGCAGCGTTTGCTGGTAAGATGACCAGCACAAACCAAAATCAAGACAAAACTTTTTTTTTCTTTGTATTTTATATTGGATTTGAATTGGTTTCTTTGGTTGGTCGGACCTTCTGCCATTTTAAAATCGCTTTAAAACTAAACTAAACCACCTTATCAGAATATGTTGTTTTTTTCAGCAATAAAATAAAATAATAATAATAATAATTTGGACCTTCAAATAGCCTGATCATCAGAAATTTTATAGGTTGCATTGAGGTAATGCTAATGGTCTAAAAACTTTCACCGTTTTGGACTAACAGCCAAAAACGTTCATTTATTAAGGACACTATAGGCTTCTTGGTTGTTGTTGTTGTTGTTTTTGATGACTGAGTCAGATTGTGTATTAAACTCATTTAATTCACATTATACTATCTACATCGGTTTAATCCAGTAGCTTGGCCGTTACTTGCATGTACTTTTCATTTATTAGACTTCATAACACGTTCACCACGATTTAATTTATTCCTACTAAGCACACTGTGCTAAATGCTAACGTAAAGTGTCTTTAATTCACTCTTTATTTTGGTTTTATATTGTATATTTAAGATTTATATATAATTAAACGCCAAACAGATTTTGATTGATAGTGCTTTATTAATCCGTGTTTGGGACTATAGTCTTAAAAGTTTGGAAAATACACGCTTATTATAATTGTTTGTTGTAGCACTTTCGTTGAGTTGGAGTTACCGTGAGCTGGAGATCCGTCTGAAACGCGTCTGACTCTCGACTGACAAACAGTTCAAATTTCGCGCGGTTCGCATTTATTCAGCCGGCCTATACCAACTCAAACAACGTCACGGGGGAACGCAGATTGAACAAACCTTGTTTCGCACCTGATTTTCTAATGTGAAATAAAACATTTGATTAAAACATTTAAATTGATACGAAATGTGCTTCTTTCTTGAGCAAATATGATGAGATCTTTCACGCTACTTGAATCTTTATCTTTTTTTTATAGTATTATTATTTCTTTAAAAAAATATGTATGTACTGTTTTTAGTTTTGCTCTTTATCTTGTGTATCTGATGTAAATATTGTGTGAAAGAACTGTTCTCTTTTACTGTATTTTAAGTTACTATACAGTTTCTTGAAATTAATTTTACCAAAAAAACCTTGTTCTGCACCTCATTTCATTCATTCACTCATTCATTTTCTTTTCAGCTTTGCACCTCTTTTTTAATCTAAAATATTAATGTTCATTCTATTTAATACGCAATTAGTTTTATATATATATATATATATATATATATATATATATATATATATATATATATATATATATATATATATACATATATATATATATATATATATATATATATATATATATATATATATATATATATATATATATATATATATATATATATATACATATATATATATATATATATATATATATATATATATATATATATATATATACATACATACATACATACATATATATATATATATATATATATATATATATATATATATATATATATATATATATATATATATATATATATATATATACATACATACATACATACATACATATATATATATATATATATATATATATATATATATATATATATATATATATATATATATATATACATACATATATATATATATATATATATATATATATATATATATATATATATATACACATATATATATATATATATATATATATATATATATATATATATATATATATATATATATATATATATATACACACAAATATATATTTTTTGATCAGTTTAATTGAAGAGGTTTATATAAAATAATAATTTGTGCGTTTCTCCTAGATGGGGTCAGTCAAAAAGAGACAGAGCGGATGCATCATGGCCTTCTCCATTAACTCATTTTAATTACAAGAAGAAAACAAACTTCTCTTAAACTTGACCAGGATTTGACCAAGTAAATTTGTATTCATTTTGATTTAAATCCTGGAAATGGAAAATAACAACTTATTGTTTTGGAAATTTTAATTTAATTAGAATTTTTTTAATTTAATTCCATTATTCTGTGTGTGGCATGTCTTTAAAATATAGACATTTGTTTTACCACAGTATTTTCAATGGAGTTTCTGCACTCTCGAGGGTGCTTGTGTTTAAAGCGTCTTTCATCTCGTTTTACACTTAAACAACTAAATGAACGCTTAAATCTATTTAACCAATTGTATTGCAATTAAATTACAATATCAAAGCTATAAAAGAAACCTTATGAAATTGAAAATAGTCAGATTAATCTTTTATCTGAAGTTTATTGGTTGCTGAAAAACATTTGCGGTGCTTACCCCATTTATATCTCATGAGTAGGAATATTGCTACAGTTTGGACTGTTTTTGTGCTCTCAAAACTTTTTTTTTATTTACATAAGACTAAGTCGCAAAAAGAAGTAAATTCCGAGAAAAAAGCAGCCATTAAATCTGCATTTTTCAGTAAATAAGTTGGTTACGAGATTCTTCAAAACTGCAATCAAGTAATGAATCGCGAGTCTTTTCAGGGCGCGTTATTGAAGCATTTATTCAAACTAAGATAAAAGGGAGTTGATTTTAGTTATAAATGACGAAAAGAAAATATATATATATTAGAGAACATAAAATGTCAGAAACTTGTAGATTATTTGTCTATTCAGAATCTTGGAAGGATTGTAATCTATATTTACAAGTGCTGTGCAGTGATACATATTTTAATCTAATTAAATTATTAATAACAGGTTAATTAATTTCTTTAAAAATCACATTTAACTATACAGGCAGTGCAGAATTATTAGGCAAATGAGAATTTTGACCACATCATCCTCTTTATGCATGTTGTCTTACTCCAAGCTGTATAGGCTCGAAAGCCTACTACCAATTAAGCTTATTAGGTGATGTGCATCTCTGTAATGAGAAGGGGTGTGGTCTAATGACATCAACACCCTATATCAGGTGTGTATAATTATTAGGCAACTTCCTTTCCTTTGGCAAAAGGGGTCAAAAGAAGGACTTGACAGGCTCCGAAAAGTCAAAAATAGTGAGATATCTTGCAGAGGGATGCAGCACTCTTAAAATTGCCAAGCTTCTGAAGCGTGATTATCGAACAATCAAGCGTTTCATTCAAAATAGTCAACAGGGTCGCAAGAAGCGTCTGGAAAAACCAAAGCGCAAAATAACTGCCCATGAACTGAGAAAAGTCAAGCATGCAGCTGCCAAGATGCCACTTGCCACCAGTTTTGCCATATTTCAGAGCTGCAACATCACTGGAGTGCCCAAAAGCACAAGGTGTGCAATACTCAGAGACATGGCCAAGGTAAGAAAGGCTGAAATACGACCACCACTGAACAAGACACACAAGCTGAAACGTCAAGACTGGGCCAAGAAATATCTCAAGACTGATTTTTCTAAGGTTTTATGGACTGATGAAATGAGAGTGAGTCTTGATGGGCCCGTGGCTGGATCGGTAAAGGGCAGAGAGCTCCAGTCCGACTCAGACGCCAGCAAGGTGGAGGTGGAGAACTGGTTTGGGCTGGTATCATCAAAGATGAGCTTGTGGGGCCTTTTCGGGTTGAGGATGGAGTCAAGCTCAACTCGCAGTCCTACTGCCAGTTTCTGGAAGACACCTTCAAGCAGTGGTACAGGAAGAAGTCTGCATCCTTCAAGAAAAACATGATTTTCATGCAGGACAATGCTCCATCACACGCGTCCCAGTACTCCACAGCGTGGCTGGCAAGAAAGGGTCTAAAAGAAAAAAAACTAATGACATGGCCTCCTTGTTCACCTGAGACCCCATAGAGAACCTGTGGTCCATCATCAAATGTGAGATTTACAAGGAGGGAAAACAGTACACCTCTCTGAACAGTGTCTGGGAGGCTGTGGTTGCTGCTGCATGCAATGTTGATGGTGAACAGATCAAAACACTGACAGAATCCATGGATGGCAGGCTTTTGAGTGTCCTTGCAAAGAAAGGTGGCTATATTGGTCACTGATTTGTTTTTGTTTTGTTTTTGAATATCAGAAATGTATATTTGTGAATGTTGAGATGTTATATTGGTTTCACTGGTGAAAATAAATCATTGAAATGGGGATATATTTGTTTTTTGTTAAGTTGCCTAATAATTCTGCACAGTAATAGTCACCTGCACACACAGATATCCTCCTAAAATAGCTCAAACTAAAAACAAACTAAAAACTACTTCCAAAAATATTCAGCTTTGATATTAATGAGTTTTTTGGGTTCATTGAGAACATGGTTGTTGTTCAATAATAAAATTAATCCTCAAAAATACAACTTGCCTAATAATTCTGCACTGTATATACTGTACACTGTGTATACTGTAATACTGCCCTGTATATTATCAGAACAAAATCTTCCCCTCAACAACTGCATGACTTTTACCTCATGATTAAGATCTTAATTCTAGATTAGTTTCTTGTTACTTTCCCTTTTGTCTGAATTGAAAGAAAAAGAGTAACTGTGGCATGAACCTTTCCTTGAAGCAAAGTAGTGATTACATAAGCATAAAAAGTAATTTAACAAACCTAGGGTAACACCGCTAAACCTGATTCAACAGAATTCTAGAATTAGTCACTAAAAATGCACCAACCATTCAGAACGCTGCTATTATGACGTTTGACAATGCTTAAGCAGTGTTGCCAGATATAGCTGACTTTTTCCAGCCCAAAAGCTGTGCAAAACCCAGCCAAACGCACAAAAAAATCTAATTCAAATGTTAATATATTTAACTTGAAATTCACCTAGTTATTTTCCCTGTAATACTTTAACCGTACAGTAACCAACACCAGCGGTCACAGAACTACAGCATAACCGGATCACATCAGAACACTGCACTAAATGTGGTGTAGATTACACTATTAGAGTTTTACTTTCGAAAATGGGGTATAAATTCATCCCATTCGATGTTTTAAATTCTTGTGAACATAATTAGATGCTTCTGTTTGTTCTTGCTGTCAAATGTGGGAAAAAGGATGGATAAGTCTCATGGTAGACCGCTGTGAGTTTAACTGCAGGCGCTGCATGATGCGCGTGCTCGTGAAGGGGAGTCAGATTTTGATACATTCCTTCACCTACTCTGGCAGGTGGGCCTACTCGGTTTGCACTATGTAAAGGTCACTACTAACTGAATGGAGTAGGAGCACACAGTTATGTTTTGTTAAATAAGTTGCATATAAAATTTACGTTTCAAAAACGGCCAAATATTGTCAACCTGCCTATGCCATTGAACTACCCGCATAATCAAATTCAAAGCCGTCCAATCTGGCAACACTTTGTATAAGGCAAATTTGGCTGAGTACACAAGCATGACATTCACAACAAACATTCCATCACACACACCGCTTCAGTTTATTATTCAGAACAGACAGTACAAAAGGTTTTTTCATATATTTTTTTACAACATTCAATTAATTTGACAGCAGAAACAATGCAAGATACCGTCAAGAGAGCCAAGCAGATCACTACAGTAACAAGTTCATGAATGGGCCAAATGTGTAATCCATGTATAACGAACGACTGGTCCAACGACCACATGACAAAATTATATACAAGTCCGGGAGACTCCAGATGCAGGTTAGAACTGCTGAACGATGAGCTTCTTCTTGATATCGTGGGAGAATTTGTTTGAGCGGAAGAGATCGCTGTCGTAAAACGCAGACAGGTTGTGGATGTTGATCTGTCGAGCCTGAGTACAAACAAAAGAGCGTTACAATGTAAACAACACTTGAACCATGAGCTGTGTCCAAAACCTCTCCATATCCACCATTTTGTAGTGATGTCCGAATTCTGTTTGAAGGACTTTAATCAATTTACTTTAATCCAATATACAAAATACATCACAAAAACAAACATCAAAAGAACAAACACGTCAAATTAATTATTTAATTTCAATAAAGCATGTTCATGTTATAACATGCGCTCGTTCTTTTATTATTTAAAACTTATATAGTACGTTTAGTGTTCGGCAGTGATTAAACTACATCTGAAATAAAAGCTGCATTTAAATAATGTGTGTATAGTTTGTTAATAAATTATGGTCTCTTTAATACTATTTTAATAGTTTCATAGTTAATTTTATATAATTAATTAGCAAATAAGACAAGTAGGGGTTATCAAATATGGCAACAAATGTGAAAATTAAGTGGTATATAAAACAAATTCAGAGGAGGGTTAATAATTCCGACTTCAACTGTATGATTAAAAGCATCTGTTAGTCACCTTGTCCACCAGGTCTTTCTCTGCGATCTCGATGGTGTCCTGCTGGGCTCCGTAACGGTTGCGCTGATATGAGACCTGCTCCGAAACCAGCTGCTTCAGGATGAACAGCAGCAGCTCGTTGTTGTCTCGTCTGAAGGCCAGATACCGTGCGAACGTCTGTTGAAATGCGAGAAATATTGCAACTTTATATTGGTCGTTGGAATTGCAGTTAGCCAGAAATAAGAAAATGTTTCGTTAATGTACCACATGCACAGAACATTTTTAAGCCAGTCATTGCAATTGAAAAATACAATTGAAAACTGCAAGATAAAATTAGTTATTAGTTGCTGTTGAAATTCGTTAGTGCAAATCGTTCGAAAATTGTACGCGATATAATCGCTATATTAGGTTTCACACTTCATATTTAAATTTAAGTCCCATGTAGTTTATTATACATTTAGAAATTCAACGCATCTTCATTTTCTTTGGTTCTTGGCTGAAAAAAGGTAATTGTTACAATTTGAAGTTTATAATAGTTTACGTACTTTCAAAACAAACTTTTTAAAAACATGGTCTGAAAGCCTAAAATATTAGTCACAATTCTGAGGAAAAAAAAATCCCTATAAAATTGTTCATAACTTTGTAAAAAAATGTTTGCAAGTTATTTTGAAATGCATTTGAAATGACGCATAATCAGAATTCGAAAAAAAAAACCTCACTCCTTACATCAGCCATTTTTTTTGCACCATATAAAAGAGATTATGTAAATTAGCATAATAAAGAAAAAGTTACGAAAAAATTTGTAAGAGAAGAAAAAAGTTTGAATGCTACTATTATTCTAATGGCTATGAATTCCGTGTAAAAATAAATGTTTATATTTTACAGACATCTATTTAAAATGTTCATATTTTTCATATTTCGCAGCACAATGCAACACGAACGAAGTGCTTCGTGTTAAGTCCACTTCATATTGTCTCTCATGTAGCGAATTTGGTAATTTTCGATATTCAGTAGGCAGATCTTAAATATATGGAGTTTTTAATAACATGCTGACAGAAAGGTTCATGCTGGCTAATCAAAATCCACAGTAATTATCTAGACTCTCACCTTTCTCATGCTCCTCATCACGCTGAACTTCTGCGTGTCGATGAAGCTCTCTAGCATGACGCGGATGGCCATGTTGACGTCGTCCTCCAGCACGTAGTCGCGCAGATGCATGCGAGCGTGAGCTTCGGCCATACGGATCATAGACTCAATGTGACGCACAGTAATGGGGATACTTCCTGTAGCCTGCAAGAGAAAATATAGGGTTTATTGAACACATTTCCTGCACCTATTTTATGGAAAACAACTATAGATTGGGCTAAAAAATGGTGGAACACTTAAAAATTGGATTAAGTTGGAGGACTTCAATCGATTCTTCAAACACTCAATCAGTGATCTCTGAATTCGTCAAACTTATACAGACAATAGTAGAAATATGCTTGCAGAAATGCCATATCACTGTCTGTTAATTGATGGTTTAAAAAATGCTATAATGAGGCTTCTAGAAGTTTTCGTGAATTGATTTGATCATGACTGTAGCACATTTGGTGCTTAGGTTAAGATGCGACACTCACCATAGACTCTTTTCGTAGGTCGCTGTAAATGCGGGCCACTTTGTCCTGGTCCATCTGGTTGAGTTTGGGCCTCACGCGCTCTTTAGCGTACATAATGTACTTGCGGAGCAACTCCTGCGGGATCGGTGGGACGTCGAATGTGTTGGGAAGCACCACCTCCTCCAGTCCAGCCACGCCCCCTTCTTTGTTGCTAGGGTGATGCTTGATGTGGCTGCCGACCACAAAGCGAGCCAACATTTCATCCTGCGCACAGAGAATTATGGGTAAACCAATACAGAAGAGCTGTTCGTTGCAGTAGGGGTGCGGACAAATAGTTGAATATTTGAGCTGATTTCATTATTATTTGAATAATAAACAACACAAAAAACAACTAATTTTAGAATTTCGCTAAATGATGGATGTAATTGGAGTAAATCTGTTTAGTTCTTTGCTTATTATGAGTCTAATTATTATTGAGACAAAGACAAATTTTACAAGATGACCACAAATTGGGAGTCCAAGATTACACAAACCTCTTACGATTTTTGAAATTTGTCTCAGACAATTAAATTGTGGCTAAAATCAGTGTGAACGACACTAGTTCAACAACTATGAACGATATATAATTAATATATAATCAATATACATTTACCTATCAATCTATAATATCAATATATAATATTATCGTTTACAATTTGCCTCAGACGACCAAATTGTGGCTGAAATCGCACAATGTGAATGGGACTTTAACTTTCAATTGATTTCAACTATGAACAATATAATTAATATAGAATCAATATGGCAGCAAGGTGGCACAGTGGGTAGCACAACCGCCTCACAGCAAGAAGGTCACTGGTTCGAGCCTCGGCTGGGTCAGTTGGCAATTCTGTGTGGAGTTTGCATGTTCTCCCCGCGTTTGCGTGGGTTTCCTCCGGGTGCTCCGGTTTCCCCCACAAGTCCAAAGACATGTGGTACAGGTGAATTGGGTAAGCTAAATTGTCCGTAGTGTATGTGTGTGAATGAGTGTGTATGGATGTTTCCCAGCGATGGGTTGCAGCTGGAAGGGCATAAGCTGCGTAAAAAACATATAAAGGATAAGTTGGTCAACCCCAGATTAATAAATGAACTAAGTTAAAAAGAAAATGAATGAATATAATCAATATATAATTACCTATAAATCAATATATAATTAATATTGGCAAATATCAACCTCATTTCTTTTAAATGTGCAAGCAGAAAGTATGTAAACTGATCTGGTCATGTGACTTTGAAACATTTCAAACAAAATCTTTTCATGTAAATATAGAATTTCTAGGCAAAAGCCAACAACACTTTTAGCTTTAAGAAATATGAAAAAAGACATAACTCCTCATAATTGTGACCGGTACGGCTGGGCTGTATATGATGCAAAATAAACTGGTAACCGTAATTTTTTTTTCCCCTCATGTATACTTCCAACATATAAATGACGTGCACATGCCGTGCGAATCCATTTGTCAAAAACACGTTTTCTTTACTTTATAATTTTTGGATATTTAAGATGTTTTTCAATGTCTAAATGGTATTTAATACTTGTGAAAACATGTCGAAAGTTTATAATAAGCAGAGTTTCATCAAGTCAAATTTAAGACTTTTAAGACCTTTTTAAGGCCATTATGAATTAAATTTCAGACTTACACAAGGTTTAATGCTAAGGATTTTTTTCTAATGGCCCAGACAAAACATAAAAAAAACCCCATTAAAAACAAATGTTATTGTAAGAAAGATAATTAAACCATATTGCTAAATAGAGTCAATAAATAAACTTTTGTTAAAACTTTCATTGAGATGGAATGATGGTGATCGGATGGGTGTTGGCCCGATTTGGTAGCTTTACATGGACATAGGAAAATTAAGACCTGCTAAAAGTAATTTAAAACCTACAACACAATATTTCAGTGATTTTAAGATTTTTTTTAAGGCCTAAATTGTTGATTTTGAAAATGTAAGACATTAAGACCCTGTGAAACGTGACTTACAGTGGAATTTGTTATAAAATTCACAAAAAGTACATAATAAATCGCAGGTCTGATTTTAATGTATGGTTACAAGCTACTGTTCATGGGGAATACAAACCAAAAAACGACTTCTTAAACACACGTAGAAACGTTATAAAAAAAAGTTTAAAAATATCAATAAAATATTGTGCATTCATACTATATCCATCAAGGTAAAAAAAAAAAAAGAAATAAGGTGAAGTCCAATTTATTTCTGAAGTAATTATGTTTATTATTTAATGGCTTTTTTGTAGATTTGTCTAGAATAGCCAGCTATTTAAATCACTACATTTTAAATAAAATCACTAATATCATTAAATTAAATTTGAGTCACCAAGTGGGATTAAAAGAATTAAGCCTAATTTAAATAAATATTAATTTGAATGTAATAATAGTGAAAAATAAAGTGCTGGGGGCGGCATGGTGGCTCAGTGGTTAGCACTGTCGCCTCACAGCAAGAAGGTCGCTCGGTTCAAGCTGTGGGTTTCCTCCAGGTGCTCCGGTTTCCCCCACAGTCCAAACACATGCGCTGTAGGTGAATTGAATAAACTAAATTAAATGTAGTGTACGAGTGTGAATGTCAGAGTGTTTCCCAGTACTGGGTTGCAGAGGGAAGGGCATTCGCTGTGTAAAACATGTGCTGGATAAGTTGGCGGTTCATTCCGTTGTGCTGACCCCATGACAAATAAGTCGAAGGAAAATGAATGAATAAGTGCTGACAGACTCACCTGCACAGGATCGACAGTGTCTCTTACAACACACAGAACATCAAATCGAGAAATGATGGGCTCCGTCAGGTCCACGTTTTCTGAAAACGTTAGAGATGGGTCGTAGCGTCCACCTTTCAAACCAAAGAGAAAAACTTAAAGTCTTGCAGAAAGTAATTAAGAGTACAGATGAAGTTCTGACCCTCATTAAAGCGTGAAGAACGCACCGATGGGATTGGCGGCAGCCATGACGGTGCAGCGGGCCTGGAGAGAAGTCACGATTCCTGCTTTGGAAATGGAGATGCTCTGCTGCTCCATCGCCTCGTGGATGCTGGTCCTGTCCTGATCGTTCATCTAGAGAGCACAGAAGAGGAAATAAAACAGCTTTACTTGCATATAAACGCCAAAACAATTGTGCAAAATGGTCTCAAAGTTGGTGAAAGAGTGCATCAAAAACATCTCTATATAGTTCAGATTTTGTATCGTTAATGGCTTCAATATGAATCAGGTGAAATCAAATCATAAACTGAAAAATTTAAAAATGCAATACATCAACAATAAACATCCACGATACTTCAAGCTCTTCTTATTCCCAAGCAAAGACCAAAACAAAATCTACATTTACAGTATTTGAGGGCCGTTTCTCACCTTATCGAACTCATCAATAAGACACACTCCTCTGTCCGCCAGCACTAACGCTCCGGCCTCCAGTGTCCACTCTCGGGTGACAGGATGCCGCTGCACATAAGCCGTCAGACCCACAGCAGAGGCTCCCTGTCCTGTGGTGAACACCGCTCGACTCGCCACCTTCTCTACGTACTTCAGGAACTGAGATTTAGCCGTGCCGGGATCTCCACACAGGAGGACGTTTATATCACCACGCACCTTGTGCTTCCCACCTGAACAAAAAACACAGATGTGATTATATAATTGTCTGTACATATTTACACTATTTACTAATTACCAACAATGCCGCGACGTGATAAAAGCAATAGCTTGTGTGTCAAAAGGAGTTTTTGTTTTAACCATATGCGACATCTGAAATTTCTATTTTAGAAACAGTTTCTATTTCCACGACGTTGTGACAAAATAACAGCATAAACTAATATGACAATGATAGCCTCAGGTACTGATTATGGGCTTTATTCAGGGTTAAATGCTACCAATGCGAGTTTAAATATCATTTTACATGACATTTCTTGCCATACTACTGAAAGCAGCAGCAGATCCTTCACCACAGATCTTGAAGATAAACTAGCAGACAGTTTTTGAAAATGAAACGACATCAGACACTCAGCAGCCAATTAATTAGGTTCAAGAGGTTTAATATGTATTAATTAGATTAAAAGCCTTTAACATTTTGTTGATAGTGCAGTGGCTGGTATTTAAACGTTTGTCATGTCGCGTCTGTCATGTCATGCTTGTCGCTGGAATCTTGTGGCGTCACATGGTGTTAAGTGTTTCAAGTCAGCTTTTTTCGAATCTATTTTTAATTATATTCCTATGTAATATTTTACTTCTTGTCATGGATACCAAGATGTTACATCCAATGACAAAAAAACTCAAATATTAATTATTGCTTGTCCGAATTAGTCTGTGTACATTTTATCATCACATTTTAGACATTTATAAAAGCATCTAAATGGTCATTCCATTAATTATTTTAACGTTTTTTTCACTGACTCTTCTTTCCCCTCTTTGTTGTTTAGACATGCAGTCTAAAATACCCAAAAATAATTATTTCTTTTCGTCAGCATTAGTGTTTTTTTCATCATGTATTGCATAATCTTTTTTTTTTCTTTTTGTAATATTTAATTTCGTAAATTAATAATATATAGTAATTATCCTAATTCACACCCCTAACATTTAATTGTTCACAAATAACTTTTCAATAATTCGTACATCAATTGTTACCATATCATACTTAACATTTAAACTCATGAAATTATGTTTCACAACTATGCACAAAAAAATAAATGATTTCACTTTCTCTAATGGACAAGATCTGAAGCACTGAATAGTTTGTGCTCTTTCTGAGAAAACAGAGCACCCTCATGTGTAAAGAGTAAAGCCCTTAAGAGTGCTCAGAAAAGCGATATTATTATATTATATATTATATTATATTAAAAAGATATTATTATTATTATTAAACAGTTCTTACACCAGTTATATAAAATGTCAAACTCTTTAAAGTTTAAAAATGCTCCCTGACCCAAATGATAGCAATTTTTAGTTGGTCAGATTTTCTGGAGACTCTCCTCTGAAATTTACAATGTACCTGTTCAGAATGGCATGATCATAGCTAAGAAAGTTATCCTTTGTTTCTAGTAGAAGAATATTAGGTCTCTATTCTGACTGGCTTCTGGGACTTACCCCGACTTTACATTTGGAAAGAATTAGATATGCCACCTCTGGGAAAATTCAATAAAATGTGGGATGCAGTCTTTTTTTCCCTAACACAACAAAGACAAATAATGTTGTTTGTAAGGTTTTTTTCCTCTCTTTCTCTTTACATTTATTGCGTTGTTTTTTGTAGGTCATATGTCTTGTATGTTGCCATTTTCCTTTGTTTCATGCTTAATTTGACATTTTGCACAGATTATTGCTATCTGATGTGTTTGTCTGTCTGCTTTTTGTTTTTCTATGTCTGCAAAAACTATAATAAAAATGTCAATTCTTGTTATTGAGCATAACAGAGTTGACAAATAATAGTAAAACTAAATTTTTATTAATAAAAGTAGAGGAAGTCAACACCAGAAAATAAACATTTAAGCAAACATCTTTTTCAAAAGGCAAATGACATCGCTAATTATAAAATAACGCACAGTGAAGTATTATAATAATACAGTTTTCAAGCAGGATACCTGGATTTTTAGCTTCACCACCGAACAGAGCAAGTGCCAGACCGCGTTTAATGTCCTCGTGTCCGTATATGGAAGGTCCGATACTTGCAAAAATCTGTACAAAGAAAGCTACGTTAAAATCTACAGTACATGTAGCTATATTATTGCTTAATTTGGAAATCGTCACACACCCTTTCGCCAATGCGCTCGTCTTTGGACAGTGCGACGATGGCTTTGACATCTTCATCGGTGAGCTCCGCCACGGCCACACCCTCATCCTTTCGAGCGATGTGATTGGCTAAGATCACAGTGGCAAAGACGGGGAAACCATTGGCCATGTTGAGAGAGCCGTCATAGTTGTTGTGGTAGATTCCAGTGAGCTCCTGCAAAAAATTATATTAAATATGTATTTTTTTCAATTTTGTATTTATTATGTATCCCGATTATGTATTTTAAATCAACTATTATGTAAGGTTAATTCAGGACATTTGAATATCCCTTTTTCCCTATTATCTCAATGTCAAAATTCCACCACAGTAAAAAAATTGTATGTTTAATAGTTTAAATTGTTGTAGATTCATTTTCTTTTCAATATTTAACAAAGATTAAATAATTAAAGGTTAATTAATGCTATATAGTGGGTAAATAAATGTATCAATTTAGGAAGACTCCATTTTAAATGTCATTTTTTCATTGATATAATTAGTATTTAAGCTTTAGTTATTGTAGTAAATTTCCATAAGCTCTAAAATGTACGCATTGAGGACTGTATATGTGTTTTTTTAAGTATGCTCTCAAATTGTCACGATACTGGAATTTGGTACCAATACATACTGAAATTTAAAAACGTTTATTACCAGCTAACATTTGAGAGCTGGTGAGCGCTTTCATAAACAGCGCCGATTTGCCATTGTGTTCATGTGCTCAACAGAAATGACTGAGATTGGCCGTGAAGGTCATCAATTCACCATACTTACTGCTGTTTACTGAGTGTAACCACAGATACAGGGACACTGGAGCGTTTTAATGCCGTGATTCATCAGCCGATCGCTTGTATGTCAGCTTATAGACAAACCAGCTGAGCAATGTGACTTTGAAACGATCATGTGTCGCTGTATCTGTGGTTATACTAAGTAAACAGTGGTGAGTTTGGTGAACTGATGACCTTTACGGCCAATAACAGTCATTTCTGTTGAGCACATGAACACAATGACAAATCAGTGATGTTTACGAACGTGCTCAACAGCGCTCAAATGTTAGTGGGAAATGGACATTTTAAAATTTCAGTATCGATTGGTGCTGAATTCCAGTATCGTGACAACACTAGTATGCTATTACTTCCAATGTTATATAGTGAAACATATATGCATAAAGATTAATAGGGGCATATTCTACTTAATATAACATATTACCTAGTATCCTAAATAATATAACAGACAGTTGTGGTAGACTTCGGTATGCCTCTCTGAATATTTAATTTTTGAAGAGCAAATTCGGAGGATTTTTTAAAAGTTGTATAAATAATATTAAGTGATATCTGTTGTAGAATTCTTGAAAACCTGCTTTTGGAGAGGATTTATGCTTAAATACAATACATTATTATTTTAAAATCTATAAAATTATCATCAAATTAGATTTGATAACTTTATAAAACTATTTGAGTGTAAATTATACAGTTATATGAACATTATTAAAAGTGTATATCGTTTTATAAACTCAAATAAAATGCTTAATAGTCAGAAAAGGCATTAAAAATGCTAATTAGAGCAGTTTAAGTTCATCTTACAGTCATGGCTGTGATTAATATCTGCAGTTTAGACTCATTCATGAAACCTTAAATGGCATTTTTGTCCATTTTGGGTTCTTTCCATGTTGTTTTTTCAGCAATTTGTGCATATTAATCCAAACTGCATACATTTAGGCTCAAGTATGTATATTTATTGTAATTTTAATAGGTCGCCCTCATTAAAAAATCCTTTTGACACTTCATACAAAAAAAGTTTTGCAATAATTGCAATTTTAATCCCCAGGGTCATTTAACTAGAATATTATGCAATAGCTGTCCACTGTTGGCAAAGCTTTGGAAGCTTAATAAATGTTTTACTAGTTTGTCCCAATTTTTACAAGTTTAGCATATAAAGCAAATGCAAATTTTTGGCAAATTTTTTCCACTTATGCATATTACAGTCAATTGAATAAATTCTGCAACTGTATGGATGCCAAAAGCGTTGTTTGTGTGTACTGATTTTTTATTTATTTGTGGAAGTAGTTTCAAAAAAATGATTGGTATTTTGGGATGGATTAGGGCTGGACATGTTTATCCTCTTTAAACCTACAAGGGACTTTTTTAATTGATGCACAAGGCTTAAAGGGGACCTATTATGCCTATTATTTTACAAAATGTAAACCAAGTCTCTGATTTCTACAGAGCGTGTGTGTATGTGAAGTTTTAGCTCAAAATACCACACAATATAACTCTAAACTGGCCCTTTTAGGCTTTGATTCAAATCGTAGCATTTTGGTGACTGTCGCTTTAAATTAAAATGAGATTTTCAAAAGAGGGCGGAGCTACAAATGCTTATGTGTCAGCATAGTGACATAACAACAAAAAAATGCTAATGAGAGAGATGGTCACTAGTGGGCAGGGCTTTCCCCCTCTGTCGACACATATAAAGCAAATCAAAGATTAGATTAGATTTTTGATTTTATTGCCATTTCAGCTTCTATGGCTATGTCATGGCAAAACAGCTCAAGTTTGCTACATTTTATAAATACTACTTTCTATAATTATAAAAATATTCTAGCAATTAAAATTCATCAAAAGCAATAAATTATACACAGGGTAAAATATATAAATAATAATAATAATAATAATAATAACAGTTTTTTAAGATTTACCATTTAAGATTACCATTTAAGATTTTTTACCATTTTTGAAGGAATTACATTTAAAAAAAAATTCATTTAAAGTCTCTCCAGAAAAAAATTGTTTTCTGATAACATTAAAAATAGGGCACTCCACAAGAATATGTTTAACAGTCTGGTTTCTGCTACAATATTGGCATTTTGGTGGTTCTTCTCCTTTTAAGTAAATGTTAAGCAAATTAAAGTGTTTCTGCAGACTGTTTTATCATGTGTGATTATAAAAAATAAAATTAATACATTTGAACTGTTATAAGCTAGATATACTCATAAACAGTTCCCACAAAATTGTGTTTAAACCCCTTACAAAAGTGATTTTTGCATAATAGTTGCCCCATAACCTCTTAAGGCACAAGGTGTTTTTTTTACATGCATTTTTTTATTTCTCTTTGCTATTTGGGCTTATTGGAACCTAACTAGAATAAAAATCTAAGTATCATCTTTTGATATGATGTACTTTTAGAAAAAAATGATGTCCAAATATTTGGACTCGAGGTCCGAATTTATATAAAACACTTTTTCATGAATGTTTTTTAATGCATATATAACATTTTTTTTTTTTTTTTGAACTTGCTTTGATTATCAGAGCGTAAAAACAAAAAAATTTCCCATTTTGGACAGTTAAAAATAGGGTTTGGGACACTTCATATGCTGCAAAACAGTTGCAGGATGACACTGTATGTCTGTAACAAAATATAAAACATTCAAAGTATTTTAAATAGCCACTTAAGAGCTAATATGTGCTGTCCACGTATGTGGACACTCAAGCCCTAGGAGGATAAAACGTGATAAATGATGACTCACAATCTCATCTCCAGGTTTGCACATGTCCACCAGGTCTGCCAGCAGGATGGCATCTTTAGATCGAGGCAGGCGACCAGCAGCCACTTTTCCAGGACTCTCCTGAATGGTGATGCGCTGGTAGTTCTGGTACACCGTCTGAAGAGTTCAAGAGCACCGGTTCAGAAAAACAGAACGAAACAGAGCTGCATCTGCTGCCATGGCAACAACAGGCCAGATGAAGAAAATGCTGCGCTCTTATAAACACCACAAGAAGGATCTCAAGCAAAACGAGTTCTACTTTGAAGGCCTGTTATTAAGGGACCATATATAATATGGGATAAAGAATAGTTCCTGATTTCTCACCTGTTCCATGTTGATCTCAAAAGGCCCAAGAGACTGACACTCAGGACAAGAGCCCGGCTTCACCTCCTGGTTCTGGGACTGGAAGAACGGCCCCAAAATAAAGTTACATTTGTTACAGTTGTATTTGACCATCCCGAGCTGAGGAAGAACTCCAGTGCAGCTGGTCACAACGCCACTGGTGCGGATCAGCTGATTCAGGTGGAGCTGCCTGGAGGAAAAATACATTACTAATTATTAATATTCTGAATGAGCCCAGAGCTGATACCAATTGTAATCAGTTACTGATTACAAATTACACAATTTTGTAGTCAGATATATAATATTGTAGATTGAGCATTTATGGTAATGTAATCTGACTACTTTTGGATTACTTTTCTGTGAATCATTATTTGATTACAGTCAGTAATATAATCTTGTATATTACACATTTATGCCAATGTAATCTGACTACTTATGGATTACTTCTAGATTACTTTTCTGTGAATCATTATTTGATAACATCACGCGACAAATGTGTAGTCGGTAATATTTTGTACTCAGTAATATTTTGTCGTCAGTAATATAATCTTGCAGAATACACATTTATGGTAAAGTAATCTGAATACTTTTGGATTACCTCTAGATTACTCTTCTGTGAATCATTATTTGATTTCATGCATCACGCGACAATTTTGTAGTTTGTAATATTTTGTTGTCAGTAATATAATCTTGTAGGTTACAAATTCATGGCAATGTAATCTGACTACTTTTTTTTTATTACTTTTAGTTTACAATTCTCTGAATCATTATTTGATTGCATAGATCACATGACAATTTTGTAGTCAGTAATATAATCTTGTAGATTACACATTTATGGTAATGTAATCTGACTATTGGATTACTTTTCTTTGAACCATCATTTGATTACACACATCACAAAACAATTTTGTAGTCGGTAATATTTTGTAGTCAGTAAAGTAGTCTTGTAGATTACATAATCTGACTACATTTGGAGATGTAGATTACACATTTATGGTAATATAATCTGACTACATTTGGATTACTTATAGATTACTTTTCTGTGAATCATTATTGGATTACATATAACATGACACTTTTGTAGTCAGTAATATTTTGTAGTTAATCTTGTAGATTACACATTTATGGTAACGTAATCTAAATACATTTGAATTACTTTTCTGTGAATCATTATTTGATTACACATATCACACAACAATTTTGTAGTCAGTAATGCAATCTGGTAGATTACACATTTATGGTAATGTAACGACTACTTTTGGATTACTTTTAGATTACTTTTCCGTCAATCGTTATTTGATTACATACATCACAAATGTAGAAGTAGGTACTATTTTTCCCTACTTTACCCATAGTAGTAGTACTATTTTAACAAATACAAAAATACATTCAATTCTTTATCAGCAACAAGAGCCCCAACAGCTTCTTTTTGTTGTACAATGATGGACAGTTAATACTTCAAAAATACTAACTAACATACCTCGCTGTTAGTGTTTGCTAATAGTAACACCTAAAAAACCTAAATCACATTTGATCATTTTGAAACCAACTTAAAAATCAAGTAATCTTAGAAAAATAAACACAACAAAAACATGAAATTCACAGCAATATCACGGTGACAGCAATTATTGATTTCTGTGCAAGATAAATATATAAACAGGTTATTAATTAAAAATACAAAACATTTTTTAAATAGAAAAAGGAGAATAAATAATGGCTTACTGCTATTTTGTAAATATGTAATCTATAAAAAAAGTAACTGTTACTCATGAGTATTTTAAAAAGTAACTTACCTTAACTACGAGTACTTGATTTTAGGAATTAGATTACATAATCCAGATTACATAGATGTACAAGTACTATGATGAATAGAAGTAGAAATATTCGTACCTGAGTGATCGAAGCTCCTCGACCAATGGTAGGTTACCAATTCTGACGTGGATTTCATGTGCAATTCGGTCATATTTGGGGTACATGGCAAGAACGACTTCTTTCGCAGCTTCGTCAAAGATCTTCAGCATTTCGGCAGGAGCTTCTGGTAGAAAATAGGCTAACACATGCTCTCTGGACGCCAGCTCTTCATAGTTCACCAGCAAACTCTCCTTATTTTCTGTAGAGATTGCAAAAAAGTATTAAAAGTTTATTTTTAGAAAAAATTAATATTGAACGAAACACTTGCATAAAGACATTTTCATCAAACAACTTTTTTCCAGAAAAGTGACACAAAATAAACAATGTTGCTGCAAATAAGGAAAGCACTTAAGTTTTTATTTAATCTATAAGAAAATCATGCGGCTCTATTTGTGAGAATGAGGTGAAAAATTGAGCATGTCGGACATTTGATTCGATTAATGCGTGATTTGCGTGAATAGGTTGAGTTGAAAAATCTGAACTTTGGCGAACATTCCAGTGTGAACGCCCCATTACAATGAATGATATTTTAGTGGGTCATTTGCTTCAGTAAATTATGGTTTAACACCATGATAGGTAGTTTTGTGCTGAGAATAGAACAATAGACTGTGTTTAAACGTTATTCCGCTGTTCCAACAAGTATTTTTAAAAGTAAACATGTTTGAATCTCCATTTCCCTCTTTCACCCATATGATCGTCCAGCACTCACCTTTGCACATGTCGCTGATGCGCTCTTTAAACACATTATGTCCGTGCTCGTCCACGTGTGTGCGCAGGAAGTTCTTAAATCGGTGGTAGATCTCCAGTCGCGGCGCGGCCATAGAAACCCACTCGCGCACCGTGTGGCCCTTCATGTCCTCCAGGTTCTCAATGCTTTCGATCATCTCTTCATCTTCACCCTCCATTGCTCCACCTTCGGCTGCTCTCTCTGCCAGGACGCGCTGCCTCTTCGTAGGCCGTTTGTCATCCTCGTCTTCACTGTCTGTTCAGCGCAGAAACACAAACTATAGATTAATCACAATGCACTGTGGTTCGTTGTACGATCATTTTATAATGATGATGAATTTATTTAATGCCATGTCAGCAACCAAGGCTATTTTCATGGCAAGAACATTTCAGCATCAATAAATGGCAAGAACATTATTAAATATACAATTAAAAATAACAAACATAAACAAATTAAACACCATTTTTAGCGTTAATACATGATAAAAACTGATGATGCATTGGTGTACTTTGTTAAAAATGTCCAACCATTTTATAAAGAGTTAAACATTACACTGTATATTCTCTCCTCTACCCCTGAACCCAACCCTCATTTTCAAAACACTTCATTTTGTCTGATTTATGAGCCATTTTCCTCATGGGGACCAAAAATAATTAAATAAATGTCCCCAAAAGGTCACAATTAACTGGTATTACTATACTTGTGGGGACAATTTAGCTGTACAATGTAAGAAATAAGATATGCACAGACACACAGTGAGACAGAGAAACATATACACACACACACACACACACACACACACACAGAAGTTAAATCATTGTTGTAATATCACTAGGAAATATTGTGGCCAATCAAACTCAGCTTGGGGTGGACCGTCAGAGTTTGTGTTTTGTTTTGATTAGGGTTATCATGGTTTAACACCAAAAACTACTAAATATCCACACAATGCTTCTACCCAATTTTGCAGATTTAAGAGAACACAATTTAAATACTTTAAATCATTTGCAAAATAATAATAATAATAATAGTTATTATTATATCCATCTTACGTGTTCCCAAAAACAAAACCATTACTTCCTAGAAAACTAGTTCTTAAAAACATCTTAGAAAATGTTCGATGGAAATGTTTTAGGGAAAAAAAAAAAAAAAAAAAGCACAAACTTTCATAATAAAAATGAGAACTTATGAATGCATGATTAACAAAATTGTTTAAAATGCAAAAAAATCCATGCTTAAAAAACAAACTTAGTAACTAATAAAAATTATTATTAAAACTATAAACTCAATTTGAAATAAACACAAGTTTACGTTTAAACCAGATTCAAATAAATAATAAACATAAATTATATAAATTCTTCAACATTTTACAAAATATACTATAGTTTAGTAATATATAAATACATTAAAATAAATGTTTTATTAATTTTAGGATGGGGTTCCTGTAAAACGGAATATTAAGAACTCATTGGATTTAACCACCCACCATAAAGAAGTCCACGTCCAATGCGGCCCATGCCAAGGCCTTGTTCTCTGTCGCGTCTCCTCATCGCCGCTTCTGCCTCAGCTCGAGCGCTGGGCGAAAGTTCACTGAGATCTTCATCCTCGTCCAGACCCTCCGCTTCATAACGGTCCAGCTCTGGGATTACACGGTAATCTCTGCGAAAACAATACAATAAAAAATATTTTGTTAACTATAATCCCATGCTAAATTGTTAATTAGGTATTGGAATACTGCATGAAACAATTGCGAGAAGCAGTGTTCGAAATATTGTTAGTTAATAAAAAAAAAGAACAAATTCATAATGTTACATTAAAAAATTAAAATCGAATTAATCACCTTACATTAAAGATAAAATTTGTCATTTTAAAATAAAAGAACCAATTTGTTGCATTATGAAAAAAAAAAACAAATTCGTCACGTCACAAAAAGAAAGAATTCATCACATCAAATAAAAGAACAAATGTCACAAAAAGAACAAATTCAGCACATTAAAAAACAAATACGTCACAACAAAGAACAAATTCATCACGTTACATAATAAATAAATTCATCACATTAAATAAAAAAAGAACTAATTCATCCAGTCACATAAAAAAGAACTAATTCGTCACTTCTAATAAAACACAAATTCGTCAAGTTTAAAAAATGAATTCGTTTCATCACACGAAGAACGAATTTATCACATCAAACAAATTTTATCACTTCAGATAAAAAAAAAAAACACTAAGTGGTCACCACATAAAAAACAACAACAAATTCTTCCCGTCTAATAAAAAATGAATTTGTCAATCAAATTTAAAAAAAAAACTAAATCGTTACATCACATAAAAAAACACATTTATCCACCAAATAAAAAAAACGAATGTCACGTCACAAAAAAAGAACAAATTCATCCCGTGAACATTACAGAACAAATTTCCATCACTAAAATAAAAGAACCAATGTCACATTACACAAAAATCTAATTCCTCAGTTACACACACACGTCACATAAAAAACAACGAATTCATCATGTCAAATAATAGAACGAATTTGTCACTTCACAAAATAGAACAAATTCTTCCCGTCACTTAGGATTAAATGAATTCTTCACACCAAATAAAAAAATAACTAGTCATATATAAAAAAACAATTGTCTCGTCACATAAAAAACCCCAAATTAGTCATATAACAAGAAAGAACAAATTCATCCAGTCACATAAAAATAACTAATTTGTCACTTTATATAAAAAACCTTAGTTATAACTTCACATAAGAACAAATTTGTCATGTCACAAAAAAAAAAGTAATTAAAAAAAATTGGCCACTAAGGAAACTAAGGAATTCATCACTTTATACAAATAACTTTTTTTTTTTTTTTTTTTAACAATATTTTAATACAAAACAGTTCATGAAGACCTCAGTAGAGTGCTCAGGGGGGGAAAGAATAATTTGAAAATAAAAATGAGAAATTATGAATTAAAAATTATTCAAATGTAATTTTAAAAAAAATTCACTTCCGCAAAAAATAATGTATTCTTCATTTCAAATAATAAAACGAATGAATTCAACATAGGAAAGAATTTGTAACTTCAATTAAAAAAAATAAAATGAATAAATTCATCACTTCACATAAAATAGTATGATTCGATCACTTCACATAAATAAGAACAAATTCATCACTTCACATAAAAGAACAAATTTGCCGTTAACAAAAAAGATTCATCAAAAGAATTCATCACTTCACAAAATACTATGATTCAGTCACAACACATAAAAAAGAACAAATGTATCACTTCACATAAAATGAACAAATTCGTCACATAAAAAAAATGTATTACTTGGCATGCAAGCCACAATGTACTTCAAGCAAAAACAAACAAGCAAACTATTGCGAAGTAATTTCGAACAAGGTGAAAAGTGCATCCCTCTCACCTCTCCATGGCGTCTCCGATCAGCTCCTCTCCATCATCGTCCTCCTCATCAGGAAGAGTGTCTCCCAGAAGCCCCTCAGACTCATCCTCAAATGGAGGAAGGTCTCTGCCAGGGCTGGAGGTCAGATCCCCCCGCCGAGAGCCTCGAGTGGGGCTGGTGGCCATGTTAAACGACTCTGAGGAATCCTATTTTGGAACAAAAACAACGACAATGTTGCATAAATGTGATCTTGTATGACAAAAAATAACGTCTTATGTGCACAGACACATTTTTGGCAATAGATAAAATTACATATTTTTTTAAATGCCAAAAATCCTTACAATATTACGTAAAGATCATGTTTCATGAAAATATTCTGTAAATTTGCAACTGTAAATATATAAAAACACATTTTTTATGGGTAATGTGCATAGCTAAGCACTTCTTTTAGACAACTTTTATGTTTTATAACCCTTACGTTTTCAAATAGTTGTCCTATCTATTAAATATTGTGTTAGCCTAGCAAAACACACATCAGTGGAAAGCTTGTTTATGCAGCTTTCAGGTCATTTATAAATCTTAATTGAGGAAAAAAAAGGCAATTATGACTGATTTTGTGGTCAAGGGTCACAAATTAAAACATTTTAGACTTGAACTTGATTGAGGTAAACTTGTTTGACAACTTGTGGCAGCTCCCTATTTTGTTTATCATGGTACTTCGAATATTGGGTCTAAAATCACATGTAAGTATGACTTAAAAGCAACATTAGCTCTATTCATTTGATTTAATGTGAACAATGTTGTACTTTGATAGTCATTGGCTGCTATTATGATTTATAGAGGTAAAGTTGGTTTTATATTCACACATTCGTTCATTTAAAAGTCCCTATATTGTTTAGCATGTTACTTTGACTATTCAATCGGAATTAGCATGCAAGTAGACTAGTATCTAATTGACTGTAAACAATGTTGGACTTTGATAGTCATTGGCTCCTTATATGATTTCCTTATTTAGAATTTGCAAAGAATATTTTAATGAATTTATATTATTAAGGAGAATGTCTGAATATCCGAATACAAAACCAACTTTACCTCTATATATGATTTCACTATTTAGAATTTGCAAAGGATATTTTTGTGAAGTTATATTATTAAGGAGAAAGTCTGAATGAGTGAATATAAAATCAACTTTACCTCAGATTAAATTTAAAGAGGTAGACTGAAGGTTGGTGCGGAAAAGCATGTTACATATGCATAACTTGATAAAGCTGAGGTAATATATTATCATTACCTCAGAAAAAGACATTTGTCAGTCTGTCAGTTTACTAAACATAAATCCTCCATTAACATATTTAACATGTCAGTTAAAACTGGTAACAACTAATGAACCACAACAAAGAAACTCGTTAACCCACGTGGGACTTTTCAGAAGAACTTGACAATTCAAAAGCTAATATTTATTACTTAATTTATATAACTACTCACAACATATCAAGTTTTTTGTTAACTTAGTAAAATTGGGGGTATATTTTTTATATTTTTTTTTAAATACATGAAATTATTTGACAGCTAGTCACGACAAAACACATCACACAATGCTAAAATCTCGACGTATGTGTAAGTGTAAGCGCAAATTTGTTTAAAATTAAGTAACTTCATAACTTTTTATTGAGTTTACTGTATTATAGAATATTACATTTTTTCATCCACGTCTACAAATGCTTTCAACGTGCGGATATCACACACCACGAGCACGTTTTCCAACTTACAATACTGAGAAACACTTCTAAACGACGTTTAATCGATTTATTTACAGAAATATATTATTTATACATAAAAACTACTCACCGCCATTTTCTCACGTCTGCCTTGCACAGAAGCTTGACTGTAGACTAGTTTTCCCGGGAAGACTGACTTTTCGCGCGAAATGCTCCGCGTGACCACAAAGCGCGCGAAAGGCTATGAATATGTAATGAGAAAGAGAGTTTGAGCTGTGTGATTGGTCAGGTGGCAACCGCGTCACGTTAAACTGAATAGTCATTGGTTTGACGCGTGAAAGAGGCGGACATTTTAGCTTTACATATTTAAAACAACGCGTTAAAGGCATAGCTCACCCAAAACTGACAATCCTGTCATCATTTAATCACCATTCACTTGTTCAAAAATCTGTTTGAGATTCTTTAGGTATACAAATGATGACATTTTGAAGAATTTTAGAAACCTATAACCACTGTCTTTCGTAGTATTTGTTTTTCCTATTATCAGTGAGTGGTTAAAGGTTTTTAGCTTTCTTCAAAAAATAGAAAAATATATACAAAAAAATCTGAATAATAAAATAAAGAAACTCATAAAGGTCAGGAACCACTTGAAGGTGAGTAAATAGTGAATAAATGTTATTTTTGAGTAGACTATCCCTTCAAGCACATTATGAAAGTGAAAGTTTTGACTAAAATTAGCTAGGCAGTTGGATCCAAATTATTATGTGACTCTTCAAACCTCATTTATCAAACTTAAGATGAAAACATACATTTATTTTCTTTAAATTTCCTTTAAATTCTTTGGAACATATTTAATATAAATTCTAAGAATTGAGCAGATTCTGAGGTATGGCATATTATTATTATTCTCGCATGAAATAAGAATACAAAAGAACACAAGGAACGTACATGAACAGCAGTATTCAGAATGTTTAATCAAATTTCATTCTCACAATAATAGTTACATTATTCTCTAGTGTATTAATTGGCCCCTGAAGTGCACATTGCCTGCATACTTTTCAAGTACCTCTCAACAATACGTACAGAACTGGCACGGTCACGGCAAACGCGGCGCATGTCAGCACTGTATTGTATAGACTTGTTTTGTTGATCTGCGCCTCTAATCTTTTCTCCGTTTGACCGAGGCCTTGAACGACTGTCTCAGTATCGCAAACAAAAAGCTGCGTGTCTCGGGTTTGAATGACTGGCTTCTCTAAAGGACGAGACTGTAGAGTGGTTTTCACCGTCTGCAGCTCTGTGCCGACCTTCGATATATTCTCCCATACTTGCTCTAGTTGTGGTTTAAGGCTTTCGATGAGCCCTTGAGCTTTTTGGCTGTTTTGGAGAATCTCTTGAATTGCTTCTTCCGAGGCACTAGATGAGGAAGATTGGACAACAGCAGCCGCTGGTTGCACGATGGCCGGCTTGCCAATTTTTGCATCTTCTCCGCTGCCTTTCAGAGTCGTCCTGAGTGAGTTGATGAGGTTGCTGAGTTCATCTTGTTGTGTTTTGTGTAAGCTGGCCTGCACCTTGATTGCTTCCTGAAGACTCACCGGTCCCTTCTGAGCCTCCAGCAATAAACTTTTGAGTTCCTGCAAACGCACCCGGTTTATGTATGTGGAGCCCATTACACCAATGATGGCGCCCAACACTGAGCCAATGACGGACCAGTTTTTGGTGCGTTCAGCCCTGGTTCTTTCTTTATCGTGACTTTCACGCACTGCAGCAGAGAAGAGGGCAAATTTCTCTCGCTCAGTTTCTTCTGCATTTTCGTGGGATGTTCTGAGGCGCCGTTCTTCCTGTAGTAAAGAAAAGTAAATGTTAAAAACTAACCAAAGTAGTGGCACAGTAGTCCCTTGCTATAACGCGGTTCACCTTTCATGGAATCGCAGTTTTTTTTTTGTACAATTCAATTTTTTTTCTACAGTGCATTGTGTTCTGCGTCCTGACTGGCTGTAGACCATTGTCAATCAATCTCCCCCATGCCGTGTCTCCTGTACAGTACAGAATGGGTTCAGCTTGCCAAATTTACATAAATCTTCGATCCATAGCAGTGTGACTCTGAAGTGCTGTACTGTATGTTTGCAAGTTTTCTCCCCACAATGTCAACAAAACTTTCTGCACCATCAAATGCATGTAAGACTTCTGGACATGCTAAAGGAAGGTAGAAGTTACGCGGCTGTAGGGTGCCATTACGAAATAAATAATTTAAGATCAAATGGTTTTGATCTTTGGTTTCATTCTATAATACTTGACTTTTTTCTATAAAGGTTTAAACATAGAGATAGTTTAAACAGAGATAAAAGCCTGTCTGAGAAAAGTTTATAAAGTTTGAAGTGAAGAGTTTTACAGCCCTAAAACATCTATAATAACTGTAAAAAAATTAAGCTACTACACGGATTTCGCCTATTGCGGGTTATTATTATTATTATTATTATCATTGTGGGAGTTAACGAGGGACCACTGTGCCAAACCAAAGGGAGATTTACAAGACATAGCGCTCTTCATTTTGTTTGCCCTTGCTTAATGTTGGTTGCTAGGTTACCAATACTACAGTCAGCCTCTCTAACAACTTGATAAAAAACTTCATTGGCATTTTTTTTTCTGTGTTTTTCGTGGACTTTGAAAAGATTTGATTCACGTTAGGATGGAAACCCGACCAGAAGTGGACTGTTGGATCATACAGACACAAATGTGCAGTTTGTCTTTACAGAATGACATTGCTAATTAATGGTACAGCATATTTACTGTATTAGACAGTTTTTAGTATTTTTTGCAGATCTGTAAATAGGTCCTGAAAATAGGTTTTAAAGTGCACACAATCAAAAACTTTTTAACGTGTTTTTTACATTTTACGTGTTCAGTCTACAGGCATGCATGTGTGAGTATTTGATAACCAAAATACCAATTCCTTAAAATCAAGCACATAGTTAAGTATAGCACATTATTATTCTAGTATTAAGTCAATATTTACATTATTCTCTAGAGCAGGGGTGTCCTAACTCGGTCCTGGAGGGCCGGTGTCCTGCATAGTTTAGCTCCAACTTCCTTCAACACACATGCATGGAAGTTTTGGTGAGCTTGATTAGCTGGTTCAGGTGTGTTTAAGGGCGTACTCACACCATGTACAGTTGCCTTGAACCGGGCCAAAGCACACTTGTCCCCCCTCCCGTCTCCCCTGACGGCCCGCACTCACATTACATTCGGGCCTGGGTACGCTTACGTCATCGATGATGCGCTGTTCAGTAAGCGCTCTCACTCAGCATAGTGGACATTTCTTTAGTTATATCGTTTTAATCGTTTGATATGCGGTGACGCGCAGTCAAATATTTCGCCGGACAGATCAGCCACTTTTGACACTCATAAACAATCATAAAGTCCTCACGCTGCAGGAATTATAAGGTTTGCTGAAGCTGCAGCTGTCGTGCAGTGAGGGGTTTGCGTCTTTAATAATCTACGACAGTTTGCGTTTATTGAACGGTACGAATGATTAATTAATCCATATGAAACAGTCCCTTAAAAGTCACGTCTCGCCTTCAGTTTCGGGCTCAGGCACGCTTGCACTCACACTGCCCAAGTGAACCGCGCTCAGGCCCACCTCTTCCAACCGGGCCAGGGCCGGCCAAGTGAACCGTGCCTGAGCCCGATTCAGAGCACTCACACTTCTCAAACGATCCGGGAAACGGGCCTGGGCACGGTTCGGATAGCATAGTGTGAATACGCCCAAATTGGGGTTGAAACTAAAGGCGTACTCAATTCTTGGAAGGCCGCAGCTCTGCACTGTTTAGCTCCAACCACCTCCAACTCACACCTGCTTAATAGTCTCTAGTAGTCTTGAACACCTTGATTAGTTGGATCAGCTGTTTTTAATTAGGGGTGGAGCAAAAGCCGCGGCCCTCCAGGAATCCAGTTTGAGACCTATGCTCTAGAGTATAAACATGTGACTGAAGTGCACATTACCTGTCAAAAAATGTGAATTTTGAAATTGGTGACATCATGCATTATGTGCATATAAAAGTATTGCCATAAAGTAATTATAAACGTCAAATTTCCCTTAATTCGAAAAAAACCTTAGCGCTCGCTTGAGGTGGATATGGACACAAAAAAAGTGGTAATGCAAATAATGAGAGATGGAACCACATTTGACTAGGGATGCTCAAACCGAAATGTATATTAACGTAATTATAGGTGAATTGGATTAACTAAATTAGCCGTAGTGTATGTGTGTGACTGTGAGTGTGTACTGTTGTTTCCCAGTAGTGGGTTGCAGCTGGAAGGGCATCCGCTGCATAAAACATATGCTGGAATAGTTGGTGGTTCATTTCGCTGTGGCGACCCATGATGAATAAAGGGACTAAGCCGAAGGAAAATGAATGAATGAATTTATGTTGCCAGATATGATTAAATACACTCACCGACCACTTTGTTAGACCCACATCACTAGCACTTTAGCCTTCAGATTCTGCCTTTATTCTTCATGGCATATTACGTTCATTAACGTTAATATACATTTCGGCATATTATGTTCATTAACCGAAAGGGTGCGTTTGTAACCAACTAATGGTATCAGTTAAACGATTAAAAAATGTTATTTTATATATTTTTTAAGTTTAGCTGCATAAGGGGCCGATCACAGCGAACGATCTTTTTGTGCTGAGAGGCGCATCCTTTGAATGGTTTACTAACAGCCGCAAGTGTTTCGTGCGCTGCTTATGCACCCTGCGTGCCTCGCGTTTTTGCGTTATCCAGAGCTGTATGACGTTACAAATCAACACTCGCGCACAATACGGGTTTAGCTGATTCAGTCGTTTCCTAATGACATACAATTTTCTTGATTTCTGCATAATGATAATTCTGCACCAAACTGAGGCTTTCATTTGATAGCTTATAAAACATGTAAATTAATGCAAATCATATGTAGACAACAAAATCGTAATATGCTACAGTAGCCTTTACTTTTCAAAAAGTCAACATAAGAGCCTTAAGGTTCACTTCACACGCAGCGTGCGCACACATGAACCGCAAGTGAGACGGAGGAAATAAGTCATAATCATAAGACATAATCTTTAAGCTAATAACGTCTATTAAACATGTTGACAGAGGTTTTGTGATATAATAATAACAGCGGAGCATTAATTAAATGCATATTTTCTATGGAGCGATCGATTTGAGATAGCCTGATATTTTTATTTGACGGAAGAAAAAAACATGATTGGAAAAAACAGCCTGTGCCAGTTCTTAAAAAGCATTCAGCCAGTGTTTTCGTTTTTGTAATCTATATTTTTAATTTAAATGAAAAATATCTAGGCCAGGCCTATTTATTTTATTCTTTTTATTTAGTTTATTCTTTTTTTCTATGTTGTTAAAAACACTACAGGTGATACTCTGTTATGTTCTGTATGCTGCTGTTTGCATGTTAAAATACATCAGTATTTTAAAATGTAATATTTAATGTGTCACACAAAATAGAAAGGTCAATTTTTTTTTTATTTAACATTGATTTAATATTAATCTGACCAGTTAGTGGTTAATATCCGGTTAACGAGGGGCGGTTGTCGGTTGGCAAAATTAAATTACATTTGACAAATCAGTCTTCCTTTTGCTTCTTTTTAATGTTGGTTGCTAGGCTACCAATACTACAGTCAACCTCTCTAACTTGATGGAAACACTTAATGCACATTTGGGATTTTTTTTTTTTTTTTTTTTGCGAACTTCGAAAAGATTTGCTTTATTTTCGGATGGATACCTGACTAGAGGTAGACTGTTGGATTATATGGGCATAAATGTGTCTTTACGAAAATGATATTACCAATTACTAGCATAGTATGCACAGTAGTCAGTTTTTAGTATTTTGTAGAGATCTGTGAAAATGAGGGTTATGTTTTGACAATGTAATGAAAAATATATACATTTTTAACAACATCGTGGGCATAGAAACACACCCTGAATTTCAGGCAGAATGAAAATAGCTTTCTGTAATAACCCACCTGCAGTAGCTTGTGTTCAAGTGTTGCTAACTCTAAATAATGTGCCTCTTCACGCGACACTCGGTCCAAACGGTCTCTCACTTCTTTCAGTCGAACTTGTAGAGCCTCCAGGCTGGTGTGAGCTTCCTTTACAATTCCTCTGGCGACCATGAAAGCCTTCTCAGCCTAAAACCAAAACATGATTGAGATATATACACTTAATTGAACATGTACACAGACGTCACCTATACAATATATAACTGCAGGTTAACTATGTTTATATATATTAACTTTAACGGTTAAAAACTATTAGTTAATAGTTAATCAAATAGTTAATCAGTTAAAGTTATTAGTAACTAATACAGTTATGGCAACTAATAACCCTAACTTTTCCGAATTTGATTGTAATGCAATAATGGGCACCTTTCTTAAAGCTCCTTTGAAACAATAATTATTGAAAAGCGTTATACAAATAAACTTGAATTTAATTGAATGTATCCAGGAATTCAAAAGCAAAATGCACATATTTTTTTGATAGATTACCTCTGTGACTTTGGACTGAGCATCTCGGACTTCATTAAGCCCGACAAACTCTTCATAGCGCTCCCACCAGTAGTTGACGGTCACTGTTGTGGTTTTCACCGCATTTCGTCCCCATTGTTTCCCCAGCTCTCCTGCATACGTTAATGCAGACGCCGTGCGCTCTTTAGCAGATGTAGTTTTATTTGGCTCATCTTTAGGGCTTTGCTGCTGGGTGCAGTATGTTCTGTGAAGGCTCAACTGGACCGGGCTGAACCCCTGGTGTCGGTAGAGACACGTGGAGACGAAGCTGCCTGGAAATACAGTGTTTTTTCTGAACCTCATTGAAGAGCCTCATATGTGGAGTCGCCACACGTTAAATATTTAACCTGTAAACACATTAAAATCAATACATGGAGACCTATTAGGTGGATTGAGGTAAAGTTAGCTTTATATTCACACATTCAGACTTTCTGCTTAATAATATAATTTTACAAAAACTATTTTTTGCAAACTCTAAATACTGGAATCCCATTAGCAGCCAATGACAATCAAAGAACAACATTGTTCACAGTCAAGCACATAGTGCTAATGCTATGTTCAAGTCATACTTACATGTGATTTCAGACTGAATATTCAAAATACCATGGTAACAATATAGGCAGCATGTCACAAGTTGTCACTGATCGAATGTGTGAGTATAAAACCAACTTTACCTCAATATTAGGTGGTATTTTCTAAGAAATAAAAACTTTTTTTGGATTTGTAAATGACTACACGAATGAAGAAAACAAAAGTTAGAACATATGTGTTACACAATAATAAATGTAGTCGGCGCAATAGCCTAGGGGTTAGTGCGCCGACATATGGTGCAGTAGCACGTCAGGGTGTCCCGAGTTCGAATCCCGGCTCGAGGACATTTCCCTACCCTACCCCACCCTTCTCTCCAACTTCGCTTCCTGTCTAAATACTGTCTTATCTAATAAAGGCCAAACAAAATTCTATAACAATAATAAATGTATTCATCTTATTCTCCGCGTACGAGGGGGCGCAGCCATTTGAAACTTTTTGGCTCAAGACTTCCGGTCTCATTCACTTCCATTCATTTTTAGACATTAAAAACAGCTCGTTTTGCTGCTTGATGTTGCAAACTGATATTTTCTTATTATATATTATTATAATATTTTATTTTTTTCTATATTGTCATACAAACACTTGTTATAGAGCAAGTAGTTTGACCGTTTCTGCCATGTATTATTCCTAGTCATTTTTCCCATAGGCGACCGAATCGGAAATTCTAAAACAATCGCAAAAACGAGCGCACTTCGGCATTGAAGAATAAAGTCAATAGACTAAATAGGAAATTACTTTGATTTGAATTGAAACACTGATCTATAGAGTATATGAGTCCTGTAATAGGTAACACAACATTTAAAAGTTAAGTTTGTTGGTCATTTATACATTAATTACACACAAAATAAAACAACCTACCAACGGAACCACTACATCACTTGCATGTGATTTCAGACCCAATATTCAAAATTACCATGGTAAACAATATAACGTTAGGGAGAATTGTCACAAGTCGTCACTGATCGAATGTGAGTATAAAACCAACTTTACCTCAATATTAGGTGGAATTTTCTAAAAAAAAAAAAAACAACAACTTTATTTGGTTTTGTAAATGGCTATACAAATAAAGATAATAAAACTGAGAAATTATGTGTTGAACGATATTAAATGTACTACAGACTAAATAGGAAATTACTTTCATTTGAATTAGAACAAAGATCTATAGAGTATATGAGTCCTGAAATATGTGACACAACATTTAAAAGATAAATATGTTGCTAATTTATACACTAATTACACACAAAATAAAACGACCTACCAACGGAACCACTCCATCACTTGCATGTGATTTCAGACCCAATATTCAAAATTACCATGGTAAACAATATAAGAAGCATTTTACAAGTTGCCACTGATCGAATGCGAGTATAAAACCAACTTTACCTCAATATTAGGTGGTATTTTCTAAGAAATAAAAACTTTATTTGGGCTACACAAATAAAGAAAACAAAAGTAAGAAAATATGTCCTAAACAATAATAAATGTATAGACTTAATAGAAAATTACTTTGATTTGAATTGAAACACAGATCTATAGAGTCCATGAGTACTGTAATATGTAACACAACATTTAAAAGATAAATATGTTGGTAATTTATACATGAATTACACACAAAATAAAACAACCTACCAACCAAACCACTCCATCACTTGCATGTGATTTGAGAGCCAATATTCAAAATTACCATGGTAAACAATATAAGAAGCATTTCACAAATTGTCACTGATCGAATGTGCAAATATAAAACCAATTTTACCTCAATATTAGATGGTGTTTTCTAAAAAAAAAAAAAACTACTCTGGCTACACAAATGAAGAAGGCAAAGGTAAAAAAATGTGTGTTAAACAATATTAAATGTGTAGTCTAAATAGGAAATTACTTTGATTTGAATTGGAACAAACTTCTATGGAGTATATGAGTCCTGAAATATGTAATACAACATCTAAAAGTTAAATATGTTGGTCATTTCTACATGAATTACACACAAAATAAAACAACCAACCAACAGAACCACTCCATCACTTGTATGTGATTTGAGACCCGATATTCAAAATTGCCATGGTAAACAATATAGGAAGCATTTCACAAGTTGCCACTGATCGAATGTGCAAATATAAAACTAACTTTACCTCAATATTAGATGGTATTTTCTAAAAACAACAACTTTGTTTGAACTTATAAATACACATGAAGAAAACAAAAGTAATAAAATATGTGTTAAACAACATTACACACTAACTAGGAAATTACTTTGAATTGAATTGGAACACAGATCTATAGAGTCTATGAGTCCTGAAATATGTTACACAACATCTAAAACTTAAATACGTTAGTGATTTATACATGAATTACGCACAAGATAACATTACGTTCAAAGTAAATATGATTTATGTTTTCCAGTTTCAGTTTTATTGGTCTGTAAATGACCTATAGATAAAACAAAACTGGTTTACGAGCTGATGAATGAATTCACCAGTGTAGGCAAATATGTTTACAGCAAGTCATTTCAGAACATAAACACATACCGGCGATTTTCCGTTTGGTCGCGTTCCCGCTCGAGTCAGCAATTCATCATGTTTAAAAACTGTGTATTATAATATAAATATCTGTCAAATTTCCTGAAATGTCATCCTGCGGCATGAAAACATTTCTTTCAGGCACTAAACCGGTGCTGTTCTCGATTGATTCTTCGATAAATGATTCAGTTGAACCGATTCGGACAAACATTTAAATTAGTTTCTTTAACGGTTACCAATCATTTAAAACTAATTGAGAGAATAATTAGGTTTAGAAATCAAACAATGAGGCCGACGAACTGCTCATAAACAACGCTAAATTTACAAAACTATTTTCAAACCAGCTCTTTTAATGAACCGTCTAAGCGAATCGATTCAGCGAAACAAAACGAGCTCTCGGTTCTCTCAGGCACTCGATGGAGCCGCTACATCCGGGTAACTGCTGGGGTCCTGACAGCGCGGAAAAAAAGCGTTAGCTAAATAATCCGAGCAGCATGTCTGGAAGAGAAGGTAACATAAAATAAAATAAAAACGTTTGACATGACGGTTTTGTCGCGTAAAACATCATGATAAATAAATAACGCTATTTTCTGACCACATTGTCGGTCTCTACAGAGTATAAACGCGGTGTTATTCTTTATATCTAACGTAAGGCTAACTGCGTTAGCTGCAATATAATTTATGTTATGCTTGAATGAATAGATGTTGGTGTTATCTTGTCTTGTTATATGATTTTTATCATGTGTGATTTTTTTTTTGGTCAAATGTATAGTTTAATCTATTATAATAACAACAGGGTTTCTGCTGGGTCTTAAAATGTCGTAAATCTCAATTTTAGGCCTTAAAAAGTCCTAAATAATATTGAAATATTGTGTTGTAGGTCTTAAATCTTTTTTAAACAGGTCTTAATTTTCTTTTGTTCATGTATTACTACCCAATCTGGCCAAAACCCATACAATCACCAACAATCCATCTCAATAAAACTTTAAACATTTGATCAAAAAAGGTCATTTTTAACTCTATCATAATGGTTTAATTTTTTTCCTTACTATAACGTTTGTTTAAAAGTTCTCCATCTATTTACTGCTGAGTACACCGACCTGGACAGACTGCTGTGCATATGTTTAGTTTATTATAGTTTTTAAAACATTTGTTCATTTGTTTTTTAAGTTTATGTTGAGGGAAAAAAAGTGTATGGATACAAGTAGAGCTTGCATGTTTTTACACCATATTTAAAATATTTAGCTAAGAAATAAAATCTAAAATATTATAATTGTTTATTGTGTATTAAATGTATTAAATTATAGTATTTTTTAAGAGGTCAAATTAAAATCTTTTCCATCTGGACCATTTGAAAAATTCCTTAGCCTTTAGTGCTTTATGAGTCTAAAGTTTCATTCATAATGGTCTTAAAAATGTCTTAAATTTGACTATGTTGAAACCTGCAGAAACTCTGTATAATAATAACAACAAAGCTTTACATATTTTTTTAATATTTTATTTTAGGAGGTAAAAAGAAGCCCCTCAAGGCTCCCAAGAAGCAGTCGAAGGAGATGGACGATGTAAGTTCAGTTCTGTGAGAAGTGTTTATATATAAACACAGAGCTCATGGGTTTGTGGACATATAAACTGCATTAATGGCTACAGAGTATTACCAATCTAAGTTTAGATATCTAGAAATAAAATAGTTCGTGCTTCATCTTGATCTGTTAAACTGCAAGCACAAATTTTGGTTTTATCTCTAAACTACAGGACGAAATGGCTTTCAAACAGAAACAAAAAGAGGACCAGAAAGCAATGGAACAATTGAAAGCCAAGGCTGCTGGGAAAGGACCTTTAAGTAAGAGACGCAAAAACCATTCTGTGATTTATTTGTTTTGTTTATTTATTTATTTTTTGTCCATATTAATCAATAGAGTTGGATTCTGGAAGTAAAAACTGGTTTCTGACCGTTGAATTTGGTAAAAAAATTTTTAAAAAGGCAGAAAGTTCACCCAAAATGTAAAATTGCAACATTTAACTTGTTATAAACCTGTTTGAGTTTCAAAAGAAGATATTTTGGGAAATGTTGGAAACTAGTACCATTAACTTTTGTAATATTTGTCTTTACCTTATATGGAAGTCGATGTTAATCGGTTTCTAACATTCTTTAGAATATCTTGTTTTGTGTTAAACAGAATAAAGAAATTCAAAAGTTTTGTAACTAGGCATGGGACGATAATCGCTTTCAAGTTATACCGCGGTTTGGGAAAGTCAAGGTTTTAAAACCGCCAAATTTGTCTATAATACCGTTCCTAAGGTATGTGTAAGATTTTTTATTTACTTTTTTTTTTGTATTTTAGGACAACAGTATCTCCAGCAGAAAAGATATCCAAAGATGCCGTTTTAAGTTGTAAAGAAATCTGTTTTTTGAAACAAATGAAGACCGCAGAAGTCAATAATTCATTTTAATTATTTAGCCTGACATGTTTAGCTACTGCTCCAAAATATTCTAAATGTTTCTTAAAATAAAATATATTGTTTTCAAAGGGGGAAAAAATTGTTTTTTTCCCCAGATGTTTAAAAATGATATATTTTAGAGCAGTGAGCACATTACAGTGAAACAGTGATATTTTTATCCAAGGTTATCATACCGTCACAATCTTATACCGGCCCATGCCTATTTGCAACCACTTGAAAGTGAGTAAATATACATTTTTGGGTGAACTACCTCTTGTTCGACAAACAATTTCAGTTTTTATTGATTATATATACTTTTGTTGAACCCATCTGTTTGACTAATCATAATTCATGGAGGAGAAACTACATTTCCCATGATGCTATACTGAAAAATGTTATCAATTAGAGAATTAGATCCTTAGCTTGTGTAAATATAGGTATGTATTTTTAGAAATATGAATATTGTTTATTATATTTAACATTACATTTCTATTATAATTATATTTGTCATTTTTAGTTTGATTGTCATTCAGGATTGTAGTTCTTTCCCTCATTAAACACACAAATCGCTTATTTTTATATATAACTATTTGCCACAACATTCGTAATGCTTTAATTCTCCTGTGGAAAAAAGTCTTGATCAACAACGTTTTTGTTGAATCAGTATACTCTAGTTATCTCAACTTACAAAACTGGATTTAGTCAAACTGACTAAAAATATTGAGCTAAACTTTCTATAAAGTTAAAAAATGATACCTGATTAACTTATTAGTCAGGGCTCAACAATGAGGATGGCCTGGGGCCAGCGTGCGAGATGCTCGGGACAGTAGACAGGATCATTACTAGCCCGATCAGGCCAGTGCTGCCTTGTCACTAAATTGAAATTTGCCTGCAACTATTTGTCAATTGCGTGCAAATACAGTCTTAAAATCGAGAAACAGTTTGTGCTTTTAAGCCTTTAAATGCTACCCTCTATGTGATGTCGTAAACACCATATTGCTTTTCAGTTCCTCAAACCGAAATCAAAACCTCGAAGCTCAGGATAAAAGTGTCAGCACTTAGAATTTTCCTCATTTTAAACATATTCAAATCCTACATCCACAGATGTTATCTTTGAGAAGACGTCCTGCGTAACATTAAGGCAGATATATTAAATAACATATTTAAAACATGTGGCTAAGAAATAGCTATTAACTTTTATTAGCTTTTTTTTTGGTGGGGCCAGTGAAAATTTTGGCAGGGCAAGTAAAAATCTGAACCATTGGGGCAGTGGAAAAAATCCTTAGTGTTGAACCCTGTTAGTAATAAAAACATGATTATCTTTCAAACTTTTTGTAATCTACATATAGATTTTGTTCACATCCCAATGGGAAAAACACTTCCAGTATCAGTGCTACTGAAAATATTGGTGTTCACTAATGCAGTATTTAACATTTTGTCCCACAATTTATGAATCCAGTGTAAATAAATGCCTCTAAACATTATTTGTTTCATTTTCTTTCCACAGCTGGAGGTGGAATCAAGAAATCTGGGAAGAAGTGAATGTGGTGTAGTGTATTATTTGCTTGCTGTTCAAACCACCAACTCATGATTTGGGTCCACAATGGCAACATCAAATTAATTTCTTTTTTTTTTAGTTACTTTATATTTCTCTTGTAAAGAAAACGTAATAAAGTTTGTAATGACTGTACATTTCAATTTGAGAAGTTTTAATTAATGATCGTGAAACATCATGACAAAACAGCTGTATAACATTCAAACAAGTGATCCGTTATGTTGTTATGTCCTCAATTGTATCTTCATTTAGTCTAAACAAACACAGACAAAACATCATGTTACCGTTGCATGTTTATATTTGAGTCATTTTTCTGCAATGTGAGAGTCTCATACTTTGCGTTTCTTGGATTTGTCCTTGAGCTCCACCTCTACTGGATAGTGGTCACTCACTTTCAGTGCCTGTGAAGACATTAAATCTTAGAAACCACATTCTGTAAGCTAAATGTACAATATTAACTCATGGTAAATGTGATTAAATCAACTGTGACCACAAAATCATCAGGGATCATCTTTGAAAAATCGAATACCTCATTTATAAAATGTGTGTGTGTGTGCTTAAATCAATGGCAATGTTTATAGTTATAAAAACGTAGGAAAGTACTTTCTGCCATGTCAAGATCTGAGCAGGGGTACACGCGTATTCTTGTGGAAATATTGCAGTTATTCCAACATTAATAAAAGCAGAGTATGTGCTAGTAATGGGAGAATTAAAGTGCTATAGTGACTCCTGGTGGTCAAAACTGTAAAAGCTACAAAAGCCTGGCAAAACATCAACAGTAGAATTGGTTTATCAAGCGTATTGCTAACTTTAAATTGAAAGTATAATCTATTAACTCGTCTACTGTTCAGATAGACTACCCTTTTGTTATGTTGGGGTCTGTTTTTGCCCCATTGACTTCTATTATAATGAGATTTTTAATTGCAAAGCCATGAAACCAATTATTCACGCTTTCTTGATTGTTGTTTTTCCTTATTTGGAAGAGGTAAAACTTAAAATGTTTACAGTTGATCATCCAGAAACAGCTTTTTGTGCATTGCAACTAATGATCAACAGTAAAAATGAGTAAATTTACCTCTTCCCGACTGGGAAAACCAGCAACAATCAAGAAAGCATGATTATGTTGTCATGAACTAGCAATCAAAAAAATTGTCTTTATAATGAAAGTCAATGGGGCAAAAACAGCCACTAACATGATGAAAGGGTAGTCAATATGCGCAGTGTATTGGTGAGTTTATGAAAAATGTCAAAGCATTTTCCCAAAATATGTGTCAAAATAAGAGTTATCACCAAAAATCAGTCCATTTGCTGAAACACATAGAAGGTTATGGCCAAATTAAGACTTAAAATCACCTCAGAGTGGATGAAAACGACCTCAATAGCACACAAGGGTTAATGCACTTAGTACTTAAGGGCATTATATGATAAGCTATGTTTCTGCATTATAAATTTTCAAGGCTTATATATTGTTTGTTTTATGGTGGGCTCTGCTAAATATGCCAACAGGAGACAACCATTATTCCTTTTCATTTTACAAATCTCTCATTAAAACATCTACTGTTGGGTGTCCAAACGGTCCTGGAGGGCCAGTGTGCTGCAGAGTTTAGCTCCAATTTCCTTTAACATCTCACACCTGCCTGGAAGTTTCTAGTACACCTAGAAAAGCTTGATTAGCTGGTTCAGGTGTGTCTAATTGGGAGTGGAACTATATGCAGGACACTGGTCCTCCAGGCCCGAGTTTGGACAGCCCTGGTCTACAAACTGGTAAGAACTATGAAACTTGTAGTGATTCGCCACGAGGGGGCGCCAAGCTAAGGACTATAACATTATCGAAAGTAATGAAGCCTTGTTTACTGAAATCACGTGACCTTACAATTGTTGCCAATTTAGCAATTTTGTTGCTAGATTTAGCAACTTTTCATACTGCCCTAGCAACTTTTTTTTTTTCAAAAAGCACCTAGCAACAAATTTAGCAATTTTATTGAATTTATTCATTTTAATGAATTTAGCATTCATTTGGCTACTTTTAGCAATTTAGCAAAAGTGACTCAAAAGAGCAGTGGCTGCAGGCTTCACTCAGTAGAGTAAATTGCTAGCTTAGATTGTTTTTCATAACTTAATTTACTGATATTTGTTAACATGTATAATTTGAGAAAACATTAATTATTTTGTATACATCGTCAAGATGTAGTTTTGAGTTGCGATTACGCAATGACGTCATCGCGCAAAGTAATATGTTAATAAGAACCTATTTATTGTGCATCTGGATGTAATGTTTTAATATAATATAATGCACAGCACCTCAGAGAGTAGAGACATGATGGGCTTACGCTTGTCAGATCCTGGTATGCAAATTAGCGTGTGACGTCATCTTGCAACATTTAGCTACTTTTCACGGAGGCTTTAGCTATTTTTCATTGGAAATAGTTGGAAACACTGAACCTTACCAATTTGATATGTGCTTAAAAACAAAAGAATCGTTTCGAAGCTTCAAGAACAAGTGCTTTGAAAGGAGCCATTACTAATGTACAGTAATAACTTATGGTAAGTGTGATTAAATAAGCTGTAACTACAAAACCAGTAACACCAGGCCCGTAACCAGCCAATTAAAAGGGGTGGTTCTTTTTTTTCCTCAAAAACTGAACCTCTTTGCAGTTATTTACCTAATTTTATATTAAATTATGAGGTTCAAAAGCTGCATTTTAGTGACATTTTAAGCACTAAATTTAGCTGCATTTGCTGGTCGGATGGTTCTCATTACTACACTTTTTGATGTAACAAAAATATGTTCTACATTTTTGTTTAAGTGCTTACCAAACTATTTCATGTTTACAAAAATTTGTTTATTTACAAGAGTGCATTTAAACGGTTATTACAGTTGTATAAATAATGTAATGAGATAAGTATTTTTTCATATTGCTAAAATTCTAATTTTGTTAAATGCTAATTTATTATCATCATAAAAAAATAAATAAAAAAAAACACAAAAACAAATTAGGAATCTTTTAAAACTTATAAACTGTAAACTGTAAAATTATAAACTGTAGCCTATAGGCAAATAACACCCTGGCCAGCTCATTCCCTCAGTAAGAATTTGTCCATTTAAATAATAATAATTACATTTGTCTTAAAGCCTTCTTATATTGGTTATTATCACAATTTATGATGGCAAACCGTCAAAAATGGGACAAATGAGCTCATATAGAGGCCAAATTCTGGACTTTTTCAGCAAGGGGGAGGGTCTCTCGAACCCCCCTAGGCTACGAGCATGACGAGGGGCCATTTTTGGAAATGGAGTCAATTCAACTATTAAAAATTTCAACCATCAAAATACAAATCTAAATATAGAAAATCTTTGAAGTTGTGCAAATTAAGTTCTCAGCAATGCATATTACTAATGAAAAAATACGTTTATATATTCATTCATTCAATTTTCCTTCGGTTTAGTATCTTTTTCAGAGGTCGCCACAGCGGAATGAACCTCCAACTATTCCGGCATATGTTTTATACAGCGGATGCCCTTCCAGATGCATCCCAGCACTGGGAAACACCCATACACACACTCATTCATACACTACGGCCAATTTGGCTCATACAGTTCACCTATAGCACATGTGTTTGGACCAGGGGGGGGGGTGACCGGAGCACCTGGAGGAAACCCATGCCAACACGGGGGAGAACATGCAAACAAACAGAAATGCCAACTAACCCAGTCGGGACTCAAACTAGTGACCTACTTGCTAACCACTGAGCCACCGTGCAGCTCTTTTTATATATTTACAGTAAGAAATTTACTAAATATTATTAAAAATTCTAATGATTTTTTTTATCATACATACATAATTTGGACTTTTTGGGCTATTTCTACAATATACCCATGCAAAATAAGACTGCTTTTGTGGTCCAGAGATATATATGAGTTCAAGTGTAAAATAATTCTTGTTTACATCCTCCTCTGTCATGTTGAAGGCAATCTGGAAGTTGAACGGTTTCGCAGAGCCTGGAACAACAGCTTGCTTCATATCGTCTCCATAAATAACAATCCTGTGAATGAAAATGTTACAATAGTGAGAGACACGCCAGATCACGGAGTTTTTATTTAACAATGTAAATATTTACCGATCATAAGTGTTGTCGTTGTGTGTGCTGGCTGTGGTGTCTTCATCGTCACTGATCAGCCAATGGAATTCTGGGTCACTTCGGATGCGGATTTGTTTCATTTTTTTATCAGACACGTAACTCCCGTCCGCGTTGAAGTCTCCCAAAATCATGATGTTCTGTGTGGATATGAACACGTTTGAAACATCGATCTGTTTTAGAAACTGTTGTACAAACTCTACACTGTAAAACACAATAAGTTAAGGTAACTCAAACAGTTTGAGGAAATCGATTGCGACAAACCATTTAAGTTCAAAAACTAATCGTAATGAGTACTGCGAACTTAATCCATTTGAGTAAACAAAGCAATTTGAGCACAGTAAAACCCAATAAATGAAGAGAACTCAAACCAACTGAGTACTGTAAAAGCCAACAAGTTAAGGCAACTCAAACCATTTGAGGAAACCGATTGTAACAAACCGTTTGAGTTAAACGAATCTATATGAGTACTGTGAACTTACTCCATTTAAGTTGAAGTAATGTGGTATTTAATTAACTCATTACCTTCAACACTGAGTTCAAAACTCTTTTCAAATGAGTAGAATTAACTTTCAGTCAATTCTGAGTTAACTACACTCATTTCATTTGATTAAATTGACTATTGGGTTTTACATTGTATTTATTATTTCATAAAGTGTGTAGCCAGTTATATCAATAGTTAATTTGAAGTATAGCATGAGAAAGGAGTGATGAAAATGTAAAATTTTGCAAAAAAATCCATTAATCTGCAAAACAAAAAGTTTTTATGCTCACTTGAGGTAATTATGTGATAAAGTTTTAATGCTAATAATGGGAGATGGAAATTCATTTGCCGAATAAATTCAGATGTAGCAAACATTACACCCACTTGACCGATCAGCTGTCTCCATTATGCTTGCTTTGTTTACTGTTGGTTGCTAAGTTACCAATACTACAGTCAGACACTCTAATGCTGTGTTCACATCGGATGCGGCATGCGTGAATAAATTGTGCTATTCACGCGTAAATAGATGCGTGAACATTTTGAGTTTACGCGCTTCATTCACGCATCAAATTCACTTTACAATAGATGCAGATTCGCGCCATGGGCAAGGCTTCTGTCTGCCCGGTGCCTCTAGCTTCGTTGCTAAATGGCTAACATGGATTTCATTGAGAGAGTAGCTGTGCTTTATGTGCTTTAGGAAGTAGGGTTGGGTCGATAGATGATGTCATGGTCCATCGCCGATGGCGGATAGACATCACGATGCTGAGCCAGCATTGCGATCCACCACCCTGCCCCTGTCACAGCAGCAACTTGCTTGCGAAAAATACACACTCAGGCCCCGTTTACACTTATACGTCTTATTTTTAAAATGGCATTTTAGAACGAAAACGATCCACATTCACACTGGCGTTTTATCTAGCATTTCTGAACAGCCCTCAGTCCACACCATACTGCTGAAAACGCACATGTCTAAGCTCCAGGCAGTTAGTGGGTGCTTTGAGCACAAAACCCCAGAGAGCAGTGCACGTCGGACAGTTTATCAAGGATGTACTGCTGGATCGCATCGCACTATAGTTGTTAAACGTGATATTTAATTAATCTTGTCTCTAACTAACGACTCTTCGGTCTTTTGAATCTATCAGGTATTGTGTCAGTGTCTTTACACTGCTTCGATCTTTCGCTTTTACACTTGTACTTAGTAATTTTAGCAAAAACCTCAGATACTGTTGGTTGGTTCCTGTTGGTTGTGCACCTTTTTTACTAACTAAGTTTGTCGACGCTATTATAATGACACAGATCACTCTACCTATTCATGCCAGAGCTCCGCGGAAAAAGTGATTGACAGGTGGTAGTTTGTGTGTAACTTACCTTTATTTATTTATGATTTGGTTATGGGTAAAACAAAAACCATGCAGGTCAGGTAGTTGAAACGGTAGGCTACAAATAATTAATTCATTATGAATTAATTAATTATTCATAAATAATTAATTCACCGCCACCTATGACGACAATGCCATTTGTCCATCGCGATGTTTCACATTAAACATTGTACAATGCCAAATTGGTCGACATCACCCAACCCTATTAGGAAGGCTGAAAAACAGCGTAGATTTGTTCGGCGCTGTGTCTGAGTCTACTGGATGCTTTCAGAGATGCACCCATCTCTGTGAGTTCATCAACTCCTCCAGAAACTATACCCGGATAATGGAAGTTTTCAGCGGTGCTTCAGATGGAGTCGAGCCCAGTTTGATGAGCTGTTGTCCAATGCTGGCAGAAGGATTTCCCCTCTGGACACCAACAACAGGCACAACGTCATAATCACATCCCTATAGGAGTAAGCTCCTGACTGGTTAACAGCACGAATGACCACTAAATTTCAGATTTGTCAACTTGAGCGAATAGCGTGATTCACGCATTCAGAGCCGCATCATCCGTGCGAATCGCATTGCAGGATGTCTATTCACGTCTTTGCATTGATTTAACATACTTGACACTTCATCCACATCTGGTGTGAACGAACCATAAGAACTTGACGATAATGCACCAAATTTGCATTTGGAATTTTGCTTGTTTTTTTTGAGGGCGCACTCACACTATGCTATCCTAACAGTGCCCAGTCGCGTTTGCCGATTCGTTTAAGAAGTGTGAGTGCTCTAATTCGGGCTCAGGTGCGGTTAAGTTGGCTGGCCCTGGCCCGGTTGGAAAAGGTGTGCCAGAGTGTGGTTCACTTGGGCTCGAAACTGAAGACGAGACGTCACTTTTAAGGGACTGTTTCATATGGCTGTATTTATTATTCTTACTGTTCAATGAACGCAAACTGTCGTAGTTTATTAAAGACGCAAACCCCTCACCACACGACAGCTGCACCGTCAGGAAACCTCCTAATACCTGCAGCACCAGGATTTTTATGATCATTTATGAGCGTCAAAAGTTGTGGATCTGTTTGGCAAAGTGTTTGACTGCATGTCGATATAACTGCAGCAATCTCCACTGTGCTGAGCGAGAGCGCTTCTCTTCCTGTTAAACTGAATAGTCGCATCATCGATGATGTAAGCGTGCTCAGGTCCGGTGGGTAAAAAAATGCAATGTGAGTGTAGGCCGAGGGGGATAGGGGATGGGGGACAATCGCACTTTGGCACAGTTCAAGGCAACTGTGAGTGTGCCCTGAAAAGATTCACTTCATGTTAGCATGGAAACCCGGCTAGTGATACATTGTTTATAGTATATCATTGGTTAAAAAAATCTGTTTAAAGGGGTTCACCCAAAAATTTAAATTCCAAAGTTATTATTTACCCTACTATAACCCTACTATTACCCTTATTTTACTCACCCTACTCTTGCTCCAAACCTTAATGAGTTTCTTTTGTTCATGCAAAAGCTGAACACAAAGGAAATCCAACTTGACTTCCATAGTAGACATAAAGAAACATAAAGAACAACATAAAGAAACTCTCAAAGGCTTAGAACTAATTGAGGCGGTTGTAAAGATTATATTTTAATTTTGAGGTGAACTATCCCTTTAAGGTTTGAAGTAATATTTGAGTTTATTAATATTAATGTCAAATGTTTTACATCAGTTTTCCATTTCTCCTTAACATCCTGAAACACGTCATAGAGTTCATCAATTTCCTTCACTGAATCTTCAGGCTTGGTGTGGACGGGCATCAGCACCAAATCCTCCAAAACTGCCAAAACACAAACAGTAATATTAACAACAATAACCTATTTACAAACACACACACACACACTCATTCATTCACCTTCTGTCACAGCTCCACCCAGAGATTAATGCAAATAAGCCAGTGACATTGGTTTCATTTGTTCAGACTGTCATTTGCATGAATAATAAATGAAGGTATTATGCTATATATAAAAAGTATATTTGCATGTTAACCATCTTCTTATTAAAGGCAAATAAAAATAAGAACACAAAATGCTCTGTACTGTGTAGCCTACATGTGAAGATAAATACTTTTTTCACTAGTATTAATCACTAGTAACAAGGTAATAAGCTGTTCTTTACCTGCATTAGGGCATTTGAAACGCAGAATATACGGTTCTCTGGCGAAAACATCTTCATCTCCAGGCTGATCATCTTTGTATTGGTAAGATGCCACCAGTTCCACCACGTCCTCCCTTTATATTTTAAATACACAGAAAGTTAGTAAAAAAAAAGAAAAAGAGAGCTAGAAGAAAACTTTTTATATATCCATTAGCAATTAATATTTTTTTAATCGTGACTTTTTAATCACCCTCTGTTGAATCAATAGTATTCACACTGTTTAAAGTTTATTGGTTGCTGTACCTTTAAGACGCAGCGAAACGGAAACAGTTGGAGGCAAAATTTTGAATTTAAAATATGCACGTTTTTACAAGTAAATATAGATTGCTACCTTTATGTAGCTACTCAAATGTCCAAACGAGTGTATATACCTAACCTAACATCAGAAGCAGACCCTATTTTAGCGTCTTTCCGCCATTTTGAAAATACTGTCAGGCATAAAAACGAGGCTGGGAAAGACAAACCTGAGTTTCATAAATATTGCACTGTATTTAACAACATGTCATTTGTTAATCTGAAGAAACGTACGTCCAAAACACCTTTAGTAGAAAAAAATCATTATGAAAGGTGTGAAAATGGCATGTAAAATGTTCTTTAAGCAGTTCATAAATGTGTGTTTGGCACAATTTTCCTAGCTAGTTTTTATGTAGAAAGTTTTGAGGAAAATGTCCTTGTACATAAAGTTTTTATGAGGTAAATGCAACATTCCCTAAAGGTTAGAAGAACATTCCCAAAATATTATTTTTTAGATCTCAAAAATACCTCCCAAAAATACCACAAACAAATGGCAAATCAAACAGAAGCTAATCGTTAGGCATGTTAGAAGAATGTTCTGTGTTTGCTTGAGTACTCTAAAAGTTCACTTTAAATGATCCAAACAGAAACTCTGTTCTAAATCTCTCTAGTATGTTCTGAGAAGCTTAATCTTTGATTAAAAATTAAAAATAAAACCTGAAATAACATTTAGATAAACATTCAGTAAAGGTTTCCCTTAGGTTGTTCAAAACAACACCTTCAATGCTCGAGTAAGATTATTTTTAAGTTACAAAAGAAGTCAAAATTAGTTCCCTCCTTTGAAATCTTTTGTTCTTTTAAGTATTTGCCAAGTGAAGTTTTACAGAAAAGGACATTTTCACAGTATTTTTTCTAATATTTTTTTCTTCTGGGGAGAACAAAAGTCTTTGGGCTATATTTTAACGATCTAAGCGCAAAGTCTAAAGCGCATGGCACAAAAGCATTAAGGGCGTGTTTGAATCCACTTTTGCCATTTTAAAGACGAAAAAATACGCTCTGCATTAAACCAATCAGAGCCTTATCTCCTATTCCCTTTAAGAGTCAGTTGCGTCATGCCATGGCACATTTGCTGTTTACATGGAGGACTTTGTAAGTGGAAAAACTGAACGGTTCACTAGTGAGAAAACAGTTAAACAGAACATCTGCTGCGCGAGGATAAAGAACGAGCCTCCTCCATTCAGCCTCTTTCTCTTTATTTTTACTCTTTACTCCTTTACTTTGGTGGAGTAAGGAAACGGTGTACGCACTCCACTGAAGACATCCATTATCCTACATAATTAATTTGGTTTGTAAAGATTTGTTTCAAAACTATTTCTAAATTCAGTTGTAATTTGCAGCAAAGGAATAAATGAACAATAATAACATAGTGTGGTAAAAAAAACAAATTATTAAGTTATATCCAAACACACGTCTTATTCTTATGCCCCATATGGTGATGCAGACGTGTCCAAAACCACACAGGTGGACAAATCTAAACTTGTTTTTATTAAAAAAATATAAATATGCATATAATAAATAATACTGCTAATAATAATAACATTATACAAAAGCAAGTTGTCATGAATAAACTGAAAAAAGCCCGGTACACCCATGAGTCCACAAAATGATGCAAATGGATGGTGCAAAACGTAAAAATTAGGGTTGCGCTGGTCTGAAAATAGCAACAAATCGCGCCAAACACATCTTGCGCATTATTGCTCCGGGTGTATGATAGGGCCTATACTGTTTGTTTGGCTGGATTTATTATTTTTTTTTATCAATTATTAAGGTCCATATTATTAGCCCCCTTAAGAAACATATTTTTATTATTGTAAAACAACAGAACAAACTGTTAACCAATGACTTGCCTAGTTAACTTACTAACCTAGTTAGACCTTTAAATCACACTTTAAGCTGAATACCAGTCTTGTGAAAAATAAGTAGAAAAATATACTGTCATCATGGCAAAGACAAAACAAATTAGTTATGAGAAATTAGTTATTAAAACTATTATGTTTAAAAATATATAGATTTTTAAAAATATATATATATACTATAAAATAAATAAATGATGTTTTGATAAATGATGATCATTTGTTAAATATCAACCACATGGAAACCAGATGGTATGTGAGTGAAATGTGTCATCTACTAAAATTACCTGCCATAATTATCATGAACTGTGGCATTAATTATGGATTAAAACAGTTACCTGTACAGGAACATGAACTGCTCTTTATAGTTTCCTCTTCCCAGCCGTGTGCTGAGCTCCATGGTGTAATGAGCTTTCTTGTCAAACCTGTTTAAACAACTGTTACTACCATTACATACTATTGGGGTTTTGAGGTAAAACACACCCGTTTTTGACTCACTTATTCAGCTCTTTGAGGAAATTATCCATCGCGCGTCCTTTTGAATCCACCACCTCAAGAATAACGATGATGTCATAGCGTGACACAATCTAGAGAGAAAAACATCATTGAAACACCAACGCTGCTCCTCCCATGAAGGATTATCAGACATTAACCGTAATTACGTGTTAAATAGCCCTTCAACAGGAGGATTACTGTAAAATTCGATGTTTTACATGATGATGGATTTTCGGTAGGTGCGGATGAGCCTCACCTTGATCTTGGGAAATATAGTTTACAGAAATTAAAAGTAAAAGCATAAAGAACACATTTCTTTTTGTAAACAAATGATAAGTTAAATTTAAAATACACAGATATATATATAAAATTGTTATTTAAACTATTTTTAATGTTATTTAAGCTGGATTACATGGATTTTGTTTAGATTCAATTTGTGCTAAAATAGTCAAAAATAAACTACAATTAATACATTATAAATAAAAAATAAAATAGAAATAAAAATATATTTAAAAGAAATCGCAAAAACAAAATATACAATTACTCCATGTTTTCAGGCCTAAAATATTAGAAACAAATTGTTTTTGCATATATTATATGAAACTTAAGATTCACTTGAATATTTTTGAACAAAAATTAATACATTAAAAATTAATAGGTACATTTGTGAAAAAAAATCAAATAAATATTGCAAAAAAAAAAACTAAATATGCTTTTATTTAATGTTTTCATATATTATATTAAAATTAAGACTGCTTAAAATTCTTTACATTTGTTTACTGTTAAAACAGTTAAAAATAAACAAAAATTAATACATTAGAAACTAACAAAAATATATTTGTAAAAGAAAATAAAATAAATATCGGAAAAAAAACTAAATATGTAATTATTTCATGTTTTCTGACCTTAAATATTAGATTTTTATTTGCATATATAAAATGAATAATTCACTTGATAATTTTTTTGGTTTGTTTACTGTTAAACCTGTTAAAAATTAACTAAAATTAATACATTAGAAACTAATGAAAATCTATTTGTAAAAAAAAAAAAAAAAAATCTAATAAATAATGCAAAAAAGCATAATATAAATTTATTTAATGTTTTTAGGCCTTAAATATTAGAAACAATTTTTTGCTGTTGCATATAATGTATTAAAATTAAAACTTCCCTTTTATTTTGTTTGTTTGTTTACTGTTAAAACAGTTAAAAAATAAACTTAAATAATAGATTAAAAATTAATAAAAATATATGTGTAAAAAAATGTTATAAATATAGCAAATAAACTACATAATGATTTTTTCAAGCCTTAAATATTAGAATTGTTTTTGTTGTTGCATATTTTATAATAAAATTAAGACTTGATTTGTTTCTGTTTATTTACTGTTAAAACTGTTAAAAATAAACAAAATTTAATACATTAGAATTAATAAAAATGTATTTGTAAAAAAAAATTGAAATATTGAAAATAAATTTTCAAATATTGAAAAAACTACATATACAATTTTTTTCAGGCCTTAAATATTAGAATTTTATTTGCATATATTATATTAAAATTAAGACTTTACTTGAAGATTTTGGTTTGTTTACTCTTAAAACAGTTAAAAATAAATAAAAATTAATACATTAGAAAATAATAAAAATATATTTGTAAAAAAACATTCATATCACAAAAAAACTTAATATGCAGTTATTTCATGTTTGAAAGGTTTGTTTACAGGAATAAGGAATATGTTTTGGTAAAATGTTAATATTTGTTTTTTTCCTACAAAAGTATGTTGAAATTTCTACCAAACTTCCAATAAAAATATTAAAATATTATTGTTTATTTTAGAAAATGCAACTGATCAGAAATTCAGAATATCAAATGCTTTCATGTTTTTGTGATGAAAAAATCCAGGCTATTCCACCAAATATTTTTTAACCCTTCTGAATTAAAGAAAAATACTATTGTATTATCAAAAATAAATAAGAAGAAAAATGTTTCTGTATTGTCTAAAATAAATAAGACAAATGTGAAACACGGCAACTTAATGGCATTTTATGCAAACAATCAAACAAAAATGCTACAAATGATTTCCATTTTAAACGTCAGAAGAAATGTCATCGATAGATTACAGAAAAAATAAAGATAACATTTTACACAAACTTTATAAATCATAAACAATGAAGTTTGTAAAGAATGCTTCCCCACAGCTGTATTTAATTGTTTCCCCGTAATATTTAAGGATGTGGTATTTATTTAAAGGGAAAATCCAGAGAAATTATAATATTTCTGAAGTCGTCTCTTATTTAAAATAAATAATAATAACAAATCATCAAGAATACTAAAACAACAGCATACTTTAATCAGGGTTTGCAGCACGGCCGGGTCAGAGAGTTTTGATTTGCCAAATTTCTGGACGTTGAAAGACGCAACCTTCATGATGCCTGTTAAATAAATGAACAACAAACAAATAATTAAAAAAACAAAAGCAAATTGGTGATCTGCAGCCTTTAAGTCAATCATGCACAATAAAATGACTATAAACACAAAGAAACATGACATGAATGGACATTTCTGAAGCACACAGTAGTATTCTGTATTGAATAGTGTTGCCATCACTTTATTCAAGCGATCAAGAGTGGAAAAACCTGTTTCAGAAGCTGTTTACTAAAAGTTGCAGATCCCAAAACAAGATAATCCATTCATTGAAGTGACAGACAACACCTTAAAACTGAGTTTAACGCTACTTAAAGGAACACTCCACTTATTTTTTTGTTGAAAACAGTCAACTCCCCTACAGTTAAACAGTTGAGTTTTACCATTTCTGAATCCTTTCAACTGATCTCCAGGTTTGGCGGGAACACAGTTAGCTTAGCTTAGCATAAATAATTGAATCGGATTAGACCATTAGCATCTTGCTCAAAAAAACAAACCAAAAAAAAAAAACAGAGTTTTGATCATTTTGCTATTTAAAGCTTGATTATTCGTGCACTAAGACCAACAGAAAATACAATAGCATTTTTCACTTTCCGTTGGTCTTAGTACACATCAAAAGTAACTCATTAAAATGAAAAGTTATGCCTTAATTTACTGTTTTTCAGAAGAAAAGTAATTTAATTGCAGTAACTAGTTACTTTGCTTGCTAATTACAACTAACAACTGATCAGATCATGCCTCAGGGTTTCTCTGACTGCAATAATTACTTCCAGAACTCTTCAGACTTTCGAAGAACAAAGTAGCAAAGCCAAGTTTTTTTTTTTTTTTAGCCTATAGGCTTTATTTATGTCATGGACTGAAGCAAAACATTCCACCTCATTCAGCGGCACACAAGTGGAGACAAGTTTAAGAGTTTCTTTTGCCGGAATTCCATTTGGGTGTGAAGAAAACAAATGTTGTTTAGAACATTTAGAATCTGCATTCCAAACAAAATGGAAGGAAATTTAAATCTTGAAACAAAAGAATGTTGCTTGAATCTGATTACGCTTAGATTATGTTAAGAGAGTTTAATTTTGATAGCGTTAATTTATGCAATGCTATTGTAGAATGAGCAGGCAAATAATTAACGAGATTACAATTTTTAATTGTTTGAGACTAACCTAATCACTCAATTTAACTTGAATTATATTAAACAGACTTAAAACTGATGGTTTTACACAAAAAACAAGTTAGAAAGATGATTAACTTTCAGTTTGATAAGTTGTAATTAACATAAAAACATGTTATCATGACTTAAAGATCATATTGTTTTACAGTAAGCATGTTTTTTTTTTTAATTCTTACATTTTAAAGTTGCACCAGATTAACCTAATCAGTCGTTTGAACTTAAATGACATGAAACTGACTTAAAAATAGGTTTGAAACACGATTAACTGAACTAACTACTGAACTTCAACTCAGAAAACTGAACTGAAGCAGTTTCAGTTTACTA
>LR812540.1:8312605-8480883 GCA_903798195.1 Danio kyathit
ACTTGTTTTACTTTCGATTTCTCAAAGTAAAACTTTGTGGTTTTCCTTTCTGTCTCAAACTAATCCGTTTCCTGCATTATCGAACATGAACATGTCTGCTCTGTGCAAACATTAAGAGTTTCCTGTCTTCACACAATGCATCCTCAAACACCTCTGAGGATTTACAACAGGAAAACAGCATAGAAACTCCCAACCGGCCATAAAGTGACAACAGTTGGTTTTTCTGTTCACAAAACGCCGCCTTGTTTGTTATGTTTTATTTAGGGTCGACAACATGAAGATCGCATCTTTTAACATCCAGCGTATGGGTCCAAGCAAACTGTCGGACAAAAAAGTAGTAAAAACTCTCATTAAGGTGAGTTTGTCTTCTTATTGTTGAAAACAATCACTTAGTAAAATCCCAGAAGCGGCATTTTAAATTAAACACAACTCGTTTCCCCTGTAGATCTTCTCCCGGTATAGTATAGTCATTGTCCTGGAGGTGGTGGATAAACAGGGGAAAGCCATCAACCAGTTCTTGAACGAGCTCAACAAAACTGGGTCTGTATGAATTCTGAGGCTTCATGGTTCAAAAAGCATGAACTTCATCTTTCAAACCAAATGCAACTCACTGTGTTTTCCACAGAGCTAATAAGAACCGCCCTTTCAAGATGGTGGGAAGCTCTAGACTGGGGCGGACACTTTATAAGGAGCAGTTTGTCTGCTTCTACAGGTACTGCCTTTGGTGATTATAGCGAACTAGAAGGCTAAAACGAAGCTAAACTTGTTGTTTAACAATGAATAGTCCATCAAATATCACTAATAGAGCAATTTATCATTGCTGAACATCCTGACATGCTTGTAACATCCTAAACATGGAAGCATCGTGCTAATACATACTAGCAATGTGATAAAACTTGTTAAAATGTGATAAATGTGCTGAAAATTATTATTAACTTGTCTAATCATGCTAGCAGATAGGTTAAAAACAGGGTATAAGTGTGTTAACATTACGTTGGCAGCATGCCAGTTCATAGTAACATGTTATCAACAGCTAAGACAAAATGACCATGAAGTAAAAAAATGTTAGCCGCATACAAAACAGGCTTTGTGTTAACAATATGCTGGCAGTTGGCTAATTCATATTAGCAGTGTGCTAAAACATGTTATTAACACTTAAAACGTGATATAACTATGTGCTTAAAATATTATCAACATGTTTATTCATGCTAGCAGACATGTTAGAGACATGTTAGCCACATGCAAAAAACTGGCTATACAACATAGCTTCTAACAGCATGATAAAACAGGAAAAAACATGCTAAAACATGTTAACTTATGCTAAAACATTGTATTTATTAATTGAATGCACTTAAACACCACTACAAAGTCTATACTGCATGGCAACAACATGTTAAAACAGGGAAGCAACATGCTATAACATGTGCTAAAACATGCTAATTTATGTTCGCATATTGTTAAAACATGATTGTAACAAACAAACAAGACAAAACATGCTAATTCATATAGGCAAAACATGTTATTCATTTGATAAAACATGCTAAAAATGCGCTAGCAAATTGATAGTTCATGCTATTAACTTGTTAAAACATATAATCAAGGTAGCATATTGTTAAAACCTCAAACATAGATAGCAGATTTAGCATGTTTTAACAGATATTAACATGTTTTAGCATGCTGTTTGCATGTTTATACCTTGTTTGAACATTTATTAATACAAATTGTCAAACATGACCTGAACGCACCATTAGTTTCAGCGGTTGTTATCTGGGAATAATATGTTTTGCCTTTATGAATTAGCATGTTTTGTCTTGTTTTTTATGTTTTAGCACTGTGCTAGCATGTTTGATTTGTTACAATCATGTTAAACATACAAAGTATGCTAGCAAACATGCTTAGCAATGTAGTTAAACATGGTAGTGATAAGCTAATTATCAATTAAATACAAATTTAAAGTATGCTAGAAACATACTAGCAAGATTTTTTTTCTCCGATTATCCTACATATCGCAGAAACATCTATTTGGTGTCTCTGGTTCAATATTTTGCACACGTTTGCTAATCTAAAGATTTGTAAACTTTTGTATGCTATACACTTTTATGCTATCAACATGCTAAAACTTGTTAACTCATGCTAACAAGCTAGGTTAAACATGCTAGCAACATATAAAAACCCATTAGCAATGTGTTAAACATGCTAAAACATGTTAGAAGCTTGCTAGCAGCATAGTTATTCATGTTAGCATTGTGTTTACATGCTCGAAAAACATTATTTTCTCCTTTTCACTTCATCTTAAATATATATTTATAGCTTACATAGCAGTTTCAAACAAAATATGTATGTTCGACTATGAACAGTCATTCATATAGCACTATTTAAGGCCTTTTGCTCATATCTAACAGAGAAGCTGATGCTAAACTGCTCAACACATACCAATATGAAGACAACCAAGTGGGTGACGAGGACGCTTTCTCTCGGGAGCCGTTCATTCTGCGTTTCCAATGTAAAAACACAGGTAAGAAATCTGCTTGCTTTCTACAGTGGAAAACAAGAGGACAACTAAAATGAATAAATTCAATTACCTGCTCTCTTTTCTAGCGCTGAAAGATTTGGTGCTGATCCCCGTCCACACAAAGCCCAAAGACTCGCAGAAGGAACTGGATGAACTGTATGACGTCTTTGTGGAAATCAGAGATAAATGGAAGACTGATGTGAGTTTAGCATTATGCAACTATTAAAAATACAATGCATATATTGATAAAATAGGGATATTCCAAAACACTTGACGTGACTTATTCTTTCGATTGCTCGACTCTGGTTGGTCAATCACGACATTTCAAAGCATGTTATTCCCAGATAACAACCACTGAGACTAATGGTGCATTGGAAAAAATGTATTTATGAATTAAATGCACTTGAACGCCACTACAAAGTCTATACTACATGGCTTCTTACAACGTTAAAACATAAGCATATAAACATGCAAGAAACATGCTAAAACATGTTAACATATGTTAAAACATGCTAATTCATGTAGAATAGTGTTAAAGCATGATTGTAACAAACAAACCATGCTAGCACAGAGCTAAAACATATAAAACAAAACAAAACATGCTAATTCACGTAGGCAAAACATGTTAAAACATGTTATTTTCAGATAACAACCACTGAAACTAGCTAATGTGATCAAGTCATGTCTGAACAATTATATTTATGAATATAATGCTTGTGAATGCCACTACAATGTCTATACTATATGGCTTCTTACAACATATATATGCAAGCAACATGCTAAAACATGCTAATTTATGTAGAATAGTGTTAAAGCATGATTGTAGCAAACAAACCATGCTAGCACAGAGCTAAAACATATGAAACAAGGCAAAACATGCTAATTCATATAGGCAAACATGCTGTTCCCATATAACAACCACTGAAACAAATGGTTGTATTTATGAATGTAATGCACACGAACACCACTACAAAGCCTATACTACATGGCTTCTTAAAACATTTTATAAACATGCAAACAACATGCTAAAATATGCTAACTTATGCTAAAACATGCTAATTCATGAGAGCATAGTGTAAAAACATAATTGTAACAAACAAACCATGCTAGCACAGTGCTAAACAATTGAAACAAGACAAAACATGCTAATTCATATAGGCAAAACATGTTAAAACATGTTATTCGCAGATAACAACCGCTGAAACTAGCTAATGTGATAGTCACGTCTGAACAATTATATTTATGAATATAAAGCTTGTGAATGCCACTACAAAGTCTATACTATATGGCTTCTTACAACATATATATGCAAGCAACATGCTAAAACATGCTAATTTATGTAGAATAGTGTTAAAGCATGATTGTAACAAACAAACCATGCTAGCACAGAGCTAAAACATATGAAACAAGGCAAAACATGCTAATTCATATAGGCAAACATGCTGTTCCCATATAACAACCACTAAAACAAATGGTTGTATTTATGAATGTAATGCACATGAACACCACTATAAAGTCTATACTACATGGCTTCTTTCAACATGTTATAAACATGCAAACAACATGCTAAAATATGCTAACTTATGCTAAAACATGCTAATTCATGAGAGCATAGTGTAAAAACATAATTGTAACAAACAAACCATGCTAGCACAGTGCTAAACAATTGAAACAAGACAAAACATGCTAATTCATATAGGCAAAACATGTTAAAACATGTTATTCTCAGATAACAACCGCTGAGACTAATGGTGCATTGGAAAAAATGTATTTACGAATTAAATGCACTTGAACGCCACTACAAAGTCTATACTACATGGCTTCTTACAAAATGTTAAAACATAAGTGTATAAACATGCAAGAAACATGCTAAAACGTGTTAACATATGTTAAAACATGCTAATTCATGTAAAATAGTGTTAAAGCATGATTGTAACAAACAAACCATGCTAGCACAGAGCTAAAACATATGAAACAAGGCAAAACATGCTAATTCATATAGGCAAACATGCTGTTCCCATATAACAACCACTAAAACAAATGGTTGTATTTATGAATGTAATGCACATGAACACCACTACAAAGCCTATACTACATGGCTTCTTACAGCATGTTATAAACATGCAAACAACATGCTAAAATATGCTAACTTATGCTAAAACATGCTAATTCATGAGAGCATAGTGTAAAAACATAATTGTAACAAACAAACCATGCTAGCACAGTGCTAAACAATTGAAACAAGACAAAACATGCTAATTCATATAGGCAAAACATGTTAAAACATGTTATTCTCAGATAACAACCGCTGAGACTAATGGTGCATTGGAAAAAATGTATTTACGAATTAAATGCACTTGAACGCCACTACAAAGTCTATACTACATGGCTTCTTACAAAATGTTAAAACATAAGTGTATAAACATGCAAGAAACATGCTAAAACGTGTTAACATATGTTAAAACATGCTAATTCATGTAAAATAGTGTTAAAGCATGATTGTAACAAACAAACCATGCTAGCACAGAGCTAAAACATATGAAACAAGGCAAAACATGCTAATTCATATAGGCAAACATGCTGTTCCCATATAACAACCACTAAAACAAATGGTTGTATTTATGAATGTAATGCACATGAACACCACTACAAAGCCTATACTACATGGCTTCTTACAGCATGTTATAAACATGCAAACAACATGCTAAAATATGCTAACTTATGCTAAAACATGCTAATTCATGAGAGCATAGTGTAAAAACATAATTGTAACAAACAAACCATGCTAGCACAGTGCTAAACAATTGAAACAAGACAAAACATGCTAATTCATATAGGCAAAACATGTTAAAACATGTTATTCTCAGATAACAACCGCTGAGACTAATGGTGCATTGGAAAAAATGTATTTACGAATTAAATGCACTTGAACGCCACTACAAAGTCTATACTACATGGCTTCTTTCAACATGTTATAAACATGCAAACAACACGCTAAAATATGCTAACTTATGCTAAAACATGCTAATTCATGATAGCAGTGTAAAAACATAATTGTAACAAACAAACCATGCTAGCACAGTGCTAAACATATGAAGCAAGACAAAACATGCTAATTCATATAGGCAAAACATGTTATTCTCAGATAACAACCGCTGAAACTAGCTAATGTGATCAAGTCATGTCTGAACAATTATATTTATGAATATAATGCACTTGAACGCCACTACAAAGTCTACACTACATGGCTTCTTACAATATGTTAAAACATAAGCGAATAAACATGCAAGAAACATGCTAAAACATGTTAATATGTTAACATGCTAATTCATGTAGAATAGTGTTAAAGCATGATTATAACAAACAGACCATGCTAGCACAGAGCTAAAACATATGAAACAAGACAAAACATGCTAATTCATATAGGCAAAACATGTTAAAACAAGTTATTCTCAGATAACAACCGCTGAAACTAGCTAGTGTGATCAAGTCATGTCTGAACAATTATATTTATGAATATAATGCTCGTGAATGCCACTACAAAGTCTATACTATATGGCTTTTTACAACATGAAAAAACAGCGTATAAATATGCAAGCAACATGCTGAAACATGTTAATGTATGCTAAAACATTCTAATTCATGCAGGCAAAACATGTTATTCCCAGATAACAACCACTAAAACTAATGGTGCATTGAAAAAATTATATTTATGAATATAATGCACGTGAACACCACAACAATGTTTACACTATATAGCTTCTTACATGTTAAAACAGGGTATAAACATGCAAGCAACAAACTAAAACATGTTAATGTATGCTAAAACATGCTAATTCATATTAGCATAGTGTTAAAACATAATTGTAACAAACAAAGCAAGCTATCACAGAGCTAAAATATATATAACAAGGCAAAACATGCTAATTCATATAGGCAAAACATGTTAAATCGATGGATTTGCTCTTCAGTGTTTGGATTCTCAGTAGTGATTATTAACCCACACTGAACTGAGCTAAACTGAACTTAATCTCTGAAAACTGAACTGACACTGTTTCAATACACTATAATCTTCCATGTGAAGCTGCTTTGACACAATCTACATTGTATAAGCGCTATACAAATAAAGATGAATTGAATTGAATTAAAACATGTTATTCCCAAATAACAACCGCTGAAACTATAGCTAATGTGATCAAATCATGTCTGAACAATTTTATTTATGAATATAATGCTCGTGAATGCCACTACAAAGTCTATACCATATGGCTTTTTACTTGTTTAAACAGGGTGTAAATGTGCAAGCAGCATGCTAAATGTTAATGTATGCTAAAACATACTAATTCATGTTGGTATAGTGTTAAAACATAACTGTAACCATGATAGCACAGTGCTAAATAATATGAAACAAGACAAAACATGCAAATTCAAATAGGCAAAACATGTTATTCCCAGATAACAACCGCTGAAACTAATGGAGTGTTCAAGTTATGTCAGAAAAATTAGTAGTCCAAATTTTAAATTAATATTTTAAAGACAAAAATCTTTAGAATATCAGGTAAATATAATGTTCCATGAATATACATTATTAACATCCTACTGTAATATATCAAAACTCAACTTTGAAATAGTAAAATGCATTGCGAAGAGCTTAATTTGGCCATTTTCTCAATATTTATATATTTTTTTAACCCACAGATTACAGATTTTTAACTATTTTTGTGCCAACAAACCATACAGAAACAAACTGATGTTATTTTACAATGAAAATTAGAATATTGATGTTCATTTTTGGCAAACAAACACATTTCAATATAAGGTGATGTCAGAATCCAAAATTATTCCAAGACTGATTTTAAAGATTTAATGTTCTTGCAGTAGGGGAACGAAACAGAAGAAACAAAAGTGGTTCCATTCTGATAGCTCAAAGGGCTCCTTCGAGATCAGTTTTTAAACAGGCATACAAACAGATGATGAAGCGTTGTCTTTAATCATTGGTCTATTCAGTTTGTTTTGTAGAATCCTATTGATCATATAATCAAATCAATGTCAGCACAATATTTCTGCGACTGGCACAATCGCATCATTCAACTGAATGAAAACCACAGTTTGGCATTTGATTATATCAAGAAGCACATACATTTATTACATCAACTTTGGGATTCTTCACACTACCTGACAAAAGTCTTGTCGTTGACCCAGTTTTAAGAGCAACAAATAACAGCTGAGCCAGGTTTCTCTCGAGGTTTTTTAAATCTTCACTTTCGCCAATTGGTGAAGTTTTTTTCCTCGACGCTGTCGCCACTGGCTTGCATGGTTCGGGATCTGTAGAGCTGTGCATCGATATATTTGCTATTCAGTGTTTGGACTCTCAGTAGTGATTATTAACCCACACTGAACTGAGCTAAACTGAACTGAACTTAATCTCTGAAAACTGAACTGACACTGTTTCAATTCACTATAATCTTCCATGTGAAGCTGCTTTGACACAATCTACATTGTATAAGCGCTATACAAATAAAGATGAATTGAATAATAACTTGCAATTATAGATGATCATTTGGAAAAAGTGGCAGAAGGTCCATTTTTCAGATCAATCATCTGTTGAACTGCATCCCAATCATCACAAATACTGCAGAAGACCTACTGGAACCCGCATAGACCCAAGATTCTCATAGAAATCAGTCAAGTTTGGTGAAGGAAAAATCATGGTTTGGGGTTACATTCAGTATGGGATGTGTGAGAGATCTGCAGAGTTGATGGCAACATCAATAGCCTGAGGTATCAAGACATTTGTGCTGCCTATTAGATTAAAAACCACAGGAGAGGGCAAATTCTTCAGCAGGATAGCGCTCCTTCTCATTCTTCAGCCTCCACATCAAAGTTCCTGAAAGCAAATAAGATCAAGTTGCTCTAGGATTGGCCAGTCCAATCACCAGATATGAACATTCTTGAGCATGTCTGGGGTGAGATGGAGGAGGCATTGAAGATGAATCCAAAAAATCTTGATGAACTCTGGGAGTCCTGCAAGTCCTTTCGGTTAAGTGACTAGACTTTTGTCTAAGCAAAGTCAGACCGTACTGTCCTAATTAAATAATTAAAAATCAAGGCATGATCATATTTTACTTTGGTCAAATAAGCGTAATCTAGAGGCCTTTGCCTTTCATATAAGCCACTTCTGATACCAAATGATCAACTAGAAGTAAAAATATTATTTGTTGTTCTTTAAACTTGGATAGCCGACAAGACTTTTGTCAGGTAGTGTATACAAAGAATATAAATAAAATAAATGGAAATTAATAAAATGCATGCATCTAACAGGTAATTGCTTTATTTAATGTGGAGAAATTGTGATCTCTAGTTAAACCAAACATCGGTAAGAGTTTGAGAGTTTGCTTGTGTCTCTTACAGAATGTCATGATCCTTGGCGACTTCAACGCAGATGGTGCTTACGTCTCCAAGAAGAAGATGAAGGCCATCAGAATACGCACCGATACTAATTTCCACTGGCTGATCGGAGATGACGTTGACACCACCGTCAAAACGACCAACGACAACACCTACGACAGGTGAGGAGCATCAGTAAATGCTTGCTCTGCTGTTCTGTTGAATATAAAGAATTCAGAGAGTCCCGGCTGGGTCAGTTGGCATTTCTGTGTGGAGTTTGCCTGTTCTCCCTGTGTTGGCATGGGTTTCACCCACAGTCCAAAGACATGTGCTGTAGGTGAATTGGGTAAGCTAAATTGTCCGTACTGTATGTGTGCATGTTCTGGTCCTCCAGGTTGGGGGTTCAGCATTGACTAGATGTTACGAAACAACAATATGGTGCGGCTAAATATCAACTTTGATATAAAATGGCCCTGGGAGTAAGTAATATAATCAGTTGCACTTCTCTTGAATGTGAAAATGTGGTTTTTGGGAATCCAGGGAAGTTCAGATGCCCCCCTTATCCAAATTAACTATGGTTTTCTTATAGTCTAGTAAATGTGTGGCAACCATATGGTTTTGGTGCAATTAGCACATTTACAAAGCCACAGTTTTACCACAAATAGCATGGTTAACTTTGGTTTGTATACTAAAGTTGTTGTAACCCAATATTGGGACAATTATGGACAAACGCAATGTTTGGTTAATTGTTTCAATTAAATTTAAATACAATTTTTTTTAACGCAATGGTTGAGGTTTTCCATTATTGACCCAACCTTGGGGTGAATTTAAAAAAAAGTTTAAGAGACGTCTTTTATAAGAACTGTACAATAATGTCATATTTTGTAGACGCAACTTACAAAATCTTAACCCAATGTTGGATTGGTCTATATTTGGACCAACATTGGATTAAGATAACCCAGCAGTTTTAGAGTACTGATGGCAAAATGGCAGTTTTGTAAATTGCGTCTACAAAATATGACAGTATTGTACAGTTCTGATAAAAGACGTCTCTTAAACTTTTTTTAAAATTACCCCAATGTTGGTTCAAATATAGACAAATCAAACATTAAGTTATTTTTTTTTTTATACAACTAAAGTTAAACTACACTTTTTAACCCAATGGTTGAGGTCTATATTTGACCAAACGTTGGGTTACAACAACCCAGCATTTTTAGAGTGTAAAAAATTGTTTAACTACAATCACCATGTTTTTGGCTTTATTTATAGCGAAACCATGATTTATTTTTGTGAGGGACAAGTTGAAAAGTTGTGATGATGATGTCAGGTGGCTTCAAGTTACATTAGTTGGAACAAAATGGCATTGTACATTATATAAAATCAAAACAATTTTTTAACTCTTCGTTAATAACATGAGTAAACAATGTGCATCAGTGTTTATAAAGTTCAATTTATGAGGCACTTTTAATCAGAACTGTACATTGATGTCATATTTTGTAGATGAGATGCAACATTTATTCATTTTCCTTCCAGCTGCAACCCAGTACTGGCAAACACCCATACACTCTCACATTCACACACTACAGCCAATTTAGTTCATCCAATTCACTTATACCACATGTGTTTGGACTGTGGGGGAAACCGGAGCACCCGGAGGAAACCCACGCCCACGAGAACATGCAAACTCCACACAGAAACGTCAACTGGCCCAGCCGGGACTCGAATCAGCGATTTTCTTGCTGTGCCGCAACAGTGCTAACCACTGAGGCACCATGCTGCAACTTTTAATAAATAAATACATTTAGCAGTCAATAATGTAAACATGCTGGGTTATTTTAAACTAATATTTGATCAAATATGTACAAACTCAACCACTGGGGAAAAAAAAAAAAAAAAAGTGTCATTTAACTTCAGTTAAATAAATAACCCAATGTTGGTTTAGTCTATATTTGACCAATATACCTCAACAAAATATTTAACTTAACATTAGGTTTTGATAACCCAACTTTTTTAAGAGTGCAGAAAAACTGTGGTTAATTCGTGATAGTAATTGTAAAGTTAAAATTTTTTTGGCTTTATTTGTAGTAAAACCATTATTCATTTTCATATGGGATGAGCGGAGAAGTTTAATTATGATGTCAGGTGCCTTTACGTTACATTATGACAAAGCAAAATGGCATTATGGATTATACTGTATGAAATTCAAATGTTTTTTAATAAAATTGACTAAACGTTGAGTCGTGAGTTGTATGTTTGTGAATGTGGATCGTAAGAACCGGTTCAGAAAAATTTAACTTACAAACACACTCTAAACAAAATGCTGGGTTGCCGTAAACCAATGTTGGGTCAAATACGGACAAATCTAAATATTGGATTCAAAAGTTTTATTTATTTAAATGGAATAGAAAACTATTAACCCAACGTTGGGTTTTTCCATATTTGACTTTAAGTTGCATTAGTTGGAACAAAATGGTGATGTAGATTATTTAAAATTCAAAGTTTATTAATAGAATTGACTAAACATTGAGTCGTGAGTTGTACGTTGTGAATGTGAATTGTAAGAACCGGTTAGAAGAAATTAAACTTACACCACAGTCTAAAGAAAATGCTGGGTTGTCGTAAACCAATGTTGGGTCAAATAAAGACAAATCTAAATATTGGATTTATAAGTATCATTAAATTTTAATTGAATAAAAAACATTAACCCAACGCTGGCTTTGTCCATATTTGGCTTCAAGTTGCATTAGTTGGAACAAAATGGCATTGTACATTAAAAAACATTCAAATGTTTATTAATAAGGGCAGCACAGTGGCTCAGTGGTTAGCACTGTCGCCTCACAGCAAGAAGGTCCCTGGTTCGAGTCCTGGCTGGCTCAGTTGACATTTCTGTGTGGAGTTTGCATAATCTCCCCGTGTTCGCGTGGATTTCCTCAGAGTGCTCCGGTTTCCCCCACAAGTCCAAACACTTGCGCTATAGGGGAATTAGGTGAACTCAATTGGCCGTAGTGTATGTGTGTGAATGAGTGTATATGGGTGTTTTCCAGTACAGGGTTGCAACTGGAAGGACATCAACTGTGTAAAACATACGCTGGATAAGTTGGCGGTTCATTCCGCTGTGGCGACCCCTGATTAATAAAGGGCCTAAACCGAAGGAAAATGAATGAATAATAGTTAAAATGAGTAAACATTGGGTCATTGGTGAATGTGGATCGTAAGAACCAGTTAGGAGAAATGTAACTTACAAACACGCTCTAAAACAAATACTGGGTTGTCGTAAACCAATCTTGGGTCAAATATGGACAAATCCAAATACTGGATTCAAAAGTGTAACATGACAAGTGTAACAAAACATTAACCCAACGTTCGGTTTGTCCATATTTGGCTTCAAGTTACATTAGCTGGAACAAAAAGGCATTGTACAGAGTAAACATTGAGTCGTATGTAAATGTGGATCGTAAGAACCAGTTCAAAGAAATTTAACTTACACACTCGAAAGAAATGCTGGGTAATTGTAAACCAATGTTGGATCAAATATGGACAAAACCAAATATTGGATTTAATTAAAATGTAATTAAAAACAATTAACCCAACGTTGGGTTTGACCATATTTGACCCAATGCATTTTTTAGAGTGTATTATCTTTCTGTTGGTCAGCACGTTCAATTTGTGCAACAAACATCAGCAACAGCTGTAAGATTACATATTACTGTTTTCCCCTTCCACTCCAAACACCTCCAGGAGTATGAATGTATAATAAACAACTGTATTAGTTACATAAAGTACAAACCTTTGCAAAATGTTAATGGCGAGTATTTTCTCCAGGATTGTGGTGTATAAAGAGGACATGCTGAAGGCTGTCGTGCCAAGGTCTGCAAAACCGTTTAACTTCCAGGAGGCCTACAAACTCACAGAAGAAGAGGTGCATTTATTATTTACCACACATGTCTGTTTTTAAGTGGGCTTTGCATGGATTTATAGTAAATAATATACTGAAATGATTTATCATTTACAGGCTCTTGATGTCAGTGATCATTATCCAGTGGAGGTGACTCTAAAGAAGAAACCTGCAGCAAAGACCCTCGGCAAAACCAAGAAACCACAGAAACGCAAAGCATGATGGGATCTTAATGTGTGCTGAAACTCAAGTTCAAGAGAAGCTATCTCTTTAAAAAGCCAATTTGAGTTTAAAATTATTCATATTACATATTATATTATATATTTTTTTTAAATACATTTTTAATATACATTTTATAAACATTTTTATATACATTACTTGCATAAAAAGTATAGTTCACCTCCATAATTAAAAGAAAAAAATTCTGTCATCATTTACTAATCCTGTTTGAGATTCTTTCTTCTGTTGAACACTTACAGAAGATATTTTGAAGAAGGTTGGAAACTGGTAACCACTGACTTCCATAGTATTTTTTGTCTAGACTATGAAGAATGTTGGAAAAAAAAAAAAAAAAAAAGCAAAAAAAACTCCATTGAATTTCATAGTTGAAACCAAAAAAAAGCCAATGAAAGTTGGTGGTTACCAGTTTCCAACATTCTTCAAAATATATTATTTTGTGTTCAACAGTAGAAAAAAAAATTATAAGTTTAAAACCACTTGAGGGAGAGTAAATGATGAGGAATTTTTCATTTATAACTGAATTATTGCTTCCACATTATTTTGCAATTCCCAATAATAAACATGAAATATCAAAAACTTGTCAGCTTTTATTTCATGTCATATTTCACTCCATAAAAGCTGTATGATTTCATTGCTTTCAATGCTTAAAGCATAAATAATTGTTTTATTTTACATAGCTGGAAAACACCAATTACAATGCTAGCAGATGAATTTCAGAAATAGCTTTTTAACAAAGGAACTACTCATGTACAAGTGATGAACTGGCAACCAACCAAGCAACATCAAATACCAAATATCATAATACTGTCATTGCATGATAATAATAATGCCTTAAAGCAGGGATGTCAAACTCAATTCCTGGAGGGCCGCAGCCCTGCACAGTTTAGTTCCAACCTTGCTTCAACACACTTCAGCTGCGGTCACACTGGACTTTTCTCCCCATAGACTTCCATTCATACACACGCGAATGCGTCAGTGCGGAAACGCAAGGTCATGCTTCAAGTTTCGCAGGTTGCTGCGGTGCAAAGTTCAAGCTTGGTGAACGCTGACCTGCGAAATTGCATCACTTGACTGCATGAGACCAATCGAGGATCAAAACATGACCTCTCTGGACAGAAATTTAAAATATGGAGCAATTGCTCGCTTTTTTAAATCTCTAATCATCTTGTTTAATCCCGCCCCTTTTCGCATGCAGCGCCGCACGACAGAATTTCGCATGATCAAACTCTAGTGTGACTGCAGCTTTACTGGTAGGTTTCAAACTAGCCTGAAGGACTCAATTAGTTTCATCAGGTGTGTTTAATTAGGGTTGGAACTAAACTGTTGAGTTTGACATCCCTGCCTTAAAGGCATAGTTCACCCAAAACTGAAAATTCTGTCATCATTTACTCACCCTTCACTTGTTTCAAACCAGTTTGACTTTATTATTTCTTATAAACCAGAGAAGATATTTTTAAAATTGTTGGCACCTATTGACTTCCATAGTGTTTGTTTTTCTACTACAGAAGTCAATGGTTTCCAACATTCTTCAAAATATCTTCTTTTGTGTTTAACAAAGGTTTAAAAAGCACACAAGGGTGAGTAAATATTGAGTCATTTTTCCATTTTGGATAAACTATCCCATTATCGGGGTGTCCGCAAGGTTTTAAATTGTCAAAAACTAACATTTAGGCCTTTTAAAAGTCTTAAATTCACTGAAATATTGGGGGGTATGGCTTAAATACTTTTAAACAGCTCTAAAAAATAAAATAAAACAATTAACAAAAGTAAAATTAATTAACTATTTACCAATATATTATCCTCCTTACATCCTTACAATAACATTTGTTTAAAAGTCATCCATGTTTTATGCATAAACGTATGTTGTAAATATATTTAGTTTATTGTAGTTTTTAAAACTTGTCTTTGTTTTAAAGAAAAGTTATGGTAATAAATATTTATATAACTATGTTTTGACATTTCATTCACTCATTCATTCATTTTCTTTTTGGCTTAGTCCCTTCATTAATCCGGGGTCACCACAGCGGAATGAACCGCCAACTTATCCAGCACGTTTTTACGCAGCGGATGCCCTTCCAGCTGCAACCCATCTCTGGGAAACATCCACACACACTCATTCACACACATACACTTTGGACAATTTAGCTCACCCAATTCACCTGTACCGCATGTCTTTGGACTGTGGGGGAAACTGGAGCACCCGGAGGAAACCCACGCGAACGAAGGGAGAACATGCAAACTCCACACAGAAAAGCCAACTGACCCAGCAGAGGCTCGAACCAGCGACCTTCTTGCTGTGAGGCGACAGCACTACCTACTGCGCCACTGCGTCGCCCCATTTTGACACATTTCAAATAAAATAAAAAATTAAATTTTAATGGGGCAAGTAAAAAATAAATACAGTATTCCACTGGCCATTACAAAGAATCCTTAGTATTTTTCCCTGTAAAAGTCTTAGATTTCTTAAAATGGTCTTAAAAAGTCTTAAATTTGACTTGGTGAAACCCTGCTTTAAGCACCCATAATGAACTCTTTACAACTCTATTAAAGAAAACAATTCTAATTTTAATCCATTTTAAAGAGAGACATTATTTCAGAATCAAGTATTTACATAGGCCAGGTACAACAACCAAAACATTAAATATGATAAACAAATTTTATTTAGTCTGTATTTAACGTATAAAGATGAATAAACTCACCAATCCAGGACTGGATGAAGTATTCGTCAAAAACAAACATCCCTTCGGAGCCCATGTTGGAAGTAACACTGTTGTAGTTAACTGTAGTTCACTAAACATGATTGTCTCAGCTTTATGAATGCTGCCGTCCACTAAATATCCTTATTCTAAAACTTTACTCTAAAGTAAACAGTGATGTAGAATGTAAGCAAAAGTGAGCTCTACATTTGTTTATAGCGACATTATTCTTCATCTGGAATTACAGGCAGTGCAGAATTATTAGGCATTATTATTATTAGTATTATTTATGCATGTTGTCTTACTCCAAGCTGTATAGGCTTGAAAGCCTACTACCAATTAAGCATATTAGGTGATGTGCATCTCTGTAATGAGAAGGGGTGTGGTCTAATGACATCAACACCCTATATCAGGTGTGCATAATTATTAGGCAACTTCCTTTCCTTTGGCAAAATGGGTCAAAAGAAGGACTTGACAGGCTCCGAAAAGTCAAAAATAGTGAGATATCTTGCAGAGGGATGCAGCACTCTTAAAATTGCCAAGCTTCTGAAGCGTGATTATCGAACATTCAAGCGTTTCATTCAAAATAGTCAACAGGGTCGCAAGAAGCGTGTGGAAAAACCAAGGCGCAAAATAACTGCCCATGAACTGAGAAAAGTCAAGCGTGCAGCTGCCAAGATGCCACCAGTTTTGCCATATTTCAGAGCTGCAACATCACTGGAGTGGCCAAAAGCACAAGGTGTGCAGTACTCAGAGACATGGCCAAGGTAAGAAAGGCTGAAAAACGACAACAACTGAACAAGACACACAAGCTGAAACGTCAAGACTGGGCCAAGAAATATCTCAAGACTGATTTTTCTAAGGTTTTATGGACTGATGAAATGAGAGGGAGTCTTGATGGGCTCGTGGCTGGATCAGTAAAGGGCAGAGAGCTCCAGTCCGACTCAGACGCCAGCAAGGTGGAGGTGGAGTACTGGTTTGGGCTGGTATCATCAAAGATGAGCTTGTGGGGCCTTTTCGGGTTGAGGATGGAGTCAAGCTCAACTCCCAGTCCTACTTCCAGTTTCTGGAAGACACCTTCAAGCAGTGGTACAGGAAGAAGTCTGCATCCTTCAAGAAAAACATGATTTTCATGCAGGACAATGCTTCATCACACGCGTCCAAGTACTCCACAGCGTGGCTGGCAAGAAAGGGTCTAAAAGAAGAAAAACTAATGACATGGCCTCCTTGTTCACCTGAATTGAACCCCATAGAGAACCTGTGCTCCATCATCAAATGTGAGATTTACAAGAAGGGAAAACAGTACACCTCTCTGAACAGTGTCTGGGAGGCTGTGGTTGCTGCTGCACGCAATGTTGATGATGAACAGATCAAAACACTGACAGAATCCATGGATGGCAGGCTTTTGAGTGTCCTTGCAAAGAAAGGTGGTTATATTGGTCACTGATTTGTTTTTGAATGTCAGAAATGTATATTTATGAATGTTGAGATGTTATATTGGTTTCACTGGTGAAAATAAATCATTGAAATGGGTATATATTTGTTTTTTGTTAAGTTGCCTAATAATTCTGCACAGTAATAGTCACCTGCACACACAGATATCCTCCTAAAATAGCTCAAACTAAAAACAAACTGAAAACTACTTCCACAAATATTCAGCTTTGATATTAATGAGTTTTTTGGGTTCATTGAGAACATGGTTGTTGTTCAATAATAAAATGAATTCCTAAAAAATACAACTTGCCTAATAATTCTGCACTCCCTGTATTTTTATGCTAATCTTAATCAGAATGAGTGTTTAATAACGGCTTTAGTGATTCAGATTGCTCACCAACACAATCTTGTGACTATTCCACCAATATTTTTCGCAGATTTTGAGTAAACATCCTCATCCAAAAATAAATAACTGAATGAAATGAATTCTGAGAGAGCACTTATTAAATGGGTATTTAATAATACACAACAGTTTATAGACAGTGTTTAGACACCACTGAAGCCATGGCCACAGCATTGTTAGCAGTTTAACATATTACAGACAATGATATAAAAAAGTTGACTATAAAACTGTGATGATAATGTTAGACACTTCATCCCATCATGTCTACAGATCACAGCACTGTCGAGTAAGTAAGATTAAAAACATTTGATACATTTCTTTACAAAAATTAAGTGTGAGTAACAAAAACCTACCACTCTACATACATATTTGGTATATTTTAGTACGTGTTAGTAGCTTAAAATATCATTAAAGTGTTAGTTTACCCAAAAATAAAAGTTATATTATTAATTACTCGCCCTAATGTGATTCAAAACCCCTGAGACCTTCATTCATCTTCAGAACGCAAATTAGGATATTTAGGTGAAATCGATGTCATTCAAAACCCAGAAAAATAACAAAAACATCCACAAAACAGACCATATGCCTTCAGTGGTTCAAAGTTAATATTATCAGGCTATGAAAATACCTTTGTGCACACATGGAATTAAAATAGTATCAGCACTAATAGCCTAGCGGTTACGTGTGTCAATATAAAACAATGAGGTGCTCACGGTAAGGCTGCTTGATTATGGGAAAAATCACAATCACAATTATTTTGGTTACAATTGTAATCATGATTATTTAAAACTGGATGGATGGATGGATGGATGGATGGATACACATCTTCTGTAAGAAAACCCTTGATTTGTTTCTTATTAAAGCTACAAAAGTCCTTCAGTAAAGAGAAGGGATTTTGTGCTAGTCTTTTGTTGCTTGATTAGTAACGATAGTATAGCGCACTGTCACTTTAAGAGTTGCGCAGATCAGCTTTACATGCCTTTTCATTCATTCGTTCGTTTATTTCATAACAAATGGGGGTTAATATGAATAATCACTGAACATCATGTTTGGACACATTTTTGCATGTATTCGACCATTAAAGAGATCATCTTAGTGATTTATACATCTGCGTCAAGTGATCGGCATGACCCATGGTGCATGCCTTACTTCTGCGCGCGGTTTGTGTTTCTCTGCAATAACACTTCCGAAACGCTAGCTGGCAGTAGGTTATGTTCGTCTGTTCACGGGTGTTTTGTTTTTTCTGAACGCTAGCTTAATGTAGAAGTAGCTAAAACTCATGCATTCACAGGCGGGAACCGGCGGACGTGCAACAACTGTAATCATAAGGTGAACACAAAACAAAAGTTTCCATCTGAAGCTCCTTTACAGAACTCGACACTTGTAAACACTCGCTCCGACAGGTTCACGCGGCTCTCGGTCCCAGACTGGTCAAAGCTACCAAGCCGACCAGCACAGAGATTACGTCGTTGCGACGTGTAGTTACATTTTTTTTAAAGGTGCACATCAGCATCGGCATCAGCCACGGCGCGGGCTATGCGACCGCACAAAGGCTGAGCCAGAGCATATGTGTGCGCTTGACGCAGAAGTATAAATCAGCCTTTAAGATGACTGAATGTGCATGTTCTGCTTGTTCGGAGGCTGATCGCAGACACAACAGCACGTGTTCTCTTTCACGCTTTTAAAACCATGAATGAATCGAATACACATCAATAAAAGAAACGCGTCCAATGCTGCAAAACGTCACGTTAGGCCTACATGCCTTCACTGATTTCCATGTGAGCTTTGCAGAGGAACAAATGCGTACTTATGGAAAGTGGGTGAGAAAATGACACAATAATCAATTTATCTCGATTAACGCTTTTTCCCATAATCATCAGAAGCCTAAATCAAATTTTGATTAATTACACAGCTCTAGCTCACGGTGACCCGAGTTCCATTTCCAGCTTAAGGTACTTTGCCGATCCGTCCTCTCTCTCTGCTCTCCAAGATTTCCTGTCAGTACTCTCCACTGTCGTATCCATTAAAAGGTTAAAAATACCATATTTTAAATAATAAAACTAGGATAGAAATTTATTTTACAGTTTCTTCTCCTCAGTGTCAGTATAGAGCGCATGTTCATGTTAGCAATATGCGTGTCGTGTCTATAACGCGTTTCCTACAGAAGAAGTCACATGTGGGCATTGGGGAAGGTATGCATCACTAAATGAATGTGTGCAATATTCTGACAATGAGAAGATGAAACTCTTGAATAAAGTTGTTATTTTGGTTTTATATGCACACAAAAGTATTCTTGTAGCTTGACAATCCGATTGAACCTTGCCGTCTATGGAGGAAGAGGGAGTTCTCGAATTTCACCTAAAATAACTCAATTTGTGTCTCTGTGGATTGAAATAACCTGAGGATGGGTATTTAATAACATGCGTTTCGTTCTTGGGTGAAACAACCATCTAAAGAAACACTCCAGTTTTTACAATAAACGTCCCATTTTACAACTTCCCTAGAGTTAACACAAGGACTTTAACCATTTATAAATCAGTTCAGCTGATTTCAGAGTCTGGCAGAAGCACTTTTAGCTTACCGCAGCAAAGTTCCTTGATTATTATGCCAGAATGAGAGTACAGTTCCTAGACATATCGACCTAGAAAACAGTAAATTAATATTCCGCCTGTCTTAGTGTATGATGCAACTACACAAAAGGCAAGCTTTATTATTGGAACTCTTTGGCCACTTTTAAATGAGATGCTAATGATCTAGTCCAATTCAATGACCTATGTTAAGCTAAGTGTAACCCCACCGGTCCTACACCACCCAACCCACTCCGAACTGGGATCGAACCAGCGACTCTATGGATGGGAGTCTGTCACTCTAATGCTGCAGTCACACCAGACGTGGAAGAAGCGTCAAGCGCAAGTGATTTATATCCTAAGTCAATGCAAAGACGCGAATAGACATCATGCAGCGCAATACACGCAAATGACGCAATTCGCGCGAATGAAGTGGCGAGAGTTGAGCGTTTTGCGTGATTGACATGCATATCGCGCATTTCACTCAAGTTGGAAAATCTGAATTTCAGCGGACATCCGCGATATGTTAACCAATCATGAGCTTTGTATTGTAGGGGCGTGATTATGACGTAGTGCCTGTTGTTGGTGTCCCAAGGGGAAATCCTCCTGCCGACACCGGACAACAGTTCATCAAACTGGGGTCAGCTCAGTCTGAAGCACCGCTGAAAGCTTCCATCATCCAGGTACAGCTTCTGGAACTGAGGAGTTTATGAACTCACAGAGCTGGGTGCATCTCTGAAAGGATCTAGTGGACTCAGACAAGGCTCCAAACAAATCGACGCTGTTTTTCAGCCTTCATAAAAGCACGAACACGTGAATGCACGCGAATGAAGCGGATTTGACGCGCGAAAGAAGCGAGTAAACTCAAAATGTTCACGCTTCTATTAACGCACGGATAGAGTGATTTGTTCGCGTGTTTCGCATCTGGTGTGAACACAGCATAACAAGGAGGCTAAAGACCATGGCCTCTAGCGTCTGTTGCTAGAGCACCTTTTAGAGGTCAAATGGGTGAGGTTTACCTGCAGAGCACTTTACTAGCTAGCCTCTATTACATAAGCTAAAAGTGCTTCGAGATGATCCCAAGGTTTTCTGGACCAGGCTGTATCCTGAGCAGCTGCTGTGGTGGTCATTGTGGAGTGAGAGCTTGAGACTGACTCCTGTGACGCTCCAAGGACAGACGAGTCTTCGCTGAGGTCCAGCTTCCTGCGCCTAGACTGCAGCACTGCACAAGACGTTTGGCCATAGGAGAAATGGTCGTGCCCAACTGAGCCAGGTTTCTCTCGAGGTTATTTAAATCTTCGCTTTCGCCAATTGGTGAAGTTTTTTTTCCTCGCCGCTGTCGCCACTGGCTTGCACGGTTTGGGATCTGTAGAGCTGCGCATCGATGGATTTGCTCTTCAGTGTTTGGACTCTCGGTAGTGATTATTAACCCACACTGAACTGAGCTAAACTGAACTTAATCTCTGAAAACTGAACTGACACTGTTTCAATTCACTATAATCTTCCATGTGAAGCTGCTTTGACACAATCTACATTGTATAAGCGCTATACAAATAAAGATGAATTGAATTGAATTGCTTCTGCCAGACCTGAAGATTGTCTGAATGGATTAAAAAATGGTAAATCTCAACTATAGAATTCTAGAGAACTTGTAAAATTAAGCTTTTTTCAAATAAAAGTGTTACTTTAATAAATGTCTTAGTAGTTTCATGTTGCACTTCTGATAGATCTTTGGATTTCTTGCACTCCGACCATGCTTGTTTATAAAAGTATGAATGATAGTAGTTTGGACACGACAACTTTACTCCGTGTCAGAATCAGAGTTACCAGATTCATGCCATTTAGAGTAACAATCACGCTTGGGTACAAAGCACAAGTGCACCTGACATGTTACACATGTGATTGGAGTCTTATGGGTGCACAATTTGCATTTCCGTCTTCCGAATGTACTGTCACCTTTGCTGTACTTGGGCAGGTGGTTGTCAGTAGAAGCAATAGCAGCCTCACGTGCAGCAGGATAACCAGCCCTTATTCCTGCAAGCTCTGAAACCAGAGTCTCTCGGAAGACCTTCTGGGTCATGGACTTCTGGTTCTTCGACCTGGCCATCTGCTGGTGCAAAATGAAGGCATTGACGACAGCGATGTCCACAAAGTGGTAGAAAAAGGACCGATACCACTTCTTTGTTTTATGGAGAACTGTGTAATATCCGATTAGTGCATCAGATACATCCACTCCTCCCATGTGTCTGTAATAAAAGGAAATGTGCAATTTATAAGATATGAAACTCAATTGATGAAACAAATGATAAAATATCAGGTGTGTAACGATATGGTTCGGTTCACAATATTGGAGCCACAGTATGGTTTGGTTCAGTTTGCTGAAAAGGCAGGGATTGTGGTGTGGTACCAGCAATGTTAAGGGACTCTAGATTGACTTTTAACTTAATAATAGGAATAATTAAACTTAAACTGTTTTATCTGTATAGACTGGCATTACATATTTCTGTTTAGTGCAGTCCGTTGGTCATGGTAAACTAAAATCAGGTATATCCACAGCAGAATAGTCAGAAATAAACACTTTAGGGCTGCAGTACAGTACATTTAGCATGTTCAGGTTAAGTTAAAGCTCTTCTTCAAACACACCATTCTCTTGTGCTAGGTACCCTATGGGTATGGTACAGTATTTTTTTTGAACTTCTGACAGTGGATATGGACATGAATGCGAACCATACTGTACCAAATCATACTTCTCAATGAAAATGGGCTATTTAGGTTCGGTTTGAATATCGTTACACCTCTATAAAATATTGGAATTAAACTTACTTGTTGTAGTCCAACACGGCAGCAGGCACGGGGAAATCCTGAACAGCCCAAACGCCACCTTTTCCTTTCACATTCCTCTTTATAGAGTCTCCTTTATATGCTTTATGAAAGGTGGAGCACATCAACACGTCTCTCTTGTCCTTCCACTCAACAAAGAGCAGACCGTCTTCTCTAAACCAGCGAATATTCCCACGTGGAGCCGGAGTCTTTGAGTGGCCAATGCGATTCGCTCGAATCGTGCCACAAGCCGCGAACTTCTTGCTGAGCAGATCTCTGAAGAGTGTGGGACTGGTGTAAAAGTTGTCGACAAACAGCTTGTATCCAGTGCCCAACACCCGTTCATCAATTAGCGCCATAACGGAATCATAACTTATACCTTTCCTCTGCTCCGTTTTCACCTTTCCCTCATAAATGAAGAAGTCCCACGTGTAGGCGCAGAGGGAATCTGCCAGCACAAACAGTTTGTAGCCCCATTTTGTGGGTTTATTTTTCATGTACTGTATGAGTCCATGTCTAGCCTTTGACGCCACCATTCTTTCATCGATGGAGATGTTCTGATGGGGATGAAATGAGGCTTTGCAAGCATCTCTAATGTCCTGGTACAGCGGTTTGATCTTACACAGCCGGTCGTATTCGGGCGTTCCTCTCTTCTTGTCATTTTCTGCATCCACTTTGGGATTACTAAGATGGAGAGCCCAACACATGCTAAGAAATTTTCTACAAGACATGATCCTTGCAGGAAATGGTAGACTGTAAAAGTCTGTCCTCTTCCAATAGTCTGTCAGTTTGAAGCATTTCACTATGCCCATGTAAATCACCATGGCTATGAATGATTTCAGGTCTTTGATAGTAATGTTCTTCCAGGGTTTCTTCTTTTCGTCAGTATGCATGGCGGCGTAGATGTTTGAATGTTCTACAATTTTCTGCATCACTGATTTTGAAAAGAATAACTCAAAATACTGCAAAACGCTGCATGACGCAGTGGATATTAACTGTGGGCCGGGAGTACGTTTAGGTTTAAACAATAGCTGAGGCGGCTCAATATCAGGCTCATCTACACTTTTCCACTTGCTTTCTAAGATACTGCAGGAAAATGGTAAAGACCGTCTCACACTGCCTTTCCTACCTTTCCCTTTGGCCCTCTGTGCAGAGCCAGGTGTAGCAGATCTACAAGACTTTGCTGGGGATGGAGATACAGTAGACAGACCTTTTCTTTTCTTCTTTAGTGGGGTGACCTCTGGAGACCAATCTTCATCAGAGCCATCTAAGAACCTGTTGCATAAAAAACAATAGGTCAGACACATAGACACGGCCACCTATAATTATTATTTAAATAGCGCCTTTACAATTACAAATGAGAATTGTCATTATTCACTTGTTAATTGTGACGCGAAGCAGCTTTCAGGTCCAAGCACTCTATCAAGCTGTATGGGGAGATTCAACCAATGCTAATAATAATAGTTTACAAAAGGATAATACTTTCGAAGATCACGATCGTAATATATATACATATTAGGGGTGTAACGATACACCAAAGGCACGATTCGATTCGGTTCACGGTTTTTGGAGCCACGGTTCGGTTTCTGTTTGCTGTGGGGTTAGGGTTGATGTCATCTTAACAGCAATGCTAGGGAACAATAGATTCACTTAATAACAACTAAACTTTTTCTTTATTAACTTTGCCATCACATTTTAGTACAGTCAGGATACCCGAGTAAACAACAAACATTAAATAAATACCTCCAATATAGACTAGTCAGAAAAAAACTATTCTCTTTAGTGCAGCCATCTTAAGAAAGTAAACTCAAAATAAATAAGTAACTGCAGTGTAGACTGGTGAAAGATAAACAGGCTTGTCCTCTCGAAGGACATTTGAAATATTTAGATAAGTTTTAAGTTCTTCTTTAAAAACACCATAATTTCCACATTCTCAGGTGAGGGGCTTGATCTCTGTGCAGACACAGACATAGTGATGCTCATTTTTAGTTATCCAAGTTTTCATTTCCGTTTAAATTAATGAAAAAAATATACATATAATGTGTTTGTAAAGTGTTTTTTACATTACATATTCACCAGTAAAATACATTGCAGTTTTGTCTGAAACTAATGTTACGGTAGTAGCCGTATATTGGTTGTATTTTTGCCTCCCGTTCTCTCTCTCTCGCTCTCTCCTCGCTCTCTTTATGTCTGTCATTTCTGTATGTCCGCCTTCACGACAGCTGATTGGTCAGAAGACCGATCTATCATCATTGGGTGTCGTGGCGCGGGAATATAAAAAGGCCATCAGGAAAAGCGGAGGAGAGCGCTTCTTCCTTTGATCTCGTTTTCGTGTATTTTGCTAACATGATTAGGATTTTCGTTATTTTTGCTTAACTTTCGCTTTGGGCAAAATATTTTGCATTACTTTTGCCCACTTTGAGATATTTTGTGATTTTTGTACATTTTTATTTTGATTGATTTGTTTGTTACTTTTTGGCTCAGCTCTTTCCCGTCATATTGAGCTTTACCTCCTCAAGTTTCTTTTCTCAGAGTAAGGTGGATAGGGAAGATGTCTTATGACTTCCATTTTGCAAACACAGAAAATGTATTGTTAAAGACATCAGGTAAGAGGTGAACGTCATCTTTGTATTAATTTTATTCTACAGTTCAGTATTGGGAAGAATACTGCGCACGGCGCTGAAAACTGCAATCTCAATATATTGCTTGCGGGCCGATTTTCTGTTCATGCACAAAATTCCTGCGTGCCCTCATATATACTCTGCTCATGTGCGCTTTCAAATACACGCTGCTGAAGTTTTTAGTGTGTTTATGTAACAAGTATGTCTCCAACCTTCATTAGATTTGCTAGAAATATTTATGAATGTCTCCAATAGATGCGAGCAGCATTAATGCTCCCTGAAGTAAAGTGAAACGGCTATAAACTCCAGCAAGATAACGTCTTATTAAAGTATTATAAAGCATTATCTATTATGTATAAAGTATAATTATGGAAACGGTGTTCATCTTATCTGAAAGCTACGTCGTATTTGCTAGCCTCACGCATCACGCACCTGTCAGTCAGTTAGTGATGCGTAAACACTAAATCGCACTTCAGCAGCGTGTATTTGAAAGCGCACTTGTGCAGAGTATATATGAGGGCATGCAAGAATTTTGTGCATGAACAGAGAAAATCGGTGCGCAAGCATCAGTTAGTGGCGGGGTGAATTTTGGTGTGGCGCCCTGCCATGGAAGAATGAATGTGGGGGAAACCATTCAGTAATAATCGAGTGTGATCCCTCACTCACATGACATGCACTTGGAAAATACTAACTTTAAAATATAATATTTAGAACAAAACCTCATTACTAGTACAATTTAATCAAATGTGATCAAATAAATATGTGCTTAAATTTGGTTTAATTAGTTAGAGACAAGTGACGTCAACCTCAACAGTGGGCAGCAGGGGGCGTGAGAGTATCGCGGTACGCCACAAGAGTTTTGCGATACGTATCGTGATTGGTGTATCGCGATATTTCGGTTCGGTTTGTAGTATTGTTACACCCCTAATACATAACCATGCCTAATATCAGGTGACCAGAAAGTGATTATAAATTCTTAAAATATTGGTGACTGTGATGCAGCAGGTCCAGAGACTGATCATATGTACAGTACACCAAGATTTTATATAATATTCCCTTTATTGTGTGACATGACTAAAAAGTGGTCCTTTTCAAAATTAAAAAAGTAATATTTTCTCAATTCAAATGAGTAGCTGCTTGGACCTGGAAACAGTATTTCATACGTCACGACTCAAGCGAATTCAGATCAAGGTTTCCATTTTATGCATCTAAACAACGAAAAAATAGGTCGCTGTTGTGCTTATGAATTAATAATATAACATTAAAATAGAAAGTTAAAATAATACCATTATTAAAAGCCTGAATTTCATTTGACATGACTTTATTAGTCACTATGAAAACAATAATGATATTTTTTATTACCTTTTGTGTGTCTGTGACTGTTCCCTCTCCATATTTGATAGCTCAATAGTAGTTTAACAAACTTAATATTCAGCTTTTCTGTCATTTATTTTTATCACCAAGTCTTTAAAGTGGTCATTTTGAAGACAAAGCTCTTAAAATGTATATTATCCAGCCTAATTTCACGAGGAAACGTAACTATTTTAGGTTTGTCAATTTAGTGGCTAATTTGTACGAAATCATACAAAAATGTATGATTTTAAAAAGAAGGTGTGGCACCCAACCATCATTGGGGGATAAGCAAATCATACTAAATTGTACAAATGAGATTGTACGAATTCAAATGAATTAGCCACTAAATAAAAAAAGTTATGAATTGCTGTGAGATTGTGTTGATATTATCCTGACATGTTACCCTCAGATAATAACAATCTGGTTACTGTATTCAAATTGCTTGCCAGTTGACGAGTGTGAAAAATAATAAAATGGAGCTGAAAAATATCCTAACCATAACTAAACAACAAGATTTAATAAAAAAATATGGTACAGAAATTATTTAGATAAGATTCAAATCTTATCAAAAATCTTTAGAAAGATTTTAAAAAAAGGAAAACTACAATCCATAGGGACAAACAAGATTTCCTGTTATTCCATGACTAGGACAAAGGAAATTTCCTGACTTTCAATGTCTGCAACAGAACTTCTATTCTATTCTATAGAATTTTAGAAATTCCATGACTCAAGGGAACCCTTTCAGATCTTAAGAAAAATATAAATATCTGTAAACGTTGCAATGTTCATCAGCTATAAAACCATTTCAATCAATAAAGCAGGTTTAAAAAGCAAAACAGCTTAGCAAAGCGTCAATTAAATATTACTTAAAATAATTTAAATATAAAGTAACTGTCAGAAAATATAGCTTACTTGTGGAGTAGATAATTAACCTAGGATCATTATCAAAGCAAGTCTGTATTGGGAGCAATTCCATGCAAATGGCAACCTTGCCATGAAAAATAAAATTAATGACGTTTTCACTATTTTTTCACCAAAACAGTGAAACTGTTTCAACATTTTTTGTGTAACCAAGTGTTTATAGTACTTTAAAAATACTCAAAATGTCTGTCAATGTTTTCAAACAATTATATTTGATTTACCAAAATCAGACACATCCATAACAGAGCTTTTCCCTCATAAATGCAAAAAATAAAATCAATCATGTCTGTTCTATAGTGAGCTCACTCTTATCCTTTTGATTGCCATCATTTATTTTTGGTTGTGCAGTTTAATTGTGAACTTCTACAAAGTAGGCTGTAGACTGCAAACTTGCAGACTTTTTGGTCACAGCCATTGTTTATTTTCCTTATTTAAAATCTAAAAAAAATGGTTTACAGATTGATATTTTTCTGATCCAATAACTCTGTGGTGAGTTGTTTTGGAAAATTTAAACAGACGTTTCAATATGTTAACATAGACCTTCTCTGTGAATTTGTTTAGAATTTTTTTTATCCATAACGCTGAAATTGCTCGTGTGAGAAAAACAATGAACTCGAAATAATAAAGTGTAAGCTGTTTTTTTTTTTTTTTACATTTCCATTAAATCATACATAGTTCACCACTGACATTAAGTAATTGACGTTGCATGATACAAAATAAATTAAACAATCTAACACTCCGCCCTTTAAATCCAAGATAGTCTAGTTTTTAGAAGGTTTAATCAAATTACCCATTCAAAACGGGGTCCATCGCCTCGAGCAACATCTCCTCTTCAGAGTCCGCGCTGGAAGCGGCACTTTCGTCTGACGATTCCTCCGAAACAAGCGTTTCATCTTCATCCTCACCGCTATCATCAACACACTCATCAGTTCTGTTTTCATTCGTTTCATCCATTTTTTGTATATAAAACACTGGTCGCAACTCGCAAACAACTCGAAGTAGCTGCAGCAAATAAATCTCGTGTAGGGAGGGCGGTCCTACTGAGAGCGCTGCACTCTGATTGGTTGCTTTTCTTGTCCGTTCCAGTATATTGCGATGTCATTGGTCAATACTGCAGGCAGCGGGAACCTGGGCGAAATCCATTCATATGCATGACACACCCACCCCTCAGTAACCTCAACAGGAATGGGGGATACACACACTAACCTCGACATGACAAAAGTAGGGCCTCACTTCGCACCCTGTGAGAGTAGTTAATTCTAGTCATTATGATTAGATAATTTAATCTGATGAACTAACGCGATGAGTGGTTGTGCGTCGGGGGACATAACGATATTGAAAAACCCATGGAAAGATAAGGCATTGTGGTACCTCTAAATTTACATAGAACCAAATTTTTATTATTATTATTATTTTTTTTTTTACAATTTTTAACTTTGATGAACATAAATTACTATGAAAAAACACTGTAGTAATTTATAGTAAATACTGCAGTTTTTGTTTCCCAGTACTGGGTTGCGGCTGGAAGGGCATCTGCTGAGTAAAATATATGCTGGATAAGTTGGCGGTTAATTCCGCTGTGGCGACTCCTGATTTATAAAGGAAATAAGCTGAAGGAAAATGAATGAATGAACTAGTGTTTTTGATCCATACTTGTTAATGAACACTAGACCATTTAAATGTGGTCATGTCATTGGCCCTTGAACATTTCCTGCTTGTTATCAAACTATTTCATAACTGTAACAAGAGGCAATTCAATCATAACTGAATGTTAAAACTGCTATGATAACATTGTTTATCAATATGTGTCTCTTTTTGGATTCTCGGAAGCTACAGATATTAAAAATGTAAAACAGGAAATACATTGGGGCCAATGTTTTTGTTTACATCCCTCAAAATGGTCTATAACCTACTGTAGAATTAGCTATAGTGAACTGTTAAACATTGTGGCGTATTTTCGTATAATAAATACTTGTAGAAATTTAGTAAAGTATTGGATAATGTATTTATTACTATAGTTGTTATGTTACATAACAACAAAAGAATTACAACATACCCAGTTGCCACACGTCAAATAGAATATTAGAATCTTTAGAATGCATGTTCTGTAGACCTCCTAAATACATTTTTCACATCTTTGAACACTTCAGATGGCACACCAAAAGGTTTTTAAAATACGTGTGCTAACTGGGCAATAAATTCAAGAATATGGATTAAAAAACACTGGTATTTGAAATAAATTACCACAGTATATGTTTATCTGACTGTATACATGCTTCTCTGTTAAGTTGATACAGTTCCTCCATCAGCAGATTTACTTAGATGTTGTAATTTTGGGAAATCAGAATTAACCTAATTTTAAGTTCACAAAGTTCCATTTTTATTTGAAACCTAAACGCTCTAATCAAACTCTTATTTTCGTTAATGTGATTTGATTAATATTTTATATCGACTATTTATTCAAGTGGTACTCTTACGTAAAATGACAGGGGGCAACAGAGTATTTGTCCTGAGGAAGGTGATTGAGGATTTCAGCATATTTCAAAAATATCCTATTTTGTGTTAAAAAGTGAGTAAATTTTCTTTTTGTGTGCGTGTAAACTATCCCTTAACTTAGTATTATTAATTAATATCCAGGCAAAGTTAAAGCAGTAAAATTAAAGTAAATAGGACTAGGCATAAGATTCTGAAGGTATGATAACCTTGGATAAAAATATCACGGTTTCACGGTGTTGTGATTACTGCTCTAAAATGTTCTTTTTTTAAATGTCTGGGTAAAAAACAAAAACTTTTTCTCCTTTAAAAACAATATTTTCTATTTCTTGAAAGATTTATGATATTTTGGAGCAGTAAACATGTCAGGCTATATAATTCAAATGAATCATTGACCTCTGCTGTCTTCATTTGTTTAAAAAACACAGATTTCTGTACAATTTAAAACGGCATCTTTGGATATCTTTTCTGCTGGAGATATTGTTCCAAAAAACAAAACAAAAAATGTAAATAAAAAATCTTACACACCTCAGGGACGGTATTACAGAAAATTTTGCCGGTTTTAAAACCTTGACTTTTCCCAAACCACAGTCTACCTTGAAAATGGTTATCATCCCATGCCTAAATAGAACACAGTAGTTCCTTATTAGTAGGCCCAGACGAAATTTGCGCGTGCAGAAATCCACAGCCCAAATTGTAGCCCATCATTGAGTATATGTATTTACTTGTGTAAATGTGTGTAAATTTATATTTATTCAGTTTTTAAATGAATTTCACCAATATTATTGTGATATAATAATAGTAATATTAAAATGTTCATATGATTTATTTACAATACACTTTGTAGAGTAATATTTTCTGTCTTTTAGTAGACATGTTATATGAGAGACTTGCTTTGTTTACCAAATAAGAGGATCTAATAGGAATTGCATTGTAAACATTAAATAAAAGTTAAAAAGGTATTATTCTTTATTTCATTAAGTTTTTAGTTATGATACTCCTAAAATAATTCTGCATAAATCCAGATTTTTGTTTACAAAATTCTGCGCAGAAATAGCAAAAAATGTCTGCAGATTCTGTCTGGCCCTACTTATTAGCTATTCAATACCTACAAAAAACATCTTGAGAACTATGACCAATTCATAAAGAATAAACAACTAATTAATCCACAACAGTAAGGTCTTAAAAGTGAACTTTTGGGCTCTTTGTGAAAACAGATGAATAGTTCTATTTCAACTTTAACAAAATGTAAAAAAAAACTAAAACGATAGCGCATTTAACAAATATTAACAATTAGCAACTGATTCTAACAAATTCCTGATAGAAAGTTACATTTACAAGCTCTACTTCATGTCAGTTCATGTTTCTGACTCCAAAATGCCAACTTTTGACAGTCGCCTGGGGAAGAAATGAACAAAGAATGTTTCCAGGTGCATCAAGCCATTCAAACACAATGAAAAACTAAACATAAGACAAGCTCATTTTATCTGGCAAAACAGGAGCTTTCTCATGTATTATTATTTAATGCTAAAATGTCTTTAAACTGCTCCTGTTTCCCCCACAGTCCAAACACATGTGCTATACGTGAATTGAAAAAACTAAATTGGCTGTAGTGTATGTGTGTGAATGCGAGAGTGTATGTGTGTTTCCCAGTACTGGGTTACAGTTAGAAGGCCATCTGCTGTGTAAAAAATGCCAGATAAATTGGCGACGCCTCATGAATAAAGGGACAAAGCCAGGGGTGTCCAAACACGGTAATGGAGGGCCAGTGTTCTGCAGATTTTAGCTCCAATCTGCCTCAACACACCTGTATGAATGTTTCTAGAAAGCTTTGTACGAGCTTGATTAGCTAGCCCAGGTGTGTCTGATGAGGTTGGAACTAAACTTTGCAGGACGCTGGCCCTCCAGGACCGAGTTTGGACACCCGGAGGAAAATGAACGTCCATAAACTCACTAAACAAGGACTAGATGAAGTAACGAAATATGTCTGTCCCAGTTAAATGAGTCTTTAAAAGACTATTGGTCATCTTCAATTAAATAATCTGTCCTACAAACATCCGTACTCTAGTATCGGAGATTAAATTGACTACAGAATCAACAAAAATAGAGAAAATTAATCAGGAGTTTACATCTGTCTGCTACATTAGCATTGAGAAATAAATGACAGAATAATCGGAATGGGGGCGACACGGTGACTCAGTGGTTAGCACTGTCATCTCACACCAAGAAGGTCACTGGTTCGAGTCCCGGCTGGGTCAGTTGGCATTTCTGTGTGGAGTTTGCATGTTCTCCCCGTGTTGGCGTGGGTTTCCAAACACATGCACTATAGGGGAATTGAATAAATTAAATTGGCCATAGTGTGTGTATGTGTGTGAATGAGTGAGTGTGTATAGGTGTTTCCCAGTACTGGGTTGCAGCTGGAAGGGCATCCGCTGTGTAAAACATAAGCTGGATAAGTTGGCGGTTCATTCCACTGTGGCGACCATTTATGAATAAAGGGACTAAGTTGAAGAAAAATTAATCATCTGAGTGATTCTCTCTCTGCGCCTCTTTATTTTTCTAGTACAATACAGCATGTATAAAAGGGACCCTTGTTTATGATTCCACGGTTTAAACTTTAGTTAGTGTGCAACGTTTGTTAGTGTGTAAAGGGAAAAGGAGACATTCTCTTTTACAGAATTCGCTTCTTACGCCCTACAAATGAGCATCTTCCTGGGTTGTGCGACATCACGAACCATAACATTTGCATTTCCGATAAACATGCATTTGGTCGAAGGCGAAACAGAACACATCGGGCCAGCTAACCAATCTAATAGAGGAGCCAAGAAGTCAACAGACAACTTTAAAAACAATGGAAACAGCAGCATAGAATAAAAAAGGCAAAATAATAAGCAAAAAGCATGAACACGTTAGAGCAGGGGTGTCCAAACTCTGTGCTGGATAGTTTAGCTCCAACCCTCATCAAACACACCTGAACCAGCTAATTAAGGTCTTACTAGATATACTAAAACAGTGACTATGTTTACATGGACATCAGTAATCGAATAATTTGCTTTAATCGAATTAAGAGAATAATAAGACTAAGGTGTTTACAGGAGTTGCTTTTTGAATGTTCCTTTCATGATCCCGTTTTACATGTTATATCACATAATTCGATTAACGTCCTTGCGTCACCGCTCTATCCGCATTTCCTCCGGAGTTTCATGTCATTTCGGGGGTTTCGTTTTTAATTTGTTGACTTTAACTGCAGTTTGGCACTTTCACTTTCATTCACGAATATTTCATACACGCCCTCCATGTCAAACGAGATATTGAACTATGAACTGCTGGAAGTGTTGTTTTAATGGAAATTCATACTGAACGTAGGAAAAACACCTCTGCATTTCGCGATGCAGGTGTCTGTGGTCTGCACTGACTGTGTAGGTAGGTGCAAAGTGTGTCAAACAGCCGTGTGTGTGTGTGGACTATCCTGTCGCAAAACGTGGCGAAAAGTCCTACATGACGTTAATAGTTCGATTAAGGCGTTTACATGCATGTACTGCACTTCAGTAATGCGACTAAAATCGGCATACTCTACACGCCTTAATTCGATTTCTCTTTAGTTCAATTATGACCTTATTCGGATAAAATTAATCAAAAATCGCTGTTTACATGGTAGACTCTTAATCCGAGTATTGTCTTAATCGCATTAAAATCGAATTATTGGTGTCCATGTAAACGTTGTCAGTGGTGTACAAACTTGATCCTGGAGGGCCGGTGTCCTGCATAGTTTAGCTCTAACTTGCTTGAAAGTTTTAGTGTACCTAAAAAGAGCTTGGGGCTGGGTCAGTTGGCGTTTCTGTGTGGAGTTTGCATGTTCTCCCTGCGTTCGCGTGGGTTTCCTCCGGGGTGCTCCGGTTTCCCCCACAGTCCAAAGACATGCAGTACAGGTGAATTGGGTAAGCTAAATTGTCCATAGTGTATGAGTGTGAATGTGTGTGTGGAAGTTCCCAGAGATGGGTTGCGGCTGGAAGGGCATCCGCTGCGTAAAAAATCGTGCTGGATAAGTTGGCGGTTCATTCCGCTGTGGCGACCCCGCAAGGGACAAAGCCGACAAGAAAATGAATGAATGGAAAAAGAGCTTGATTAGCTGGTTCAAGTGTGTTTAATTGGGGTTGGAACTAAAATATGCAGGACACCGGCCCTCCACGAGTTTGGCCACCCCTGCATTACAGTCTATAAGCACATTTAAGCCTTTGAAAATAGTTGACTTATAAAAATCTTTTTAAAGCAAATAGATATCTTTAAAGAGATAATGCACCCAAAATTGTCGTCATCATTTAATTATCCTCCATTTGTTCCAATCCTGTTTGAGTTTCTCGAACACAAAAGACAATATTTTGAAGAATGTTAGAAAGCAGCTTCCATAGTATTTTGTGTTTCTAATATGTATATCAATGCAACATTCTTCAATATATTTTTTGTGTTCAACAGAAGTAAGAGTTTCATAAAAGCAAAGAACCACTCAAGTGTGAGTAAATGGTGAGAATTATTTTGGTAAACTATTTACCTTTAAGATATACAGATGCAAGCACCCATGAACCCAACAACCAAATCAAAAGCTTTAAATCCAGTGAATACCAAGTCCGAAATCAGTGCATGTTAAAAAAAAATTCATTCGCCCTCACGTTTATAAGATTTGGATTGTTCGCATACGTAGCAAGCCTTTTTAGGGGTGTTTTTCACAATTCACAGTTATCGTACAAGTGAAAGCCAAAATAGTGTCTGACAAATTATTCCACAGAGCTTATGATGAACAAAGTGTGGGATATGAAGACAGATTGTTGCTTGAGAACCACTGCTGTAGTCTATTCCCCGCAAGCATTTTTTGGTTTTAAAAAAAGTCTAATAAATGTCTAATAGACATCTAAACATAGTCGTCTTGGCTAAAACAAGGCTAAATTTAGGCTGTCAGTGAAAATCTAATAGACGTCTAAGGATAGATCAAAACTAGACTAGTCATCAAGTAAACAGAAATGAATGACTACACGTATAAAGTCTGTCTAATCTGTCTATTTGATGACTAGTCTAGTTTTGGGCTATTCTTAGATGTCTCTTAGATTTTCACTGACAGCCCAAGTTTAGCCTTGTTTTAGCCTAGCTGTCTAGGTTTAGATGTCTATGAGACGTCTATTAAACACAGAATCGTTTGCTGGTTTCAATACCTGGTGAGGGGCATGGACATTTCCATGCCGTTGTTTGGCATGCATGCGTCTATATCTTTGACATACAGCCAATCTATACTCAGGATCAATTAAATTGACAGAATAATTTCTCTTTCTGTTTCGAAGAGTGAGGAGAACTTGAACATCACTGCTTGAGATTCAATTTTGAATGCTTTTGCAGTTTTTCTTGTAACAGACTCATAACCAATGCGCAAGTCCAGTGTTTCTCAACCACGTTCCTGAAGGACCACCAGCTCTGCACATTTTCCATTCTCCTTAACCAACCACACCTGATTCAGATCATCAGCTCATTAGCTGAAACTGAAAGACCTGTAATGAGTGTGACAAAGGAGACATGCAAAACATGCAGTGTTGGTGGTCCTCCAGGAACGTGTTTGAGAAACACCGCATTAGACTTGCTTGCAAGGTTTCTGTGCATGACTTTATTTAGGATCAACGAATTGGAAAAAAGTTGGAGCTTCACTCCTCCTCACTATTGCTATCACTATCTTGTTCATGCCACTTAACGTAACAGTTACGGTTTGACACAAGGCACAATGCAACCTCACAAGTTGCACAGATCATTGGTGTTTTAAGTTGACAGAGTCTGCATTTCCGCCTTCCGATTGTGCCATCCCCACTGATGTACCTGGGCAGGTGGAGGTCAGTGGTAGGAACAGGACCCTTAGGTGTAGAGGATGAGGCAGACCCTATTCCTGTAAGCTCTGTAATAAGCGTCTCACGAAAGGCCTTCTGGGTCATGGACTTCTGGTTCTTCGACTTGGCCATCTGCTGGTGCAAAATGAAGGCATTGACAATAGCGATGTCCACAAAGTGGTAGAAAAAGGACCGATACCACTTCTTTGTTTTATGGAGGACTGTGTAATATCCGATTAGTGCATCAGACAGATCCACTCCTCCCATGTATCTGTAATGAAAAGAAATGTATCAGATGTACAATTTAGCGAATAAAAAACAAGATGATTTAACACTGAATATAAACTTACTTGTTGTAGTCCAGCACCGCACCCGGAACAGGAAATTCCTTAACACCCCAAACGCCACCTTTTCCTTTCACATTCCTCTTTACAGTTTCTCCGTTATACGCTTTATGAAAGCTGGAGCACATCAACACGTCTCTCTTGTCCTTCCACTCTACAAAGAGCAGACCGTCTTCTCTAAACCAGCGAATATTCCCACGAGGAGCCTCCATCTTTGAGTGGCTGATGCGGTTCGCTCGAACCGTGCCACAAGCCACAAACTTCTTTCTGAGCAGATCTCTGAAGAGTGTGGGACTGGTGTAAAAGTTGTCAACAAACAGCTTGTATCCAGTGCCCAATAAGCGTTCATCAACTAGCGCCATAACAGAATCATAACTTATACCTTTCCTCTGCTCTGTTTTCACCTTTCCCTCATAAATGAAGAAGTCCCACGTGTAGGCGCAGAGGGAATCTGCCAGCACAAACAGTTTGTAGCCCCATTTTGTGGGTTTATTTTTCATGTACTGTATGAGTCCATGTCTAGCCTTTGACGCCACCATTCTTTCATCGATGGAGATGTTCTGATGGGGATGAAATGAGGCTTTGCAAGCATCTCTAATGTCCTGGTACAGTGGTTTGATCTTACACAGCCGGTCGTATTCGGGCGTTCCTCTCTTCTTGTCATTTTCTGCATCCACTTTAGGATCACTAAGATGGAGAGCCCAAGATATGTTAAGAAATTTTTCACGAGACATGATTTTTGCAGGATATGGCAGACTGTAGACGTCAGACGTCCTCCAATAGTCTTGCAGATTGAAGCATTTCACTATGCCCATGTAAATCACCATCGCTATGAACGATTTCAGATCAGTTACAGTAATGTCCTTCCACTTTTTCTTCTTTGCCTCATAACGCATGGCGCCAAAGATGTTTGTATGATCTACAATTTTCTGCATCACTGATTTTGAAAAGAATAACTCAAAATACTGCAGAACGCTGCATGACACAGTGGATATTAACTGTGGGCCGGGAGTACGTTTGGGTTTAAAGAATAGCGGAGGCGGCTCAATGTCAGGCTCGTCTACACTTTTCCACTTGCTTTCTGAGATACTGTTGGATGTGGATAAACGTCGTCTCACCCTGCCTTTCTTATGTTTCCCTTTCCTACCTTTCCCTTTGGCACTCTGTGCAGAGCCAGGTGAAGCAGATCTACGAGACTTTGCTGGGGATGGGGATACAGAAGACAGACGTTTTCTCTTCTTCTTTTGTGGGGTGACCTCTGGACACCATTCCTCATCAGAGTCATCTGAGGACCTGTTGCATGAAAACAAAACTTCCTTAGTGTTTTAAACATACAGGGGCAGAATTTCTTGTCATATTTATTGATACAAGTACCTTCCTTTATATTATGTATCGTTTAAAGGAGCTACAGAGAATAATAAAAATGTAACTATTATGAAATGTCAACATTTCTGCTGTAAAGCAGCTCTAGAGTTGACAATATATTATTTAGATTAGCACTGTGTATTACGACGATGCATATGGACAAAATAAAAAGTCCACAATTTCAATTTCATGGAGTCGCAAATAATTTTTTATAATTTATACGAGGGCAATAGTACACTTGCAATCTTGCAAGTACAATGTTTACATTTTGCTTTATTTTACATTGGACCTATAATCATTAGATTTGGAAGTCTTTTTATATTTTAGTAATATTTATTTTATATTTGAACATTTTTAAATCAAACATTTGCCCTGAAGTTAATAAAGTGAGAATATGATCAAATATGAATGAGTAAACACATATGAAACTTCGAGTATATACTTTAAAACATTAAAGTAGGTTTTATATCACATGCAAGTATGACTTGAAAACAACATTAGCACTATTTATTTGACCGTGAACAATGTTGTACGTTGATGTGTCATTGGCTGCTAATATGATTTCACTATTTAGAATTTGCAAATAATACTTTTGTGGAATTATATTATTAAGGAGAAAGTCTGAATGCGTGAATATAAAATTAACTTTACCTCAATCTTTAAAACTAATAGATTGAGCCTACAGAAATGGCACTATACAGTCATTCATAGAACATTTTGATGGATGTAAACAAAAGCAATGGTCCCAACACATTTTCTGTTTTACATTTTTAATGTCTATAGCTTTCAAGAATCCAAAAAGGCTCACATATTGATAAGTAATGTTATGATGACTGTTTTAACATTAAGTTATGATTGAATTGCCTCTTGTTACAATTATAAAATAATTTGATAACAAGCAGGAAATGTTCATGGGCCAATGACATGACCACATTAAAATGGTCTCTATATTGTTATCAGGATATGAGAGGACGTACATCTTGTTTTTTTCCCTATATAACCAAGCGCTAATTCATTGAGGTAAAGTTGGTTTTATATTCGAACATTCGTTCATTTTACGGTATCTATGTTGTTTATCATGCTACTTTGAATATTCTGCAAGTATGACTTCAAAACAACATCAGCACTATCTAACTGACTGAACAATGTTGTACTTTGATAGTCACTTATATGATTTCCCCATTTAGAATTAGCAAAGAATACTCTTCTGAAATTATATTATTCGGCAGAATGTCTGAATATCAGAATATAAAACTAACTATTGCGGTAAAGTTGGTTTTATATTCACACATTCGGACTTTCTCCTAAAAAATATAAATTCACAAAAATATTATTTGCAAATGCTAAAATCATATTAGCAGCAATGACAATCAACGTAGAACACAGTTTACAGTGAAATAAATAGTGCTAATGTTGTTTTCAAGTCATACTTGCATGTGATTTCAGACCCAATATTCAATGTACCATGGTAAACAATGTAGGAAGCATGTCAGTTTGTCACTGATTAAATAAGTGAATATAAAACCAACTTTACCTCAATAAGCTTTTCACTCATCATAGCACACGTGCTGCTGACGATGTGACAAAAGTGATTTGATAAACTAACTTTGCCTCAATCCCTAATTCAGACCAATTACAATCCAATGCTAGTCTTTATCACGTATAAAACCATTTTTATTTGTACATAAATCGGCTAAACAAAAGACAACATTAGCATTGGTCAGTATAAATCATTCTAATGTAGCCTACATTTGTTGACATCATTTAAATGTGATATTTCTGTCACTAAACATCGAATAGAAAAACAATCTTAGCAGTTTACGTGTATTAAGCTACTGTAACATGTTGACTTCTTAAAGTATGAATAAACGTGATTTACCTATCATCCAGCGTCTTGAGGTAAACCTCCTCGTCAGAGTCTGCCTTATTAGAGGAGCTTTCGTCTGACGATTCAAGGGCTTCATCGTTTTCCTCCGTGTTGTTAGCATCAGCACTCTCCTCTGTTGCTTGTTCATTCGCTTCATCCGTTTGTTCTGTTGTTTGTCCATTCGTTTTATCCGCTTGATCGTTAGTTTCATCCATATTTTCCGTTCTTTGCTCATTAGTTTCATCCATATTTTTAGTTCTTTGCTCATTAGTTTTATCCATATTTTCAGTTCTTTGCTCATTCGTTTCATCCATTTTTTCAGTTCTCTGCTCATTATTTTCATCCATATTTTCAGTTCTTTGCTCATTAGTTTCATCCATTATGCTTATTAGCACTGACCGCAAACACGACTCAGCAGCAACTCCTGCTAATAAATCTCTTCATTGATCTCGTCACGCTGAGAGCGCTGCCCTCTGATTGGCTACTTTTTTTGTTTGCGCCAGTATGAAGCGATTTCATTGGCCAATGCGCCGTGTAGCGGGAATCTAGAGGAACACTATTCATATGTATTGCACGCCCACATTTACGTCCTCCACAGGAATGGGACTCTTGCTTTTGTCACCTTGCGGGAGTCTAAAAACCTTTGTCATTCTGATTAAATCATTTAATTAGCACTAGCGTCGGGCTAGTTGTTGTTTGGCGGGGGGATTAATGACAGACTACCACCTTTGTAAAGAGAAAGCTCGATGGCTTTAAATGAACACTAAATGAATATCAACTATACACCATGTAAGAAGGAATCACGCAACCTTTATGTGAAAGTACCAAATAATCGGGAATGTGGGTTAATAAATCTGTTTACATGATTTAAATGAGAATAAACCTGATTCCAAAATTCTTAAATTGTCATATTAAACATTGCTATGTTAGTTTGGTTTATTTTGTTAAATTATTACTTTAAAACGACAGGGGGCGACTGGGAGTAATTGTCCCGAGGAAGGAAATGTGATTTGTTTTTCTAATTGACCTAGATTAAAACAGTACACATAACAACATTTAGTCAGTATATATCATTCATAACAATGAAAACCATACAAATGAAATGAAAGAAAAAAGTAGGCAGTATTAAACAATTGAAAGTCATCAAAAATAGTAAGTAAGGTGTATTTATATAGCGCATTTATTGTGTATGGCCATACACCCAAAGCGCTTTACAATCATGAAAGGAGTCTCTCCACACCACCACGAGTGTTCAACATCCAATTGGATGATGCGATGGCAGCCACAGGACATTGGCGCTCATCACACACCAGCTATAGGGGAGTGGAGAGACAGTGATAGAGCCAATCCAGAATGACTGAAAGGCCGGTAAGGGCCGATGGAGGGAATTTGGCCAGGACACCGAGGTTACACCCTTACTCTTTACGAGAAGTGCCATGGGATTTTTAATGACCACAGAGAGCCAGGACATCGGTTTAATGTCTCATCCGAAAGATGGCACCCACTGACAGTATAGTGTCCCCTTCACTTTACTAGGGCATTAGGACTCACACAGAGCGCAGGTTGACTTCCAACAGCAACCTAGTTTTCCCATGTGGTCTCCCATCCAGGTACTGACCAGGCTCAGCCCTGCTTAGCTTCAGTGAGTAACCGGTCTTGGGCTGCAGGGTGATATGGCTGTATCAAAATAGGAAAAGAGTTGCAAACAGATACTGTTTTTGGAGACTTATGTTATAAGACAACTGCATCAATGAAAGGTACAGCTCCAATTTCTTCCAGTCTGAAGTTTGAACTATTTTGGACTTATGAATGTGAAATTTAGCAGTCAGCAAAACCAAAAAAAAAAAAAAAAAAAGTTTTTTGTTTTCTACCACCCCAATTAGTTCCTCGCCACTGTCTCCACTGGCTTGCTTGGTTTGGGACTTGTGGAGCTGAGCATCGATGGATTTGTTCTAAAGTGTTTGGACTTACAGCAGTGAATATTAAACCACACTGAACTGAACTAAACTTTAACTCTGAAAATTGGACTGACACATTTTCAATTTACTAGAATTTTTATGTTAAGCTGCTTTGACACAATCTACATTTTAAAAGCGCTATAAATAAACATGAATTGAATCAAACATGAATATCAATGCCGAACTGCGGGAACATGGACCAAAACAGATTCTCCCATTAGAAGTAGAACCTATTTGAGGGTCATTTGCTCTATAGACATTACAAATAAGTGACATTTATTTCAATGAGTGCTCTTTTGAAGCATCCAGATTAAGTAGCAGGCAAAAGTGGTAGTGGGTTGCATTGAACTAACAATAATGAACACAAAGTTTCTTTCACTTTTTAAAATGTGATTTCAAGATACAATTGCTGAAGCTCTAAACCAGGGGTTTACTTTTTGGTATGAAGGGCCAAAAACCAAATATCATTGAGAGCCATGGAGCCGAAGTTAAACCAAACTACATTACATTAAAGTTGCCATTAGTCATTTAGTAATTTATTTAGTAATTTTTCTAAATAAATTGAAAACATTACTTTAAATCATATTAACTAATGCAGTATAACTTTTTAATCCCATTTATAACACAGTGGAGTTCAATGCTGAATACACTAGACTTGATTTTCTCTCCAAAGTCTCTGCATTTTCAAGTGACCGTATGTACATTTAAACTAAATTTGATTAATTAATTATTAATCTGATCAATTTAAATTGACAATCTCGAAAGGACTCCTATTATTCTACCACTCTTCTCAGATGGGATGACGGGCCAAATCAAAGGTTAACATGGGCCAACTTTGGCCCACGGACCCTAGTTTGGGCATCTCTGGTCTAAACCATAAATAAGACCATCTAACAAATGGATTCGAGATTTGTGACAAAACCATCTAAAGCTAAATCAAGTAAAAAGTTACCAGTAGGTGAAACTCTTAGCATCCAAATCCTTAAACTACTGCTTAAGTGAAAGAATAGTATTTTCTTTACATAATATCGTAGTACAGGAACAGCAACAGTCAATGTCAATGTCAATTTTTTTTTTATATAGCACTATTTAACCAAAGGTTGACCAATGTGCTGCACAGTACAAATCAAAACAGAGAAAAAACAAATATATATATATATATAAAATTATAGCTAAAACAGACAATTTTTACTGATAAAATGCCAAATCAAAGAGATAAGTTTTCAACCTAGATTTAAAAACAGACAGGGATGAAACCGATCTAATACAGAGGGCCTAGGACAACCTAGGACCAGCTACTGCGAAGGCACGATCACCTCTGCATTTCAGCCTCGACTTACGAATGCATAACAGTCTCTGGTTAGATGACCGAAGAGACCGACCAGCCTGATGCTCAATTAATATTGAGAGATAAGAAGGTGCCAGGCCATTTAGAGATTTAAAAACCAAGAGAAGCATTTTAAAAGTGACTCGATAGTGCGCAGGCAGCCAGTGCAAAGAGTGTAAAATTGGTGTAATGCGGTCATGTTTCTTGGTACCTGTTAAAAGCCTTGCAGCAGCATTTTGAACTAATTGTAACCGGGATAAGGTTTTCTGACTAATCCTAAAGTATAATGAATTACAATAGTCCAATCTAGTGGTAATAAAAGCATGGATTATTTTTTGAAAATTGTTCTAGATAAAATAGATTTGACTGGTTTTAAAAGTCGAAGCTGAAAGAAGCAGGATTTGACCACTGCATTTATCTGTTTGTCAAAGCTCAAGCCATCATCCAGAATAACACCCAGATTTTTTTTTTACCCAGGGCTTTATAGAAAAACTTTATTTTTCTAGATTAACTATCGGTGCTCTTGAAGAGTTTGACTGGCCAAACAAAATCATTTTACTCTTACTCTTACTCAAGAACAACAGGTAACTCAAATAACTTTTTGCTATTTGTTCAAACTACTTTTTTTAAAACGAGCTGAATCAACACAATCATGACTCAACTCAATTGTACTATGTTCAATCCACTTAAATTTGTAAGAACAATTAAGTTAACGTAATCTAATTGTGTTTGGACAACATGAAGGATTGTGTGGAACCCAGCATTTTTTACAGTGTAGCAAATATCTTTTTATGAAATGAATTGTATCAGCATTTGATAACAGAAACAGCTAAATGTTTTTTTATAAATGTATGATTATTATAAATACTTTGACCATTTATCCTTTTTAAAACCATACAAATCAGCATTTAAGTATCTGATTCAAACATCTACCACTGCTTTCAAATAATTTGAAAAAATCTTAACAGTAGGTGGAGCTCTAAACATGTTTTAACTGACGCAAGAAAGAATAGTTTTGCTCACTGAAAAACATTGTATGTGCAATTCAGAAGAGCCGGTGGTAATATAAACAACTAAAAAACACTTATCTCACTATTTTGAAGTATTTTGGTCAAACAAAAGCATTTTTTGGAGGGATTTTATATCATTATTTGTCATTTTATTTCAAACAGATGCCTCCGATTATCATTTAAAGAGAAAGTTCACCCCAAAATGAAAATTCTGTCATCATTTACTCACCCTGTACTTGTTTCAGGCATTCATAAATTTCTTTATTCTGTTAAACAAAGAAAGCTGACAACCTGTAACCATTGAGTATTTGTTTTACCTACTATGAAAGTCAATGGTTACATGTTTTCAGCTTTTTTTAGCCCTAAATTTCTTCTTCTGTGCTCAACAAAAGAAACAAAAGGTTAGAAACCACTTGAGGGAGAGTAAATAGTTAGTAGATTTTTATGGGGATGAACTATTCTTTTATTTTAGCCTTAAATTATAACACGCATGATATTAATAGTGAATTTCTGTAGGGCTTGCAGTATCATGAGGGTCACATTAAACATTTAGATGCAATTTGAGCACGGTGAAACTCTAAGAGAGCGCGAGAGAGTGAGCGTGTGCTCGCGGCCGATCCGGGAGCTCAGATAAAGCAGACAGTGTGTGTGTGTGTTTGTCCAATCTGAAACAGGTTCTCCCACAATATCAACTCTCCACCCCATCCTGGTGGCACTTTATAAGCCCAGCCTCTCCACCAAGAGACACCCTCTGTGCTCAGGTCTGCCCACTGGTTCTCATCCCAAACCTCCGCAGCTCTGCACCACTTTTCTTGTCACAATGAGTCTGAGAAGCAAGCGCATCAGTTCCAGCAGCTCTGTGAGGAGCAGCGGGAAGATGGGAGGTTATGGGTACAGCAGTTTAAGTGGGATCTCCTTGGGAGCATCTGCCCCAAGTTTCAGCACCAGCTCTGCCTATTTGGGGCCGCCGCTTGCCAGTGTCTCCGTAAACAAGAGCCTTCTGGCGCCTCTTAATCTGGAGATCGACCCCAACATCCAAATGGTGCGCACTCAGGAGAAAGAGCAGATCAAGTCACTGAACAACCGCTTCGCCACCTTCATCGATAAGGTATAGTTGGGGCTTTCGTTAAGGTGTTGAGAAACTCAATATTTTGTAGAGCATCAGTCAACAACAAAAAAACTTGAATTTTTTGCATAAGATGCAGTTGGGTCTTTGTTTAATTTAAAGTATATTGAGAAACTTTTTTTTAAAGTGCCATTTTTTTTAGGGCGCCAATCAAAAAAAGGTGGGTGGGTGATGGGATAGAGGTCTTAGTTGGGTCTTTCATTTAATAAGAAAAAGTAAATTGAGAAAAGAGGGAGGGTAATGGGTAGAGGTACAAAAAGGTACAATTGGTTCTTTCATTTGATAAAAAAAATTAATAAAAAAAAACTCAATACTTTGTAGAACATCAGTCAAAAAAGGAGATGTCTTTGGATGATAAGGTACAGTTGGGTCTTTTATTCAATTGAGAAAAGTATATTGAGGACATCTTTTAAAGTGACATTTTCTTTGAGCGCCAGTAAAAAAAAATGATGGGGAGTGGGGTAGAGGTCTGAATAAAAAGGTACAGCTGGGTCTTCCATTCAATGAAAAAGATAAATTGAGAAACTCAATATTTTAAAAGAGCATCATTTGAGAAGTAGAGTTTTGTAGAGTGTCAGTCAAATAAAGCAGAGTTTGGTAGAGTGTCAGTCAAATAAAGCAGAGTTTGGTAGAGTGTCAGTCAAATAAAGCAGAGTTTTGTAGAGCGTCAGTCAAATAAAGTAGAGTTTTGTAGAGCGTCAGTCAAATAAAGCAGAGTTTGGTAGAGCGTCAGTCAAATAAAGTAGAGTTTGGTAGAGTGTCAGTCAAATAAAGTAGAGTTTGGTAGAGTGTCAGTCAAATAAAGCAGAGTTTTGTAGAGCGTCAGTCAAATAAAGCAGAGTTTTGTAGAGCGTCAGTCAAATAAAGTAGAGTTTGGTAGAGTGTCAGTCAAATAAAGCAGAGTTTGGTAGAGCGTCAGTCAAATAAAGTAGAGTTTTGTAGAGCGTCAGTCAAATAAAGCAGAGTTTTGTAGAGCGTCAGTCAAATAAAGCAGAGTTTTGTAGAGTGTCAGTCAAATAAAGCAGAGTTTTGTAGAGCGTCAGTCAAATAAAGCAGAGTTTGGTAGAGTGTCAGTCAAATAAAGCAGAGTTTGGTAGAGTGTCAGTCAAATAAAGCAGAGTTTTGTAGAGCGTCAGTCAAATAAAGCAGAGTTTTGTAGAGCGTCAGTCAAATAAAGTAGAGTTTGGTAGAGTGTCAGTCAAATAAAGCAGAGTTTTGTAGAGCGTCAGTCAAATAAAGCAGAGTTTGGTAGAGTGTCAGTCAAATAAAGCAGAGTTTGGTAGAGCGTCAGTCAAATAAAGTAGAGTTTTGTAGAGCGTCAGTCAAATAAAGCAGAGTTTGGTAGAGCGTCAGTCAAATAAAGTAGTTTTGTAGAGCGTCAGTCAAATAAAGCAGAGTTTTGTAGAGCGTCAGTCAAATAAAGCAGAGTTTGGTAGAGTGTCAGTCAAATAAAGTAGTTTTGTAGAGCGTCAGTCAAATAAAGCAGAGTTTTGTAGAGCGTCAGTCAAATAAAGCAGAGTTTTGTAGAGCGTCAGTCAAATAAAGCAGAGTTTTGTAGAGCATCAGTCAAATAAAATAGAGTTTTGTAGAGCGTCAGTCAAATAAAGCAGAGTTTGGTAGAGCGTCAGTCAAATAAAGTAGAGTTTGGTAGAGTGTCAGTCAAATAAAGCAGAGTTTGGTAGAGCGTCAGTCAAATAAAGCAGAGTTTGGTAGAGTGTCAGTCAAATAAAGTAGTTTTGTAGAGCGTCAGTCAAATAAAGCAGAGTTTTGTAGAGCGTCAGTCAAATAAAGCAGAGTTTTGTAGAGCGTCAGTCAAATAAAGCAGAGTTTTGTAGAGCATCAGTCAAATAAAGTAGAGTTTTGTAGAGCGTCAGTCAAATAAAGCAGAGTTGGTAGAGCGTCAGTCAAATAAAGTAGTTTTGTAGAGCGTCAGTCAAATAAAGCAGAGTTTTGTAGAGCGTCAGTCAAATAAAGCAGAGTTTGGTAGAGTGTCAGTCAAATAAAGTAGTTTTGTAGAGCGTCAGTCAAATAAAGCAGAGTTTTGTAGAGCGTCAGTCAAATAAAGCAGAGTTTTGTAGAGCGTCAGTCAAATAAAGCAGAGTTTTGTAGAGCATCAGTCAAATAAAATAGAGTTTTGTAGAGCGTCAGTCAAATAAAGCAGAGTTTGGTAGAGCGTCAGTCAAATAAAGTAGTTTTGTAGAGCGTCAGTCAAATAAAGCAGAGTTTTGTAGAGCGTCAGTCAAATAAAGCAGAGTTTGGTAGAGTGTCAGTCAAATAAAGTAGTTTTGTAGAGCGTCAGTCAAATAAAGCAGAGTTTTGTAGAGCGTCAGTCAAATAAAGCAGAGTTTTGTAGAGCGTCAGTCAAATAAAGCAGAGTTTTGTAGAGCATCAGTCAAATAAAATAGAGTTTTGTAGAGCGTCAGTCAAATAAAGCAGAGTTTGGTAGAGTGTCAGTCAAATAAAGTAGAGTTTGGTAGAGTGTCAGTCAAATAAAGCAGAGTTTGGTAGAGCGTCAGTCAAATAAAGTAGAGTTTGGTAGAGTGTCAGTCAAATAAAGCAGAGTTTGGTAGAGTGTCAGTCAAATAAAGTAGAGTTTGGTAGAGTGTCAGTCAAATAAAGCAGAGTTTGGTAGAGTGTCAGTCAAATAAAGTAGAGTTTGGTAGAGTGTCAGTCAAATAAAGTAGAGTTTGGTAGAGTGTCAGTCAAATAAAGTAGAGTTTTGTAGAGCGTCAGTCAAATAAAGCAGAGTTTGGTAGAGCGTCAGTCAAATAAAGTAGAGTTTGGTAGAGTGTCAGTCAAATAAAGCAGAGTTTTGTAGAGCATCAGTCAAATAAAATAGAGTTTTGTAGAGCGTCAGTCAAATAAAGCAGAGTTTGGTAGAGCGTCAGTCAAATAAAGTAGAGTTTGGTAGAGTGTCAGTCAAATAAAGTAGAGTTTGGTAGAGTGTCAGTCAAATAAAGTAGAGTTTGGTAGAGTGTCAGTCAAATAAAGTAGAGTTTGGTAGAGTGTTAGTCAAATAAAGCAGAGTTTGGTAGAGCGTCAGTCAAATAATGTAGAGTTTGGTAGAGTGTCAGTCAAATAAAGCAGAGTTTTGTAGAGCGTCAGTCAAATAAAGTAGAATTTTGTAGAGCGTCAGTCAAATAAAGCAGAGTTTTATAGAGTGTCAGTCAAATAAAGCAGAGTTTTGAAGAGCGTCAGTCAAATAAAGTAGAGTTTTGTAGAGCGTCAGTCAAATAAAGCAGAGTTTTGTAGAGCGTCAGTCAAATAAAGTAGAATTTTGTAGAGCGTCAGTCAAATAAAGCAGAGTTTTGAAGAGCGTCAGTCAAATAAAGTAGAGTTTTGTAGAGCGTCAGTCAAATAAAGCAGAGTTTTGTAGAGCGTCAGTCAAATAAAGTAGAGTTTTGTAGAGCGTCAGTCAAATAAAGCAGAGTTTTATAGAGCGTCAGTCAAATAAAGCAGAGTTTTGAAGAGCGTCAGTCAAATAAAGTAGAGTTTTGTAGAGCGTCAGTCAAATAAAGCAGAGTTTTTTCAAGCACCAGTCAAAAAAAGGTGAAGGTCTGTATGTTTAAGTCACCAAAGTGTTGATGACGAAGATAACGTCTTAACACTAACAGCTAACATCAACATCTCAAACCTCAAGGGAAAGCAGATTAGGTACTCGCATGAAAACGATAGTTCTGTAGCGTGACCCATTTCTCTGAAGCCTGTAACCTGATAAAAAGCAGGTCACATCTGACCAAGCCACCGAAGACAGCACTATCCCACCGAGTATGAAGGAAGCTTTTGTACGCCCGAGGACAATGCAACCGAATCCCAGGAGCCTGCCGGACTGAAATCGACACTTCAATCGCACTCAAGTACAACCAAGTCTCTGTTGTGGGTCGGGGCAGGGCTGGGTCCTCCAACACGGGTCTCAGGTCGGCTTTTAAAGTGCTGGAAGTTAAGGTTTTACGAAGAGCCCAACTAGGTCAGCCGCTACTCTCCGGAGTGTTAGCGTCTAGCTAATGCGGAGTCATATTGCTCTGTTAATGAGTCCATCCTGGCAGGGTGGGCATCAATTAAAGCGGCCGGGCTTTCAGGATGTGCAGTGAACCAAACAAAGTCCCAAAGAAGAGCTCTTTCTTCTTTGTTCTTGACAGGAAACTCCAGTCAACTTTGTAATCTCAGTATGTTGGGTTTAAAGATAGAGTGACATTTACTTGATGATATAATAGATGCCACTTGAGGATTCACCTGTTTTCCAGTTTGCGCCGCATAACATTGGGTACATTAAAGGGATAGTTCACCCGAAATGGAAAATACCTTATCGGTCATTCACCCTCATGTGGTTTTAAACCTTTATATGAGTTAACTTCTTCTGTTGAAGACATTTTGAAGAATGCTTTGACCCATCAACTTCCAAAGTAGGAACATAAATTACTATGGAAGTCAATGGGTGTTAAACAACCAGCATTTTTTAACAGAAGAGAGGAACTCATAAAGGTTTAAAACCACATGAATGAATAGATGATGAGAGAATTTTCATTTTTGGGTGAACTAACCCCTCAAAAATGTCTCAACATCAAAAATGATTCATTAATTCCAAAAAATAAACAAAACGAATCCCCTTAATAATGCCTCATTATCCAAAACGACCCATTTATTCCAAACAAATACACAAAACAATGAGAAATAAATGTATTCACAGGGCCCAATTTGATTTTGTGTATAACTTAATAACATATAACTTCAAAAATAGCCATCATTTATGGTTACCTGTGCAGGTGCGCTTCTTGGAGCAGCAGAACAAAATGCTGGAAACCAAATGGGAGCTGCTGCAAACCCAGACTCCAGGACGCTCCAACGTCGAGCCCATGTTTGAGGCTTACATGGCCAACCTGCGCCGACAGATGGACGTGGTGAACAACGACAGGACCAAGCTGGACGGAGAGCTGAGGAACATGCAGGGTCTCGTAGAGGACTTCAAACACAAGTAAAGCACATCGATCTACATAAACAAACAACATTTAAACGCATAGTTCAAGCAAAAATGAACATCTCTGGCATCATTTACTCATCCTTCACTTCGTCTGTTGAACACAAAAGAAAATATGTGGAAAAATATGCTGGTTTCCATTGACTTCCATAGTATTTTCTTTCCTACTATGGAAGTCGATTAATACCATCAACCAGCATTGTTCAAAATATCTTCTTCTGTGTGAAATAAAAGTAAGAGTAAATAATCAGGTAATTTGGATTTTTTGGTGAAGTACCTGCTTAAAGGTCTCCACCGGGAAAAGGTGGTTTGCCATCTCAAGGTTGGAGGAAAGTCCTTACCCCAGGTGGAGGAGTTCAAGTATATTGGGGTTTTGTTGACGAGTCATGGAAGGATGGAACGTGAGATTGACAGGCAGATTGGTGAAGCGGCAGCAGTAATGCAGTCGATATACCGGTCCTTTGTGGTAAAGGAGCTGAGCTGAAAGGCAAAGCCCTCCATTTACCGGTCAATTTACGTTCCTACTCTCACCTATGGTCATGAGCTTTGGATCATGACCGAAAGGACAAAATCTCGGATACAATCGGCCGAAATGAGTTTCCTTCGCAGGGTGGCAGGGCGCACTCTTATGGATAGGGTGAGGAGCTCTGACACCCGGGAGGAGCTCGGAGTAGAGCTGCCGCTCCTCCACATCGAGAGAAGTCAGCTGAGGTGGCTTGGGCATGTGTTTCGGATGCCTTTTGGACGCCTACCTAGGGAGGTGTATCCCACCAGAGGAGGCCTCAGAGAAGACCCAGGACACGCTGGAGGGACAATGTCTCTCAGCTGGCCTGGGAACGCCCCGGAGGAGCTGGAGGAAGTGTCTGGGGAGAGGGAAGTCTGGGGTTCAACTGGTACACTATAAAAAATGCTGGGTTGTATTGACCCATTGCAAATTATGGAACCAATGAGTTAAAAAGTGAAATTTATTAGAAAAAAAAAAATCAATCGAACATTGGGTTTGTCCATATTTGACCCACCGTTCAATTAAACTTAAATTTCACTTTTTAGCGCATTGATTTCATAATTGACCCAATACAATAGGTCAATAAAACCCAGCATTGTTACATTGACAACAATAAGACTTCTTTAGAGAGAACTCATTTGAAAGTGCTTTATAATGAAAAAAAGAAAGAAAGAAACCAATTTTTACTGACCTTCTGTACTGGCGTCTAAATTGCAAGTCATTTAATCACAATTTTGAATTGACATCACCTAATAAACGAACCGGTTATCATCAAAAATCCACCAAAAAATCCATTTAATTGAAATAATTGCATTCTCGTCAGAATTTACCACTTTGTATTTTCTTTGACTCAGGTATGAGGATGAGATCAACAAAAGGAACAACCTGGAAAATGACTTTGTGATCCTGAAAAAGGTGAGATGTTTTAGTGTTCAAAGGTCAAAAGTGTTTTTTTTTTGCCACATTACGAAACTTAAACCAATGACCTCATTGCAATGTGAGGTTAGGGCAGGTTACCAAATAAAAAGGTGGACTTTCAGGAGCAGGGAAAGTTAAACTTTCACAACACGCTGAATAAAAGCAGCCCAGGAGAGCGAACAATGAGTCGTTTGGGAGGGGTAAAGAGTCTGGAGGGATCAAATCACCATTGACAAAAGCCTGGGTGGGGATACGGCATTATTTATACACTAGAGGAGATCGGTTTTCAATGGCCTACAGAGAGCAGCAGCAAGTCAAACTTGCATACTAAGGATATGTACACGATGTAGCTCTACTGATATGTTGGTATGAGTGCCCGAGGAAGACGTACAAGTTTGACAAGATTTCATTTGAGACGAGGAAAAACAGAATGCTATGTGTCCCGCAGGATGTAGACTCGGCGTATCTGGTGAAAGCTGATTTGGAGGACAAAGTTGGTGCGCTGACTGACGAGATCAACTTTCTGAGAACCATTTATGACGAGGTGATGCACGCATACAGTTCAAGACTATATTATTAGCCCTCCTGTGAGATTTCCATTCTTTTTCAGTTATTTCCCAAGTGCTGTTGAACAGAATAAGAAAATACTTTCACAGTATTTCCTAATGTAATGTTCTTAGGGGGGAAAGTCTTGTTTCCTTTAGTTGAGCTGGAATAAAAAAAAAAATTAAAAGGTAAAAACTGTTAAGTGCGCAATATTATTAGCCCTCTTAAGATTTTTTTTTGATTGTCTACAGAACAAACCAATGTTGTCCAATGACTTTCCTAACTAACCTAGTAAAGCCTTTAAAGATCCTGTGAAATTAAAATAAAGTTGTTGTTTTTTTAAGTTAGTATATCAGTATGTCAGTCTTAGGGATAACTATAAGCTAGTGTGCTCCAAAAAAAAGTCACAACATTTGCATTTAGAAGAAATAAATGGATCAACAATTTCTTTTCACGTCACATCATACTTCAATATCTCATCAAATCGTCTGACCAATCAAATGCTCTCTAGTATCTGACATGCCCCGCCCCCTTCAAGAAGCTTCTCATTTCAGTGCTTCCCACACATAGACTTTACTTGGGTGGGCCGCCCAGGTATATTAACGTCCGCCCAAGTATATTTAGTGACACATTTTTTTTTACTATTATTAACATCCTTTTACACAATTTGTATCCGCTCAAAATAACGAAACATCTGCGATCAATTAAGTAGTGGAAAATCTCTTATTTACCAGTTTCGTACTGTGCCCGTGAGACCTTTCAACAATCGTGCAGACAGTTTCACGTGCTCTTCAGACCTAGACACGAGCATTTTTAAGACTTAAATAAATCGTCTGGCCCGGGTTTCTAAATCTCCTAAAATGTCCCGAATTCAACTTTTGCTTTCGCTTTCTAAAGCTTGCGTGCATTTCTGCATTACTCTTTTATTAAAGACTACTTTCCGCCTGGTTTCACAGGCTGAGTGCACGCACAGCCGCGATACCTAGCGAAAAAGTAAATGATAGATAAAAAAAAAACTTTACTATATACTCAGAGAGGACGAAATGACATCTAAACTGGCTGCAAAATATATGTACACCATTAGTAATGGTTAATCCAACCCAACTTAGCAATCGCTCGCTTTTTTAATGTCTAATCATCTTGTTTAATCCTGCCCCTTTTCGCAACGCCGTACGACATCAAACTCTAGTGTGACTGCAGCTTTATTTTAAAAATTATACTCATTTTAATCTTACAATTATGAAAATTTTTTAGAGATATTGTCTGTTTTTATTAACTTTTCTGTCATTTATTTCTCGTTTGCTGATTATTTTATTAATTTGATGATGTTAATATATTACATAGGCTATTTTATATACATATCTAAAATGCTTTGGCATTCAAGTTTGCTTTGAACTTTAAAAGAGAGAGAGATTTCACCTGTCAGTGGGTGCACATGGCTCCTGAATAGCATAAAAGTATTTCTTTTTTATTTAGTATTATTTTATTTAGTTTTTATTTTATGAAGTCTTTTTTTACTTTAACCCATTGAAAACAAAAGTGTCATAAATACAATTATTATTAAAAATGAAATTATGTTTTGTTTGTCGCATAGAGTTAACTATTTATGTGATGTGGGTAAATGGTTTCAATTCGGCTACCACCGCAAGTATATTTCAAACCCTTGGGAAGCACTGCATTTGCTTTTTATTTGATGCACTTGAGCTCAACCACTCTCACTGGCAGAGCTGTGATTTAAATTTTTTTTAAAAAGGGTGGAGCTACTCTATGACCCACCCTTTCTTCGTGTTTCAGTTAGATTACGTCAAACATCGAATATAATTTTTTAAAATGGACATTTAAATGGCACTTTAAGCTAAAAATTTGTAACTTGCAAAATATTATGTATTGTCATCATGGCAAAGAAAATAATTAAATTATTAGAAATTTTGTTTATTATGTTTTTAAAAAAATGTGTTAAAAATCTCTCTGACAAACAGCACTTGGGAAATATATGAAAAAAAACTGAAAATGTACAATTTTATGAGAGGGAAAATCGTTTTGTCAACTCTACATACCCACATACATACATTTACATATAAAACTGCCTTATTTTACAGAAAATAAATTAAACAAATGTTATCTTATAAACACTAAAGCATTATTTTATAACAAGTATTGTATCTCATCTAACTCTTCAACAAATTGCTTAAATTTATATAAAATGTCAACGTCGAAAATTAATTCTAAGTGAAACAATAAACAAAATGGACACATATCAGCACAAATCTGAATGTGTATATTTTGCAATATACAAGTCGTTTTAGAAAAAGACATAAAGCACAGCAGCTAAACAACAAATTAATAATCCTCATCTTTCTGAATCAGGAATTGCGTGAGCTGCAGGCCAGCATTAAAGACACGTCCGTGGTGGTGCAGATGGACAACTCACGAAATCTCAACATGGATCATATCGTGGCAGAAGTCAAGTCTCAATATGAGGAGATCGCAGCCAGAAGCCGCGAAGAGGCTGAATCCTGGTACAAATCCAAGGTACACATAAAATGCAATGTAATGAACCTATTAGTTAAGTCATTAAGAAAATATAGTGGCGTATTTTTTTGTTTTTAAACAAATGATCTCAGAATGACTACAGTAAATAGTGTCTGGCATATTGCATTGATTTATGGTTGGTCAGTTTGATCAGATGTCGTCTCAAGCGAATCAGTACAATGACGAGCTGCGTAACACCAGAGGAGAGATCGGGGACATCAACCGTATGATCAGCCGTCTGCAGAGCGAGATCGAGGTTGTTAAAGCACAGGTGAGAAACATGCTTTGTTAACCTTTAGTTTAACCCAAACCCTTGATGGTTGCTAACTAGAGCTGTGGTGAAAAGTTGTTCGAGAAATTGATTCTGCGGTTTACACAATGCATCAATACTCTCTTGTATTGATTCTGAGCTTAGATTTTAACAGCAGATGGCGCTCTTTGCTAGTTTTTAACAGCAGCTCTAAGCTCGTTTTGAACAGCAGATGTTGCTTTAGGCTAATTTTTAAAAGCAGATGACGCTCTTCACTAGTTTTTAACAGCAGACAGGACTCTGGGCTTGTTTTTAAAAACTGTTGATGCTCTAGGGTAGTTTTTAACAGCAGACAGCGTTCTAGGCTAGTTTTTAACAACAGACGGCACTCCAGGCCAGTTTTGACAATCAGAAGGTGTTTTATGGTGTTTTTTGCCAGTAGAAGGCGCTCTAGGCTAGTTTTACCAGCAGATGGCGCTCTAGGATAGTTTTTTAAAAATTGATGATGCTCTATGCTAGTTTTAAACAGCAGATATCGCTCTACACTAGTATTTAAACAGCAATTGGCGCTCTACGCTAGTTTTAAACAGCAGATATCCCTCTACACTAGTTTTTAAACAGCAATTGGCGCTCTACGCTAGTTTTAAACAGCAGATATCACTCTACACTAAATTTTAAACAGCAAATGGCGCTCTACGCTAGTTTTAAACAGCAGATATCGCTCTACGCTAGTTTTAAACAGCAGATATCACTCTACACTAGTTTTTAAACAGCAAATGGCGCTCTACGCTAGTTTTAAACAGCAGATATCACTCTACACTAGTTTGTAAACAGCAATTGGCGCTCTACACTAGTTTTTAAAAGCAAATGGCGCTCTATGCTAGTTTTAAACAGCAGATATCGCTCTACACTAGTTTATAAACAGCAAATGGCGCTCTACGCTAGTTTTAAACAGCAGATATCGCTCTACACTAGTTTTTAAACAGCAAATGGCGCTCTACGCTAGTTTTTAAACAGCAATTGGTGCTCTACACTAGTTTTTAAACAGCAAATGGCGCTCTACGCTAGTTTTAAACAGCAGATATCGCTCTACACTAGTTTTTAAACAGCAATTGGCGCTCTACGCTAGTTTTAAACAGCAGATATCGCTCTACACTAGTTTTTAAACAGCAAATGGCGCTCTACGCTAGTTTTAAACAGCAGATATCGCTCTACACTAGTTTTTAAACAGCAAATGGCGCTCTACACTAGTTTTTAAACAGCAATTGGCGCTCTACACTAGTTTTTAAACAGCAAATGGTGCTCTACGCTAGTTTTAAACAGCAGATATCGCTCTACACTAGTTTTTAAACAGCAAATGGCGCTCTACACTAGTTTTAAACAGCAGATATCGCTCTACACTAGTTTTTAAACAGCAAATGGCGCACTACACTAGTTTTAAACAGCAGATATCGCTCTACACTAGTTTTTAAACAGCAAATGGCGCTCTACGCTAGTTTTAAACAGCAGATATCGCTCTACACTAGTTTTTAAACAGCAAATGGCGCTCTACACTAGTTTTTAAACAGCAATTGGCGCTCTACACTAGTTTTTTAAACAGCAATTGGCGCTCTACGCTAGTTTTAAACAGCAGATATCGCTCTACACTAGTTTTTAAACAGCAAATGGCGCTCTACGCTAGTTTTAAACAGCAGATATCGCTCTACACTTGTTTTTAAACAGCAAATGGCGCTCTACGCTAGTTTATAACAGCAAGCGGCACTCTAAGCTAGTTTTTACTAGCAGACAGCGTTCTAGGCTAGTTTCCAACAACAGATGGCACTACAGGCCAGATTTTACCGGCATAAGGCTCTAGGATAGTTTTTTAAAAACTGATGATGCTCTACGCTAGTTTTAAACAGCAGATGTCACTCTACACTAGTTTCTTTTTACCAGCAGAGGGAGCTCTAGGCTAGTTTTTAAAAAAAGTGATGATGCTCTACACTAGTTTTAAACAGCAAATAGCCCTCTACACTAGTTTTTAAACAACTGATGGCGCTCTACGCTAGTTAATAACAGCAAGCGGCACTTTAGGCTAGTTTTTACCAGCAGATACATTCTAGACTAGTTTTTTAAAAAGTGATGATGCTCTACGCTAGTTTTAAACAGCAGATGTCGCTCTACACTATTTTTTTTTTACCAGCAGACGGCGCTCTAGGCTAGTGTGTTATAGAAGGCGGCCCTCTAGGCTAATTTTGAAACAGCAGACAGTGCGCTCTAGGCTAGTCTTTAACAGAAGTCAGTGCTCTTGGCTAGTTTTTAACAGAAGTCAGTGCTCTTGGCTAGTTTTTTAACAGCAGATGGCGCTCTAGGCTAGCTTTTAAATAGCAGACAGCACTCTACGCTAGTTTTCCAGGCTAGTTTTAACAGTAGACAGTGCTCTAGGCTAGTTTTTAAGAGCAGATGGCGCTCTAGGCTAGTTTTTAAGAGCAGATGGCGCTCTAGGCTAGTTTTTAAACAGCAGACAGCGCTCTAGGCTAGTTTTTAAACAGCAGACAGCTCTCTAGGATAGTTTTTAAACATACACTCAAATGCTAACAAGAAACGCTTGTGCGTAAACAAGCTCACTATAAACACTCTTGTAACTCTCTAACCTAAATCTTTCCTAACTTTATTAATGATTACTTTAGGTTAAAGTGGTTTTTGCAAGAAATTGGATGCAAGCAAAGTTTTTTTACCTGCTGTTAAATCTAAGCTCAGTATTAATTCAAGAGAACAGCGATATAAATTTTAATTGCAGAATCGAATTCTCAACCAACTTCTCAACACAGCTCTATTACCAACTCTCAATGCTACAATCAATTTAGCGTGCTAACCTGGAGAACCAGATAGCCGAGGCCGAGGATCGTGGTGAAATGACAGTGAAGGAAGCTAAAGGTCGCATTAAGGACTTGGAAGAGGCTCTTCAGAGAGCCAAACAGGACATGGCCCGTCAGCTCCGCGAATACCAGGAGCTCATGAACGTCAAGTTGGCTTTGGATATCGAAATCGCCACCTATAGGAAGCTGCTGGAAGGCGAAGAAGACAGGTAAAACAAATGGAGCCTTATTTTCTAAGAAAATTCTGGTACTACGTAAGAGAACTGAAATGTTTGCGTTGATAAATATTGACCGTCTCATTACTTTTAAAAACTTCACACAGAATTGGACAGCAGCCCATTGTGAACATCCAGGCCGTTCCCAACTACAGTGAGTCTAAATGACATTAAACATTACAACAATGGCCAGAATATATGCATAAAACATCTGACTTCTACGTGACATTGTGCACATGTAATGCAATAAAGGTAAATATTGACTATGGAATAGTATTTCCAGTAGTACAGCTGAAGGCAAAATTATTCCCCAGGGTTTTTTTTTATTATTACTCTTTTTCAATTATTTTCCAAGTGATGTTTAATAGAGCAAGGGCATTTTCACAGCATGTCCTACTTTATTTTTTATTTGATTTAGCTTGGCTGAAATACCACTTTTTAGAGTCAATATTAGTAGCTCCTCTCCATTAACCAGCACTTGGGAAATATTTAAAAAAGAATACGAATTTCACAGATTGGCTAAAAACTTTGACTTCACCTGTAGATTATTTTAAACATCTCCATCCACTTCCTTATTAAAAAGTTCTCAAATAATGTGCGTTGTCAGTCTATACTTTTATATAACGCTTGCTTCACACCATTAATATTCATTATCATGATACAAAAGTAAAATGAATCACAAATGACATTTCGTTGACAATGTTACCTTCATGCATAATCTGAATATTGCTCCTATTTTTCATCACAGGCTCCAAGGGAATGAATGGTTTTCAGCAGAACAACTCTCAATCACCTAAAATTGTTATCAAGACTACCGAAACCAGAAACAGCACCAGATTCAGCACTCACTGAAGTGTTAAGCATAATCGAAAAATGCTATATTATACCTGATAGTTCACCTTTTATGTATAAGTATATATACACACACGAGTAGTTTGTCTATGAATCAATGAAATGAATCTACAATTACTTCTTTTTTTTTTTTGTTGTTGAAAGATTGTGGACCTTGTACCCGATTCCTATTAATCACATATATGTTATATTCAATTTAAATACTCAATGTTAATTGTAATATTCAATATAAAGAATTAAATTCAGTTGGATAAACTTGCACATGGTCATTTACTCTTACAACACATAATAATTATTACATAATCCGACAAGCAAAATTATTTTTTATTTTGTGATCTACTAAACTGAGTTAATGTTAACAGAAAACAAGAGTTCAACTATAGCCTAAAATAGCTTACAATTTAAGCTTTTCATTTTTTATACTGTCTGATGTTATATAGTTATTTTAAACAATTATAACAAAAATCAAAAAAAATATATTTTTTAAACAAAAATATGTAATATTTACTATAAATTCACATAGATATACCTGCAAACTAATACACGACTTAAACAAATACTTTACATTTCAACATATGCAGTCCAAAATATTAAAAATAGAAAGAAAAAAAAAACAATACAATACAGCAGAAAAATTACTTACCTTGCTAGACAGTAAAGGAGATTGTCTGAAAAATAAAACCAGTGCAATTTGAGCATTTCTTCCTGTGAAACTTAAAAAAATTTGTAATTTATCTTTTGGCTACAGGCAGATACACTTACAGGACAGTCTGTGTGCTCACGGACACAGCAAAACTTGACGATGACATTCCTCATAATGTCTTCGATGCGCCCTGGTTTCAAAAAAGGCTTACACAATCACCAAAAACAGCTTTTAGAATAAAGTTACGTTAAGGTAAAATTATTTTAATGTTTTTTTTTAAATTCTATTGTAACTATTACACAAGAAACAAGTGAACAATGTAATAGCAGTGATGAAAACTAGAGTAATTTCAGATGAAATTGTCGTCTTTCTATCATTTGCAATGAGGGTTTACATTTTTTTCGAATGGGACAACCCCAAATTCCCTCAAAATTACATCCTGAACAACTTCTGTTCACGAAAAGCATCAGCGGGGACACCATGGCTGCTGAGGAGGAACGGTGAAAGATGAATTTCTACAAATAGGCTACTTGCACAGCGTCTACTAGCTTGCCTCCATTACAGTACACAGAATAAATGGCATGATTTCTTCTGGAAAACTGAAGTGTCGCGGTGAGGAGCAGCTCAATATTCCGCTAGTCGTCCGTCTCTGTTTTACATATTTCGACGACATTATCCAGTTTTATAACAACACACGGTTAAAAACGTGAAGTCACATAAGAAAAACAACAGCCGTTGAGGTGTTCGTCGGTTAATTTTTGAATTCCGAGAGCGCGGGAAGGCTCCCAGACGGAAAGCGCGCGCCGAATTATGATCCTTGTTACACTAATAATATTAATAACAACAACAATATTAATACTGGATTAATTATTAATGTGTTTTAGTATCTCATGTCCCATGGTAAATTAATTTGGCTAAAGTATTCACGTTATCTAGTAAAATGAGCAGTTAAAACTGTGTGTAATATACAAAATATGAATATTATTTATAGGTCTATGTAGACAAAAGACAAAAATATTATTTGTTATTAAAACATTAAATATAGCATTTATTGCATTCCAAAATTAAGAGCATGTGCTAAAATATGTTTATGGCAAATTAATAATGCCATATATATATATATATATATATATATATATATATATATATATATATATATATATATATATATATATATATATATATATATATATATAAATAAAATAAACATTTTAACATTTAAAGTGGATCAAAAGCTTTTATTGTTGCCCTAAAACTTGAACATAAAAATTGAACATCACCCATTAATCCTAGGGAAAAAAAATAATAAAATATTTATATAATTTATATAATATATATATATATATATATATATATATATATATATATATATATATATATATATATATATATATATATATATATATATATATATATATATAATTTTTGTCCACTTTAAATGTTGATTACGGTATGAATACCAAACACACACAATAAAAAGTTCCATTGAATTAATGGCAAAATCAAAGATCAGCAGTGCCCTCTTGTGTTGGTTAAATGGAATGACATAAACAGTGTTTGAATTCCAGACAAGGGTAAAGAGTCTGGTTTCTGTCCATAGTCAGAAGGCTGAGGACTTAAAAGTTCATCCATCCATTAATCAGCTCATCCATCTGATCATGTTGATCTTTATCATCGTCTTCTAAAGAGCAGAAGACTTCTGTCCCATGACGTATTTCCGAAACACTGCACCAGCTCCATGCTGCACTGCTTCTCCAAGTGCTCTCTAGCATGTGCCGCCATGTCTCCTCGGATCTTAAGGGCCTTGAAGTGGTCGAAGTCACTGCGGCCCAGTTTGCGTAAGCGGCGTGCAGCAGAACGGTAACACTTCCAAGGTTGCGCCTCTAACAGCAGATACTCACAGTGAGATGCCAGTCTGGAGAGAAGAGACAAAAACGCAGCGTCTCCGTGGTTCAAATGCACCCACATGGTCACCGCAAAACAAGTGCACAAGTGGAAACGGCTGCATCCAAACGTCCCTAAATAGGCCTGTAGCACTGCTTGGCTTTCAGTGTCATCTGTGATATCCAGAGGGATGAACTGGATATTTTGGGGAAAGGGGTTTGAGGTTTGCGCACGGAGGATTAAATCTTGGTCCAGGTCAAATCCAAGCATATACAGCTCTCGTTTAGGAGAGTCACTTGCAGAGGCCTCCTTGTTTAGTAAATGCTTATATAGAGCAACAGACAAATCCTGAGAGGGGGAAAACAACAAAACACATTTAGGTGGTTAAAACTTTTCTTTCATATGATCTGAATATGCCAGATATAACCATTTAGACAATAATAAATAACACAGATTTAGAATGACAATACATAAATCTCATTGAGGAGTTCAAAAAAAGTTCCTAAAGAATTAAAAAATAATCTGCTGAGCATAAATAAAATAAAACACTATATTAATTCTCATGCTTTTATGATATTAAGCCTTTTAAAGGGGTAGTTCACCAAAACAAATTTAATTTACTCACTGTTTACTCACTTTTCAATTGTTGCGCAGCTGTTTGAGTTTCTTTCTTCTGTTGAACATGAAAGCAGATATTTTGAAGAATGTAAAAAGCCTGTAACAATTGACATTTAAAGTAGGAACAACAAACACTGGAAGTCAACGATTACAGCTTTTCAGCTTTCTTCAAAATATTTGCTAATGTTCAACAGAAGAAAGAACTCAAGCAGGTTTGGAACAAGTGAAGGGTGAGTAAATATTAAGACAGAATTTTCATTATTGGGTGAACTTTCCCTTTAATGACTTTCACATGTTTGAAAATCTGATATTTCATGATTAATTACCTAATTTAATGAATATTTGAGCTAGTTTTAACACTTAATATTTGTCGGATAAGATTGTTTGATAAGTAGTAGGTTATAGTTTGGAAAAAATCAAAATGGTAAACAAATATTGAGGTAAATTACTTATGACCACATGAGAACATTAAAAATTAAGTAACACGTGTAGTATCCAATCATAAACCCTGCTGAAAAACAGCCTTAAAAGAAACATTACACATTTATCATAAAAACCATTAACCATCGAATTGAAACCATTAAAACCAGTACAATTCATTGGTTTCAAATGGGTTTTTGGATCATATTCCATTAGGATTTATTGGTTTTAAAACGCCACCAATGCAAGGCTAAACAAATAAATAAAAATACCAGACTAACTCACATTATAACCATGAAAACTCTTACAAAACCAGTAGAACTTAAGTTTCTATTGTTTTTCAGCTGGGTAATTTAAGTATTTAAATCCAAAATTTGATATATTTTTTATTTTTTTTAAAAGAAGAGGAAAGAAAGTGAAAAGCCTACACAATTGACATCCATAGTAGGAATAACAAATATTGAAAATCAACAGTTACAGCTTTTCAGCATTCCTCAAAATATTTGCTTATGTTCAACGAAGGAAAGAAACTCAAGCAGGTTTGGAACAAGTAAAGAGTAAGTAAATTACGACAGAATTTTCAGTTTTGGGTGAACTATCCCTTAAATGACTTTCACATGTTTGAGATTGCTTGATTAATTATGTAATTTTATTAATATCCAAGCTAGTTTAAACACTTTATAGTTAAGAATATCTGATAAGATTGTTATACAAGTAGTAGGTTATGTAGTTCAGAGAAAATCTAAATGCTAAACAAATATTGAGTTAAATTGCAGATAACCACACCACACATGCTGGTCCTGCTGGTCTCAATGCTGGTCAGGACCAGCACTCCCTGCTGAAAAAACAGCCTAAGCTGGTTGGCTGGTTTTAGCTGGCTGACCAGCCTGGTTTAAGAGGGGTTTTGGCCATTTCCAGGCTGGTTTCCAGCCATTTCCAGCCTGGTCTTAGCTGGTCAGGCTGGAAAATGACCAGCATAAACCAGCTAAAACCAGCTTGACCAGCCTGGTTTAAGTTGGACATAGCTGGTTTTAGCTGGTTAACTTCCAGCCTGACCAGCTAAGAAAAGGCTGGAAATGGCTGGAAACCAGCCTGGAAATGGCCAAAACCCCTCTAAAACCAGGCTGGTCGACCAGATAATACCAGCCAATCATTTTAGGCTGGTTTAAGCTGGATTTTTCAGCAGGGAGGCCAGCAAGACCAGCATTGAGACCAGCACTGAAACCAGCAATACCGGCATCAAAACATACCTTACCAGCATATGCTGTTTTTTTCAGCAGGGGAATATTAAGAATAAAGTGACAAGCATGGCATCCAATAATGTAAATACAGCCTGCTGAAAAATGGCTCCAAATGAATAAACATTTACCATAAAAATCATTAATAATCAAACTGTAACCACTAAAACCATTACATTCCATTGGTTTTCATTAAGATTTATTGGTTTTAAAATGGCAGCAATAGAAGGGTACATAAATAAATAACATTACTCACTACAATTACCATTATAACAATTAAACCCCCTAAACCATTAAAACTTCTGTGATAGTTTCTATTGTTTTCAGTAGAGTAATTTAAATATTTAAATCCAAAATAATAATAAAATATAGACTAAATAAAACAGAATAATAAAATAATCACTTATTTTTACCCCAGAGTTGCATCCCACATCCAGCATTAAAACGCGTTCACCCTCGCCAGAACTGAATCCGATGTTTTGAAGCAGCGCTTCTGGTATCAAGCTCAGGCGATTCTCTGGTGGGTTGAAGGTGTAATAATTGATAAAGTTCCCATAAGGAGCAGCTCCTGGATCTTCATTTTCCTCTAAATTCACATGGGTGACATGAGTCTCCATGTCTGTCCAACAACAAAATAACTCCTGAAGGCGAGCGGTAGCCTAAATTAAATAGTTCCGCTGCTGACTGAACTCAGTATACACAAATGACGTTACAAACAAACAAATTCAGCAATAAAGCTAAAATATTCGAGTATTTACTTAGATATAAATACAACTTTTAGAGCACAAAGTTTATAAACGTTGTCTCTTCTTCTTGTAGTTTTTATAGTATTTTTTTTTTGTCGCATTTACTATAATATACATTTGTCCCTTCAGCTTTGCCATAGAGTTACGAAAAGGAACAGCGCATGCGCACTAACCACCTGCCTCTGACATTGAGAATAGCTTTGCATTTCCTCATACTTTGCGTTAGAAAATAAACAGGTAAGACTTTATATTTTCTATATCCCCGCAGTGAAATTAAACTACTTACGATCTTAAACGGTGGTATTCATGCAGAAGAAACTTGAATAACAACTTCTCGGGTTCTTAGTGCGAAAACAAATCGAGCTGTTTAAATCTAAGACGCAACTCACGCTGACACTGGTATTGGAGATTAAAGAAAAATACACTTCACGAACATCTTTCGCATTTTTGAACTTATAAAGTAGTATATGGGAGCCATTTTAAAAATATAGTTCATACAAGACCCACTTTATCTCAGATCAATTACTGTGAAATTAGTAAATAAAAGAGAAACACAAACTAAAATTCATTGAGGTAAAGTTGGTTTTATATTTACACATTCCTTCAGTGACAACTTCTGATATGCTCTCTTTATAGTTTTAAAATAATCTGTTTTCTTTTTAACAGCTAACAATCTCAACACAAGCAATATTGATGGACATTGTCTTAAAGGGGTAGTTCACAAAAACAGAAAGCCAATTTACTTGCTCTCAAGCCACACAAGAGATTACTTCTGTCTTCAGTAAATAATAATAATAATTTAGCTTGTTTCCAGGAGGTACACATATTCATTTTTGTTTCTCTCAAAGTGCTGTAAGCTATTGACTTACATTTTATAAATTACCAGTGACTAGGGTTTTCATTCATTTTCTTTTCAGCTTAGTCCCTTTATTAATCAGGGGTCGCCACAGCAGAATGAACCACCAACTATTCCAGAATCCAGCATAGGTTTTATGCGGCCTTCAGATGCCCTTCCAGCTTCAACCCATCGCTGGGAATGACTAGGGTTTTAATTTAAAAAAACTAATATATATTTTGCAATGCTCTACTGAAGAAAAAAGTAGCTTGTGTTGCGATTTGGACTTAGCTCGAGGGTGCGCAAGTCATTCTCTGTTGGTTAGCAAGTAATGTTTTATGAATGTAATTAGAACGTTCCCTCTAGGTTGGGAGAACGTTCCTAAAACATTATTTTTTTTTAGGTTGTTACAAAAAACGTTCCTGCAACATTCTGGGATGGTTACTTTTTGGTTAAATGATGTACGTATATTGAGGTAAAGTTATTTTTATTGACACATTCTGACTTTCTTAATAATATAAGTTCACAAAAATATTATTTGCAAATACTAAATGGTGAAATCATATTAGCAGCCAATGACTATCAAAGTACAACAATGTTCACAGTCAAATGAATAGCGCTAATGTTGTTTTCAAGTCATACTTACAAGTGATTTCAGATTGAATATTCAAAGTACCATGGTAAACTAGGTCATCACTGAATGAATGTGCGAATATAAAACCATCTTTACCTCAATTGTTATTTGATTTCTAAAATAACTAATTGGGAAGCAAATGGGAGCATTAGGCTAATGTTGCTGAGCCGAACACTCCAAAACAAAAAGATTAGTTATAGTCAGCAAAATGGTTGAATAACGCTCCCCTAGCATTCCCAGAACATTAGAAACATTATACACTCACGGGCCACTTTATTAGGTACACCTGTCCAACTGCTCGTTAACGCAAATTTCTAATCAGCCAATCACATGGCAGCAACTCAATGCATTTAGGCATGTAGACATGGTCAAGACGATCTGCTGCAGTTCAAACTGAGCATCAGAATGAGGAAGAAAGGCGATTCAAGTGACTTTGAATGTGTCATGGTTATTGGCGCCAGACGGGCTGGTCTGAGTATTTCAGAAACTGCTGATCTACTGGGATTTTCACTCACAACCATCTCTAGGGTTTACAGAGAATGGTCCGACAAATAGAAAATATCCAGTGAGTGGCAGTTCTATGTGCGCAAATGCTATGTTGAGCTCAGAGGAGAATGGCCCGACTGGTTCCAGCTGATAGAAAGGCAACAGTAACTCAAATAACCACTTGTTACAACGAAAGTATGCAGAAGAGCATCTCTAAATGCACAACAAGTCCAACCTTGAGGAGGATGGGCTACAGCAGCAGAAGACCACACCGCTAGCCACTCCATCAGCTAAGAACAGGAAACTGAGGCTACAATTCATACAGGCTCACCAAAATTGGACAATAGAAGATTGGAGAAACGTTGCCTGGTCTGATGAGTCTCGATTTCTGCTGCAACATTTGGATGTAGGGTTAGAATTTGGCGTCAACAACATGAAAGCATGGATCGATCCTGCCTTGTATCAACGGTTCAGGCTGGTGGTGGTGGTGTAATGGTGTGGGGGATATTTTCTTGGCACACTTTGGGCCCATTAGTACCAACTGATCATTGTGTCAACGCCACAGCCAACCTTATAGTTGCTGACCATGTCCATCCCTTTATGACCACAGTGTACCCATCTTCTGATGGCTACTTCCATCAGGATAACGCACCATGTCAAAGCATGAATCATCTCAGACTGGTTTCTTGAACATGACAATGAGTTCACTGTACTCAAATGACCTCCACAGTTACGAGATCTCAATCCAATAGAGCACCTTTGGGATGTGGTGGAACGGGAGATTCACATCATGTGCAGCCAACAAATCTGCAGCAACTGCGTGACGCTATCATGCCAATAAGGACCGAAATCTCTGAGGAATATTCCCAGTACCTTCTATGCCACGAAGGATTAGGGTAGTTCTGAAGGCAAAAGGAGGTCCAACCTGGTACTAGTAAGGTGTACATAATAAAGTGGCCAGTGAGTTTACATTTTCTGATATGCCATTGTTAACTCAACTCACCCGTGTCTTTTCACAGATCCATCATGGTCAGCGGGAAGCGCATCGCTGACGTGGGCTACAGGCTGTTTTCAGGCTCCATGATGCTGCTGACGGTGTACGGCGGGTATCTGTGTGTCATGCGGGCTCAACGCTACATGCAGAGGAAGAAACAGCTGGAGCTGGCAGCACAGAGCGAAAACACGGCCTCAGAGATCATCAAAGAATGAGGACTTAATCACTGTAATGGACACTGATCATGAGGCTAATGTGGAGATGTTTGTCAACAGAAACGTTCATTCATGAAGGGTGTATTTTGCGCTTATGTGGAGTTCAGTGGATCAGAATGAGATTTGTGTTGTAATATATTAAATGTTCTTTGTAAAAGCTATGGTTTGCGTTTGTTATATCAATATGCAGGGTTCCCACAGTGCTTCACGAATGATTATTATTATTCTTTTTTACATGTTATTTTGCTAGGTGTTCTGAACAGTTTTAAATGCATTTTAATGTAAATTTTAGAGATGAACACAAATTTATTGGATTTTCAAATTGTTATTAAATTAAATATTACATTAAATAAAACAGTTTAACTTAAAAATAAATCTGAAACAAAAAAAACAACAACTGTTAATGCAAAATCAAGAGCTGAAGACAATCTCAGATAATTATTTTCCAGTATTGTTATTAAATAAAAGTTTGAATAAATCAGAAAATTGTGCATTACTGATGAAAAGAAAGAAAAACTACACATCAAAAGTACTAAAATGAAATTAAAATGATATATTTGCCAGTATTTCTCAAATGAGTTTGCTTCAGGACGGCCAACATAGGTGCACAATTGTATTATTATTTTCATAAAACAATCTTTGCGAACAGAAAACAGTAATTTTCCATCAGCTGCAAACAAATGCATTATAAAAATGTACTTTATTTATTTCAAGCCTTTAAAAAAACAAACAAACAGACTTGTTCATCGTGGGAACCCTGAATTTATCAGTTCATTTTATAAATTATATTTATTTGCATTTTTTTTTATTTCATTCACAACCACCCAGAACATCAACGGAAGGTGAAAACTTACTAAATTAAACCAACAAGTGCCTTATTACAGAAAAAAGGCCCAGCTTTCAATTTTAATAAACTTATTTGGTTTTCCAAAATAAAATAAAAACTGAAATGAAAAAAAAAAAAAAAAGAACCAGCACAGGAAAACAAATTACAAACACATCAGTAACCAAAAAACAACCAATGAAAAACAAAAAAAAATGTTAAAGCAACTGCATGTGGAAACTCAAGTACATCCAACCATTAAAATCTGAAGAGGAAAGTTCTCCAGCAGGAAAAAAACCGTCTCCCAAAACCAGGAAACGAGGGAATGCAAACATCACTAATTTAATCGTTTCTCTCTTTCACAAGCTTCTCCTAGTGGCCATACAGTCATGGAAAAAACAAAAAACTCCTCAAAGTCCACCGTGGAGTGTCAGGAATCCCGCAGCAGGATGTTGTAGTTGGTGTTTTTGGTTGTTGGAGTGAGGTATGGGGATGAGGAATTAGTCCCGATGCCATATTTCTGGGACTGGAGTTCTTTGTGCGAAGGCCACAAGGACGAATTGTCACCATTCACTATGGTTTTGGCTCCAAGTTTTGGAGCCAAAATGGCCGTTGGTGCCGTTTTCTCCTCGCGGCGAGGCTGATTTGAGTCGCTCTTTGGCTGTTGTTTCAGTTTCTTCCTCAGAGCTGCTTTCAATATCGCTGCGGTCATCTTTGGACACCTAGAGCAATAATAAACAATTATTTTTATGTGTATTTTTGTGTACAACCCTGCTGAAAAAAACTGCTTAAACCAACCTAGGCTGGTTGGCTGGTTTTAGCCAGTCGACCAGCCTGATTTTAGAGGAGTTTTGGTCATTTCCAGACTTGTTTCCAGCCTGGTCCTAGCTGGTCAGGCTGGAAAATGACGAGCTAAAACAATCTTGGCCAGCTTTTTGTAAGCTGGACATAGCTGGTTTTGGCTGGGCTTCCAGGCTGGTCATGCTGCTCATCTCCTAGCCTGGAATGGCCAAAACCGCTCTAAAATCAGGCTGGTCAACCAGCTACAACCAGCCTAAGCTGGTTAAAGCTGTTTTTTTCAGCAGGGAAATCAAGAGGGTTTTGAATAATGTCGGTGGATGTCCGCTAGGTGGCGCTAATGTTCTTTAAAAGCCCAAATCTCCAACATTTGCACTCAAATCTTAATAGTTTTTTCTTTTAGACTTTATGTAAGGATCACAGAGTGGCTAAAATGCCAGTTAATTGTATAATTTTTGTTTTTAGTCATAGATATTATCCTTCCAACCACTAGGTTATACCTATTTTTGAACAATAGAAAAAAATAGAAAAATATGTAGAAATGGTATATATATATATATATAGTAAGATATATTTACAAGTACAGGTCAGATTATGTATTTTGTGCTTTGCTTCTTTTTTTAAACATGAAAATATGACAATGCTACATTATTTTATGCATATTTTGGATGGTTCATAGATGTATGCTAAATAATTGCTCTTTATTTTTGTATTTCCAGTTAATTTTCTGTTTGAAAATCAAAAGTGACTTTTTTTTTTTATAAATCATGATAATTTATTCTTTGATTATACGGTGTTCATAAAGTGCCATAAGAGTCAGCAAGTTTTATACCATCATGAAGTAAAAAAAATAAAATAAAAAATGTTGCAATAAATTTTACTTTTGGATAAAATGCAAACACTAATATACAGTGTTCATATTTGTCAGATAAGTCAATTCATAGAAAAAGTCTTGTTCTCAAATAAAAAATTTATTTTATTTAAATCATTTTCAAAATAAATGTATTAAATTGCTCAAAATAAGCAACAATGTCTTAAAACCTGATACATTAAAGTTATGAACATGACTAAAAATACAAACTAAATTAATATAATTAGTTAAATATAACCTGTTTATTGTTATTTAAACACATTTAAACACATTTAGCATAATATTGCAAAAATCAGCTTAAAAGCTTTTTTCATTTTAGTATGTATTTTGTGCTTTGCTTCTTTTTTTAAACATGAAAATGTGACAATGCTACATTATTTTATGCATATTTTAGATGGTTCATAGATGTATGATAAATAATTGCTCTCTATTTTTGTATTTCCAGTTAATTTTCTGTTTGGAAATCAAAAGTGAGACTTTTTTTTGTAAATCATGATAATTTATTCTTAATTTATACTGTGTTCATAAAGTGCCATAAAAGTCAGTTTTGGCACTTTATGAGTTTCATACCAACATTAAGTGGAAAATAGTAATACATTTTGTAAAAAAAAATGTTTTGGTATAAAATGAAAACAATCTAAATAACATAATTGTTTCACTTATTTGTAGTTTGAACAAATTTTTGTCCACAAATTAAAAAAAACTGCATTTGTTTATTTTATTTAAATCATTTTCAAAATAAATGTATTAAATTGCTCAAAATAAGCATCAATGTCTTAAAACCTGATACATTAAAGTTATGAACATGACTAAAAATACAAACTAAATTAATATAATTAGTTAAATATAACCTGTTTATTGCACCATTTAAAACACATTTAGCATAATATTGCAAAAATCAGCTTAAAAGCTTTTTTCATTTTAGTATGTTTTTTGTGCTTTGCTTCTTTTTTTAAACATGAAAATATGACAATCCTACATTATTTTATGCATGTTTTGGATGGTTCATAGATGTATGCTAAATAATTGCTCTCTATTTTTGTATTTCCAGTTAATTTTCGGTTTGGAAGTCAAAAGTGAGACTCTTTTTTGTAAATCATGATAATTTATTCTTAATTTATACTGTGTTCATAAAGTGCCATAAAAGTCAGTTTTGGCACTTTATGAGTTTCATACCAACATTAAGCGAAAAATAGTAATACATTTTCTAAAAAAAAAAATGTTTTGGTATAAAATTCAAACAATCTTAATAACATAATTTGTTCATACTACAAATAAGTAAAACAATTTTTGTCCACAAATTAAAAAAACAGCATTTTTTATTTTATTTAAATCATTTTCTAAATACATGTATTAAAATTGCTCAAAATAAGCATCAATGTTTTAAAACCTGACACATTAAAGTTATGAACATGACTAAAAATACAAACTAAAGTAATATAATTAGTTAAAATGCATTAGAATGATATTTAGTGAAGTTCTTTTGATAAATATAACCTGTTCATTGCACATTTTAAACACATTTTAATATATTAACATATAGCATAATATTGCAAAAATGCTTTGCTTCTTTTTTTAAACATGAAAATATGACAATGCTACATTATTTTATGCATATTTTGGATGGTTCGTAGATTGTATGCTAAATAATTGCTTTTTATTTTTGTATTTCCAGTTAATTTTGTGTTTGAAAATCAAAAGTGAGACTTTATTTTTTTTAATAAATCATGATAATTTATTCTTAATTTATACTGTGTTTATAAAGTGCCATAAAAGTCAGCAAGTTTCATACCATCATGAAGTCAAAAATAGATAAATAAATAAATAATGTTGCAATAATGTTTTTTTGTATAAAATGCAAACAAACTAATATACAGTGTTCATATTTGTCAGATAAGTCAATTAAAAGCAAAATTCTTGTCCTCAAATAAAAATAGCATGTACTTATTTTGCTTAATTTAAAAATACATCTATACAAATTGCTCAAAATTAGCATAAATGTCTTAAAACCTGATTCATTAAAAATAATGAACATGACTAAAAAATACAAAATAAATTAATATAATTAGTTAAAATGCATTATATATTATTATTATTATAAATATTATATTTATTAAAGTTCTTATGATAAACATAACCTGTTTAGTGCACATTTTAAACACATTTTTGTATATTAGCATTTAGCATAATATTGTGAACATTTTTCATTTTAGTATGTTCGCCAAATATGCATCGCATTAAGTGTATTAGTTAATTATTAAACTGTAATCCAAATATAAACAATTAAGTTTATGAGCTCACACTAAATATACTACACTATGATCCAAATGGACAGACAGTTTATATGCAAAATAAAGTCTTACATTTATAAATAATAAATCAGAAATTTAAACTTACAAGATAAAAAAAAAGTTAAAAGTTAAAACTCTGTAACCTAAATTTTATAAGCAATTCATGCACATAAATCTTCAATTTGCCCTAGATGGGAGCAGAAGGTTAAACCCACGATCTGGGACAGCAAACTACTTTAAAAGGGATCATGGGAAAGGAGTAAAGAAAGCAGACTTACAGCTGAAGAAAAGGGAAAGAGAGAGAGAGAGAGAGAGACTAGCAGAGAGAGCGACAGATTTCTATCGGGACAGAAGCTGAAAGACAGGAACCATCTTCTAGCCAGCGAAAGAGGGAAAAGACAAACCAGTTCTGCAGAAGAGAAAGAGATAAAAGAGAAGAAACGCACGTAACTACACCAACTTCTGGAGAATCTCCTCACTGAGAGCTAAAAAACAGGCTAATCTGCTTCAGTCTCACGTCATGACACGGTTTCTGGGTTCAAACTCTACATCAGATGACAAACAGGAATAACAAAACGACACTAATATACACGTATAAAGTGTCATTTCAATATTATGAAAATCATGATGGCAATAATTTCAAGTTTGATGTATTTATTTTAAGAAGGTTAAGATTATTGTGTTGATCATTATACTATTCAGTGACTTATACCACAGGGCCTGTTGAACGCTCGATCTTGCAGGACTCCCAGAGTTCATCAAGATTCTTTGGATTCATCTTCAAAGCCTCCTCCTCCATCTTACCCCAGACATGCTCAATAATGTTCATGTCTGGTGACTGGGCTGGCCAATCCTGGAGCACCTTGACCTTCTTTGCTTTCAGGAGCTTTGATGTGGAGGCTGAAGTATGAGAAGGAGCGCTATCCTGCTGAAGAATTTGCCCTCTCCTGTGGTTTGTAATGTAATGGGCAGCACAAATGTCTTGATACCTCAGGCTGTTGATGTTGCCATCCACTCTGCAGATCTCTCGCACACCCCCATACTGAATGTAACCCCAAACCATGATTTTTTCCAAACTTGACTGATTTCTGTGAGAATCTTGGGTCCGTGAGGGTTCCAATAGGTTTTCTGCAGTATTTGTGATGATTGGGATGAAGATCAACAGATGATTCATCTGAAAATCGACCTTCTGCCACTTTTCCAAATGATCAACTAGAGGTCAAGTTATTATTTGTTGCTTCTTACAACTGAGATCGACGACAAGACTTTTGTCAGGTAGTGTATAGTCCATCCAAGCCAGGTGTTATTGCAGGTTAAACCTCTTTAGTCTTAGGAGCCATTTACGTTCATGACAACGATTTGTTTTTTTGTATCTTTAACTGAAAATGCATAAATTATGACATCATAGAACGTATTTAAACAAACCCAAACAAACAAAATTTGTCTTTAAAACGCAAGGGGAAAATGTTTCCATTTGTGGCTACACTGTTGTCATGTAATAATAAAGATAAAGAGCTTCGAAAAGAACTGCGATCACAATATTTAGTCAAAAAACATCACAATTATATTATTATCGTAAGTCAATCAGCCCTTGTGTGTGGTATGAATAAACATTGGGCATAAATGGAGACTGTTATGGAGTTCTCAAATGAGTAGAGGCTTGGACCCGGAAGCAGTATTTCATTCGTCACGACTGAACAAATATAAAATAAAGTGAGTTTTTGCACACCTTTCCCCTGACGATGGCCTTGAAGGCGATGCGCGCGATCAGATACGACCAGAAGATGTGTAGCACCTGCAGAACCAGCAGCAAGAAGTTGAAGAGCCACCAGGACGGGTACGGCCCGATGATCTGCCAGCTCTCAAACAAAGTCGTGTTCAGGATCCTGAGACAGTCACAAAAACAATTGAGGATTTCACTTCATAAACCATTTCTGAAAAATGCCCATTCTGTCTTTAAAGAAAAAACTTAACTAAAAAACCCATTGGCTACATCTCCAACCAAATTCATGAATTTAAATTTGAATATCGCATAAAATATTAATATTGTTTTCATCCCAAGAGTTCAAACTACTTAATAAAAAAACTCCACTTGAGACTTATATATGAAGGTTCATATTTAACTTAGAATTGCAAATCAAGCGGTTTTCATCCTGTGTTTAATAGAACTATATTTATAAAACATACATTTCTAACCAAAGTTGCAGACGCAACTTATATTGCAAAAAACATTAGCGAATTAAGTGGCTTCCTCCTGTGTGTTCAAAGAACAAAATGTATGCGAAAAACATTTACATTAGCTAATTTTCAATCTAACTTTAAAAACGTAACTTGAAATATTGCAAAAAAAAAAAAGTACATTAGTTTAATTTATATACTATACTATATATTGGAATATTGCAGAAAATGCGTAGTTTCAATCCCAATGTGTTCGAAAGTACTAAACGTAACCACAAAAATCTTTACACTATCACAATCTCTATCCAAATTTGCGAATATAACTTGAAATATTGCAAAAACAAAAAATTTGAGAATAAAGTGCTGAAACTGTTTTCAAAACAATTAGCTAAATTTCCTTCCAAAGCTGCAAACATAACTTATAAAAATATAAATATTTGCAAATAAAGTGCTATTTTTATCTAAATGTTCGAAAGAACAAAACTTAAGCTAATTTTTAAATAAGTAAAATTTCTATCAAAAGTTGCAGACGTAACTTATATTGCAAAAAACATTAGCGAATTAAGTGGCTTCCTCTTATGTGTTCAAAGAACAAAACTTATGCAAAAAATATTTACATTAGCTAATTTTCAATCAAAATTTAAGAACGTAACTTGATATATAGCAAAAAAAAGGTACATTAGTTAAATTTCTATACAAAATTGTAGTCAAAACTTGGAATATTGCAAAAAATGCGTTTAAATTAGCAAAATTTCTATCAAAATTTGCGTTTGTAACTTGAATATTGCAAAAAAATATTCAAAAGAACTAAACGTAACCACAAAAATCTTTACACTTAAAAATTACTATCCAAATTTGCAAAAGAAACTTGAAATATTGCAAAAAAAATTAATAAAATAGTGAACAAAGTGCTGTTTTCAAAACAATTAGCGAACTGTCCTTCCAAAGCTGCGAACTTAACTTAAAATATTAGAAAGAAATATTTGCAAATAAAGTGCTATTTTTATCCCAATCTTTTCGAAAGAACAAAACTTAAGCTAATTTTTAAATCAGTTAAAATAAGCAAAATTTCTATCAAAAGTTGCGATCGTAACTTGAATATTGCAAAAAAAAAAAAAATTGAAAGAACTAAACGTAACCACAAAAATCTTTATACTTAAAAATGTCTAAATATTGCAAAAAAAATAAATAAAAATTGCAAATAAAGTGCTGTTTTCAAAACAATTAGCTAAATTTCCTTCCAAAGCTGCGAACATAACTTAAAATATTAGAAAGAAATATTTGCAAATAAAGTGCTATTTTTATCCAAATGTTCGAAAGAACAAAACTTAACTCAAAAATATTTAAATTAGCTAAATTTCTATCCAAAGTTGCGAACATGATTTAATTCCGAACAATATTTCGGAAATAAATATTTGCAAATAAAGCTGTTTTAATCACAATGTGTTCAAAAGTACAAAACATTACCAAATTAATTATTACTATATTTAATTAAAATCTATATTTAATTATATACTATATTAATAATTAATATTTAACTTCAATTAATACTATACAAATTTGGGAAAATACCTTAGAATATTGCAAAAAAAATAAATAAATAAAACGTATCAGTAGTTTCTTTTCTCATTATTTAGCTCTTCACTTTAACACAGACACTGAATCCAGATGCTCAGGTTTCATCTCTGCTGGAGTCAGTCAATGGAACAGTTAATTGAGCAATTACATTAACGAGCACACAGGAGACACACTGACCAGAAGGGGAAAATGATCAATCTCGTCCCGAAGAAGATCATCCCGAATATCACAAACAACACGTCGCACACACGCTGGTATTTGGCATAGTTTGCTAACTTTGCAGCCTGTAAGAAGAGGGAAAATAAATATTAAAGAGAATAACAGTGAAAAATCAATAGGATAGAATTATTCTTCAGCACTTTTTCTAATAGATTCTTAATATAAATTATACAGAATAAAACCATACATTTTAGGTGATTTTGAAAGAATGATACTATATTTTTTTAATATATTCTTAAAAGATTTGCAGATTAGTAATATTAAAAAGCTTTTGTTTACAAATTAACTAAAAAAAAACACTTGCGAATGAAGCACTACTTTCATCCCAACATTTTCGAAACCAGTCAGATTTCCATACAAATATGCAAAGTAACTTAATATTGCAAAAGAAAACGTAGAAAATAGTGTCGCTTCAAAAAGCAAGGTGTTCAAAGCTAAATTTCTATCCAAAGTTGCTAACATAACTTACAATTTCGAAAAGAAACAATTGCAAATAGTGCTATTTCTATCCCAACACTGATATTAGCTAAATAATATCCAAAATTGTGGCGGTAACTAAACAAACTAAACAAAAAAAAAAGTGGTGCTTTTGTTTACAAAAAAAAATCAATTACTGACAATAATGATAATTTTTAGATATTAATAACAAATTAAATGAACAGAAAAAAAATATCAATGGGATAAAATGATACATTGCTGCAAAATTATAGACTACAAAAATCATACATTAAATATAAATCATGTAGAACTGAATTAAACAAACATGCATGCAATGGGCTATATGCACAGCTAGTGTTTTTCAGCCAATGATGAACTTCCGGTGAGAGCTTTAAACGCACCAATTTTGTATGGGATGACAATTAACATGAAGCCCTGGGGCTGGCTGACTGAAATTAAAAGTCCATGTGCATATAGCCCATTTTTTCGGAAGGATTATGTTTTTTCATAATACATTTTTCATAGATTTGTATATATATTTTTCTTTTTTATCAAAAAGCTTTTGAAAAATAGTAAATAAAAACAAATTAAATAATTTATGAATCAGCTATTCAAAGCCTATAAGGAGAATAAACATAGATATTACATTTTAAAAACAATCTTTAACTGGAAAAATCTTTGAGATAAAATTGTTTATATAAATATAAATGACACAGAACTGAATAAAACAATGAAACTTAGGTAATTCTGAAAATAATTATATATATTTTTAATAATAATATGTTCCCTGTGAAATTTAGACATCTGCTTTTTTTTTTTTACTAAAAAAATCTAAAAAAATCTAAAAAAAAAAAAAAAAAGACAATTGAAAGCATAAAATAAATTATTTAGAAATTAGTTATTTACAGCAAATATAGGAAACCTGTATATATGAATAAAAAACTATATTGGTAAAAAATTATACATCAGAATGTGAAAATAACATTATAAATATGAATAATGCCGAATTAAATAAAATATTATACAAGCATGTGTTTTGAAAAGATTATAATATTATAATTATATATATTTTTATAATATTAATTTGAAATATTCATACAAAAGTGTTTTTTTTTTTATTAAAAAGCTTTAGAAAATTGAAAACAAATTTAATTTGTTCACAGACTAAAAAAGAGAGAGAAAAATGTACATAATAATGAAAATAAAGTAAGTTTAACTGAATAATTATTTGGGATAATACTATAAATTAGCACTTACAATCATTTATAAATGCATATCATGCATAACTGAATACATCAATAAAACAGGTAATTTTAAGAGGTCTATATATATATATATATATATATATATATATATATATATATATATATATATATATATATATATATATATATATATATATATATATATATATATTTTTTTTTTTTTTTTTTTTTTTTTTTAAATATATTTTTTTAATTTAATTTTTTTTATTATTATTAAATATTCTTAATTTGTTAAAATTAGCTACTTATGCACAAATTAAATCAAATGTAATACAGGTCAATTGTACATAAAAATATTAATTTATAAATTATAAATAAATATGAATGCAGCAATGAAATTTTAAGTAATGCAGGTAGTTTACATAAATAAATAAAATATTTAATTTATATATTTAATTTAATCTTAGAACTCTATAATAAAGGACAATGTGACAATAAAAGGTTTAGTGAAGCAGAAGTGCAGGTGTTTTTACCTCCAGCAGGAAGTCGGAGGCATCATGAACACACATGACCAAACTTCCCACACGCAACATGTTATTTACATATGAGAAACTGATCAGGCCGATAGTGGCCAGATGATGAATGAACATGATGAGGAAATCCTGAAAAACACACAACATAAACCTTAACTGCATATACTAGATGCAAAACACAAACCTATTATGCCAATTAATTTATTACAGTTATACTTCAGGGGCTGTTGAATGCTTGGTGCTGACTGGCTGATGTACATTCTAATAAAAATAAACAGCTACATACAGCTATAATAAAAAAATAAATATATATATAAAAATAAAATAATAATACTTAATACTCAGTTTAGTGCAATTACTATCATAAACTTATACTTAAAACTCCATATAGTGCAAATACTATCACAAACGTAGTCCAAATACTATCGTAAACAAATACTTAATACTTAGTTTAGTGCAATTACTATTGTAAATGCATACCTAAAACTTGGTATAGTCCAAATACTATTGTAACCTCATACTTAAAACTTGGTATAGTCCAAATACTATCGTAAACAAATACTTAATACTCAGTTTAGTGCAATTACTATTGTAAATGCATACTTAAAACTTGGTATAGTCCAAATACTATCGTAAACATATACTTAATACCTAGTTTAGTGCAATTACCATCATAAACTTATACTTAAAACTCTGTATAGTGCAAAAACTACTGTAAACACATACCTAAAACTCAGTATAGTGCAAATACTATCATAAACATATACTTAATACTCAGTTTAGTGCAAATACTATCATAAATTTGTACTTAAGACTTGGTTTAGAACAAATATTATCGTAAACATACTTAAATAGTACAGTGCAAAAACTTGGTATAGTCCAAATACTATCGCGAATGTATACTTAAGACTTGGTATAGACTAAATACTATAGTAAACGTATACTTAAAAATTGTATTGTCCAAATACTATCATAAACGTATACTTAAAACTTGGTATAATCCAAATACTATCATAAACATATATTTAAATCTCAGTAAAGTACAAATACTATTGTAAACGCATACTTAAAACTTGGTATGGTGCAAATACTACAGTAAATTTAATATTTTTCGATTATAGTATTTTCCTTCCAGCTTGATAACATTCACAAAAGAAGCCCAATAAGCCCAATAAGAGTCTGTTATAGCTCTGGACTCACTGTCAGTTATTATACTAAACTCTGGCCTCATAATGAACACTGCCGAGGGCCGAATCTTAAACAAATAAACCCGAAGATGCTCAGCGGATAGAATCAAATGCGTTTGTCTTCACGAGCGGATGAAATAAAAGCAGCAGTGACAGGAGAACAGAAAGCATGTGCATCTGACAGCTGTTCACTTCACACACACTCGTTCTGAAGGATTACTGCTGGAGTTTAAGGTCTTTTAACACACTAATCTGCACAAGCTTAAGCAGTTTAAATCTCCGTCACATGATGTAAGATAGCTGAGAGACGTCTTAAAGGGATAGTTCAACCAAAAATTACAGTTCTGTCATCATTTACTTACTTGATTCAAATATCGATGAGTTTCTGTTGAACACAAAAGAAGATACTTTGAAGAATGTTTCAAAACTGGTTACCATTGACCACACTAGTATTTATTTTTTCTCCTATTATTGTAGTCAATGGTTACCGGTTTATAACATTCTTCAAATATCTTCTTTTTTGTTCAACAGATGAAAATACTAAAAATACTATCGTAAACGCATACTTAAAACTTGGTAAAGTCAAAATACTATCATAAATGTATACTTAAAAACTGGTATAGTCCAAATACTATCATAAACGTATACTTAAAACTTGGTATAGTCCAAATACTATTGTAAACGCATATTTAAAACTTGGTATAGCGCAAATACTATTGTAAACGCATACTTAAAACTTGGTATAGTCCAAATACTATCGTAAATGTATACTTAAAACTTGGTATAGTCAAATACTATCATAAACGTATACTTAAAACTTGGTATAGTGAAAATACTATCGTCAATGTTACTTAAAACTTGGTATAGTCCAAATACTATCGTAAACGTATACTTAAAAATTGATATAGTTCAAATACTATCGTCAACGTTACTTAAAACTTGGTATAGTCCAAATACTATCGTAAACGTATACTTAAAAATTGGTATAGTTCAAATACTATCGTCAACGTTACTTAAAATTTGGTATAGTCCAAATCCTATCGTAAACGCATGCTTAAAAATTGGTATAGTTCAAATACTATTGTCAACGTTACTTAAAACTTGGTATAAAATGAAACCTTTTGGTGTACTATCCATATAAGCATATGTTGACCTTACCTGTACATATTAAAGTCACAAACTACCTTGGTCTTTTATTTTGAACTGTTCTCTGGGGTCCACATATAATTTTATTAAGATTTTGACATAAAATAAATAGGGATGGCAATTTTCTTGACTGATTCTGATTTTTTTTTTTTGTAAGTGTAACCTGCTGATACATTTTTATACTGATTATCACTCTAAGAATTATAATTGATAGTATACAAAACAAAAAAATATACTTTTATTCGATAATTATTTTTCAATAATTAAAACAATATTAGAAAATTATTTAAAATCACTTTGAAATCTATTTAAAAAAAAATATATATATATTTTTATTAAACATTAGTACATTATTAGTGTGTGTGTATATTTATAAAACAGTTCTGTCTGCTTCTCGAATCTGATTGGCTGATAGCCGTGCGTACAGCCTCTTCACCCTTCTGTGTTATTCCACCCACATCGAGTCACAGCAGATCACTAAACTCACTACAGTTGAATGTAGTTGTTTAGATTGCAACTATGCAGTTTATTTATAAGGATAGTGTCTATTGTAAATATTTATAATTTTGGAGATACAGCGCGTTGGCATCCATCAGCCTGTCATACTAAGCAGAGCAAAGACGTTTTACGTTCCGCCACAAGATGGTGACGGAGACCGTATAATAAGCCCTTAGTGGGAGAAAAACCCAGTATAAACTTCCAACTACAGCTGATCAAATCATTATTAAACAGGTAAATGACATTCTAAGTCGATCTTTCTCTTTCGTATATTGCAGTGCTGCATTTATACCATAGTAATCTGGTAGTGATTGCTTTGCTTTGGCTTTTTCTGAGTTAATTATTGTGATATCCCGATTGCAACAGAGAAAAAGTGGGAAATGTCTCTAGACTGATGGCATTTCATTCTGTTCAGCCTTATAATCTGTGAGCAAAATCACCTGTTTTGTCATCACTTTAGACATTACGCTAGAGAATCATTCAAATACTAGCTCTAAAGTGACGCTTGTGAAATAGCAACAGTTTCTGCTGTTCTGACATACGCTGCAGATGGGAATGAATGACGAAAGTAGTTCCTCATTCAAAAGGATTTTGAGACTCTCCGCGTTTGATTTTCTTTTTTATATACCCGATTATGCCATTGAACTGATTTATAAATGCAATATCACACTTGTAGCAGAAATTGACAAACAACATATAATCGATAAAAGAAATACATTTATAAATAATCGTAGTTGAGTTAAAATGTTAAATTAATCGAGATTTTTATTTTAGGCCAAATCACCCATATTGGAATATTACAGAAAAATCCTGTAAAACGGAAAAAGAAAAAGGCCAAAAAAGATCCTTGGCCAAACTCTACTAAAAAGCATCATACTTTAGAAGGAACTGACTATTTTCTATGCTTTTGTTATTGACCCTCATCAGAACACTCTGTTTAAGTAGGCGAGGCTGATTGCAGACTCAAAAGTAAACACCCACTTTTCTGACTGGCTGACAATTTTGCATATTAAGAAAGCTAAACAGGCAGTGAAGTAGAAGTAGGTATCGATCTTCCTTGGAGGTGGAGCTTATCCACCTTATGACATCATAGAGATGAACATTCTAGAGTCCGTAGTTTTGTCAGACGACCTTCAATACAAGCAGTTTTTAGAGGAAACTCAACGCTTTGAGCTCTGAAATGTACAGGATGTTCTTATAGTACTACGAGTCCTCATAAGTCAAAAGACCAAGGGAATTTTGTTTTCTGAGCTCATGACCCCTTTAAAAAAGAAACTCAATTTTGAACATGTATTTCAGATCTGGTAGGAGGTAAAAAGGTAAATGGAGCAATGGTTTGCTTTATTTAAGTGTGTGAACTCACCTTTCTTTTGATGTCTGTGAACTGAGAGAACATGAGCGACCAGTAGAAGGCCAGTTCTGTTACATAATAATAATACAGGCCTGAGGTCAGCACCTACAACACACACATACACACACTTAGATTATAAAGCAGAAAGTACTTTTGAGGAAAAGATTAAAATGCCAAATGGTAAAAAGAAGTTGACATTTTTGAAAGACATTCATGTAAATTTAAATTCTTATTGCAACTAAGCACATTCATTCCCTAAATCTCATATTGTGAAAATATATAGTGCTCAGCATATATTAGGGTTGCACGGTTTACCGGTACTATGGTAGTATCGCGATACTATGGCTTCAAAATACTGGCGGTGCCACTGTAGTTTGTAAACGGTAGTATCGTCATTGATGGTCTGTCTACAATAGATAATGTTGCATGTGGAAAAGTCACTAAAATGCTCACACGTTTGTACAACAATTGAACATTTTATTTGAATATTCTGTGGAGCCCTTTAAGGTTGCAAAACTGTGCAGAATTCGCACCTTTTATGGTAGCCTAGTGCACGTTTTCTAACGCTTCAGTTCGAACGCACATCTGAATCAGTTAATTTCTGTTTCCTGTCAATATGATTTAGTAGCTACAACAACCGCAACAATCTCTTTATGAGAACAACTCACAAAGTGAAATTTTGAATTACTTTGGGTTGTTACCTGATAAGACTGAAAAAAAAAATAGACGAAAAACCCAAAATAGCAACAGGACACATTGAAACAATTTTTGACCACTTCAAATAGCCTAATTTGTTGGAAAAAAATGCTCTTTTGTAACAAATTTAATTTGGTATAATTTGTATCTTTATTTTAATGTGTTTTTGTTGGTCAGTTATCTACAAAACAAACAAAAAGAATGAAGAAATTTTAGGTGAAGTGGGGTGCAAATAAAGCCGCGGTCACACTGGACTTTTCCCTCCATAGACTTCCATTCATACGCACGCGAATGCGTCAGACCGGAAACGCAGGGTCATGCGTCAGATTTCGCAGGTTGCTGCGGTGCAAAGTTCAAACTTGGTGAACTCTGACCTGCGAAATCGCATCACTTGACTGCGTGAGACCAATCCAGGATCAAAACATGACCTCTCTGAACAGAAATTTAAAACATGGAGCAATCGCTCGCTTTTTTAATGCCCAATCATCTTGTTTAATCCCGCCCCTTTCCGCAGCGCCGTACGACAGAATTTCGCAAGCTCAAACTCTAGTGTGACTTCGGCTTAATACTTTTTGGCATTAAGGGAATAATGAATTACATTCAAGTAGGCTTATTATAACATAAACTATAGTTTTTCTGACAATTTTCTTTATAATTTGAGTTCTGAATTACAGTATCGCAATACTACTTGGTGTCGTGATATTTCAGCTGGTATCATAAGATTCATTAATGATATCGCGACAACCCTAGCATATATGAGTACACCCCATTTTGAAAATGAATATTTTTATCAAGTTCTCAGTGAATATGGGTAATATAAAACAGATATATTTATTAAAATAATATTTTAGTCACAGAACATCTTTAGAAATGGAAAGATAAAACAATTAAATTCATGCAAAATATTGCAAAAACAAATTACAACTTACAAAATGTCAACAAAATGGTATATATTTTTTGCTTCTCTTGATTTTTGAAATTTGTATTTAATATTTTTCCCTGACATATAAATGTGGGCTACTAATTTTTGAACCATTATTGGAAGTAATTTTGTTAGATAAGCTCCAGATTTGACTTCAGTACTTATCTATTATATAGACCATTTCAATGTAGTGATGTCAGTGGCCCATGAACATTTCCTGCTAGCTATCAAACTATTTCATAACTGTAACAAGAGGCAATTCAATCATAACTTAATGTTAAAACAGCTATCGTAACATTATTTATCAATATGTGGTTCTTTTTGGATTCTTCGAAGCGATAAAAATTAAAAATGTAAAACAGGAAATGCGTTGAGACCATTGTTTTTGTTTACATCCCTCAAAATGGTCTATATGCACAAATATAATATTTAAAGCATTCTATAGAAAAAATGAATTATACTATAAATTCATTTTTTATATATATATATATATATATATATATATATATATATATATATATATATATATATATATATATATATATATATATATATATATATACATATATATATATATATATATATATATATATATATATATATAATAAATATAATATAATATAAATGAGAGATTTGTGTGTGGGGTGAAATCATATATGCTGAGCACTGTATATTTTTCAAATAAACAAAATGCATTAAATACAGATCATTTCCATTAAGTTTTTTTATTATAATGTGAATTTCTTTCATGACAACAGTGCACATTTACACCATAAATCCTCACTGTCAAGAAAAAAGAAAGAAATTTTTGCTTTTTGCATTCTACATTATGAGTTCAATCAGTTTTAGAGGAATGTAATTACTTATAATGACCATTATATAGCAACGTAAAAATGTGTGTATGTATATATTGCATAGACACCAACATATCACACAAACACACCTCAGCTGAAGAATGCTTCTGAATAATAAACATTATTAAATACAAATAAAACTATTAAACTAATTGTAAATTATTAATTCAAATAAATAAACCAAATAAAAGTAACCATTTTTCTCAGAAAACATATTTCTAAAGGTGCTGTTGACTTGAAATTGTCACTGGATGTTGGTAACAACCAAAGAAATCGATAAATGCAAAGAAAACTAAAAAGTAGTTTACAAATTAAGTTATGTGAAATAAAATGAAATGACGCAGGAAAAAAGTATTGAACACACGAAGACAGGAAGGTGTAAAAAGGCAGTGAAAGCCCAGACAGCAGCTGAAATCTCTCAGTAGTTCTTCAGCAACCCTCTGCCCTTCCTCAGTTTAAGTAAATATCAGCTGATTCAGTCCAACATCTACATTAGCAGGAGCATGAAGATGAAACCAGAGTAAACATTTCAGAAAGACAACGATCGAAAACAGTCAAAGAAACTCTCAAATGCTTTCAGAGAAAGAAAATCAAGCTGTAGAACGGCCCAGCCAATCACCTGACTTAAATCCAATTGAACATACAAAATAAAGCTCAGATTTGATAGACGAGACCCACAGAACCATCAAGATTTTGACACTCTGTTGAAGTCTGTGAGAAACTCACACCTGAGCAATGCATGTGACTTCATTCTCCATGAGAGGCGTCTTTAATCACCAAAAAAGCCTTTTATATAAAGTATTAAACACGTTTCAGTAGTTCCACACTTTCTCCTTTTGTCATTTCATTGCTATTACACACAACTCTTTCAGATTTTTCTGTTTTGTTTTATTTTTCTGTTTGTTTTGTTTGCGTTTTTACCAAAATCCGGTTCAATTCCATGTCAACAGCTCCTTTAGAAATATTATTCCCAGGAAAAAAAACATGACGTGTTCAATACTTATTTTCCCCGCTGTATATAAGAACATACTTTTATTTATTCAGGTTTTGCAAGGTTGTTGTTATTATCTTATAAATCGTGCATGGTTGACAGTGCTTTAACGTAACGTGCTTCCTGAGAATGTCAAAGTTAACCATAAAGATTCATCTGAGCCTGCATTAAAAATCATTCAAGCATTACCTGATAGGGGTAGTTGTACCAGCACTGTCTTGTATCCCACATCCACGGAGACTACAACACACACACACACACACACACACACACACATACACACACAGTTAACTGATATGAAATGTGATATCTGCATATAATTCTACACATTTTAATAATGTAAAATAGCAGGTAAACTGAAATGACCCATAACAACCATCTGCAGGGCCAAACTCACCTGCCAAAGAAAACGCGTCCCATACGTAAATATAGACAGATAGAATGTAAACCTCCACCTGTGGAGAAAAACACAGCAGTCGTCAGAAAAAACAACTAAATACACACACTCAAACACAGATAAGAGGAATCACACTGCACTGCAATCACACTAGTATTTTCCTACTCAAACGTAGTTTCAAATCTAGTAAATACTCCTCAATTAATATTTCTAATCAACCAAACCATCTCTCATTAATTATTAGCTTGTGTTGTACTGTATTGTTTGGCAACTAATACATCTGACATTGTCATTTTTAAATAATACTTTCAAAAATCAGTGATAGTTTTGTAACTATTTTTGAGTTTCACTAGTTTTGGAAATTACGTCCTATGACCAGCTAATGTAATTTTCATTGCGTCTTGATAAAACAGTAGCCAGGTTTACATCATAACATGAAGCAAATCTTTTCAAAGTTCACAATAGATAAATAAATGTAAATAAAGAGTGCTTCCATTAAGTTGTTAGAGCAGTCAACTGTAGTATTGGTAACCTAGCAATCAACAGTAAACAAGGGAAGTATAATGGAGACTGTTGATTGCTCACGTGGGTAATGTTTGCTGTGTCACAGTTTATTCGGCAAAAGCAATTCGGCAAATTTAAATCGCAAAGTCCAAATCTACCTCAAGTGATCGGAATTTTATTTATTTTTTTGGTAACAAATTGATTATTTTATTTTTTTGCCATTTTTATTACTCATTTCTCTTGCGATACATCAAAATGCACATTAACACGGGGTGATGGAAACCCAGCTTATGTCGGAAATATTGTATTATATATATATATATATATATATATATATATATATATATATATATATATATATATATATGTGTGTGCGTGTGTGTGTGTGTGTGTATATATATATATATATATATATATATATATATATATATATATATATATATATATATATATATATACACACACACACACACACACACATACATACATACATATACATATATATATATATATATATATATACATATATACATATATATACATATATATATATATATATATATATATATATATATATATATATATATATATATATATACACACATATATATATACATATATATACATATATATATATACATATATATATATATATATATATATATATATACATATACATATATATACATATATATATATATATATACACATATATATATATATATATATATATATATATATATATATATATATATATATATATATACATATACATATATACATATATATATATATATATATATACATATATATATATATATATATATATATATATATATACATATATATATATATATATATATATAGGGCTTGACATTAACGTTTTTGATCACCAGCCACTGTGGCTAGTAGTTTTCCAACATTACTAGCCACTCGCCATTTTCACTAGCCACAACTTTGTGGTTGGGAAAATATATTTTATATGCATAAATATAACTTTGACATGCTAAAATGACTTGATTTAGATTGTGTAATGTCCACATGCCTCCTCATTCATTTCACTTTTTGTGTGTTGTGTATGAGCTTATGAGTCATGGTTTCATAGTGTCGTATTACAATTAGTTATTATTTCACACTTTTCAGAGCTCAAAATTAAGGATTTACCAAATTTATCTCGAACCACAATAAAAATAAATAAATAATTATTTCTTAGCCAAAAATTTTAAATAATGAGGCAAAACAAGCAAAATATAGCAGTATACTATACTTTTTATTTAACAAAACATTTCTTAAAAAAAAAAAAAAAAAAACCCGTTGACACTTAAAAAAATTATTGTCATGTATCTAAAATATGCACAGTAATCCATCCTGGCTAAAGGTCCCAGATCACCAGTTAACTACACATAAATGGGAAGTTAATATCCTATTAAAGCAATGTTATCGTAAAAAATATAACGAAACCATATTAACAAAAACAACTGTAAGCAAAAAGTAGGTGACAAACATACCGTGTGATAATGAAAGGATGATCGCACGCAAATGGTTAACGTTAGGCCAATTAAGAAAAGTGAAAGCAACCGGTGCTGCTTACAAAAAGACCAATCTGGAGCTCTTGAAAGCAGCAAGACAGTGGGCGCAAGAGCATAACTTTTTGTCTAGTCTATTTGAAAGAGAACCAATCACACCAGTTGCGTTTCTAGGCACGGTTGCTTCAAGCAAGTAAACGAGAGCGTGCACGTGTTTTAAACAGTCACGCGCATCACATCAGCTGTTGGCGCGAGTGAGTATCCTCTCATTTGGTATTCACCTGCTTTCACAGTTATTTTTGTCAGTCGTGCTGCTTCTCGACTCTAAGATCACATTTGTACGAATATTGGGCCATCTTTATTGTCGAACCCTGCTTTTAAGAAAACTACAATTTAAAAATAATTTCCAACCAGCCAAAGTGGCTAGTAGAGGTGTCTGTCTAACCCGCCAGAGCTGAAATCTACCCGCATTTGGCGGGTGTTAATGTAAAGCCCTGTATATAAGTCGACTTGATTTAGTCGATATAAGTCGACTAAATCAAATAAACTCCTTATTTTATTTGATAAATACATCTAAAAAAAAAAAATTTAATTAAAAAAAAAATTTAATTAATTCTACATGATGAATAGATTAAAAATGAACCAAAAATAAAACAAAAGTGAGAAATGTGCCTAAAAAAGAAAGAGTGAAAGCAAATTTGGGATTATATTTAAAACTTGAAGCCTGCTGTAGAGCAAATACTGTTGAAAATAGGGTTGGGTGATGTTGATTAGGCATCGTACGATGTCTAATGTGAAACATCGCGATGGATGATGACATCGTTGTCGTAGGCGGTAGTGGTTGTTGTTAAATATCAATTAATCCATAACAAATTAATTAATTGTAGTCTACCGTTTTCGCTACCTGACCCATATGGTCTTTGCTTTACCCATAACCAAACCATAAATAAATAAACTTACACACAAATTACCACCTGTCAATCACTTTTTTTCCACGGGACTCGGCATGAATAGGCATGAATAGGCAGATGATAACTTCCTCATTTTACTATTATTATGAGGAAATAATAACAAGTAAAGATGCTAGGGCTCGACCGTTTTGGTCGCATATGCGCCGAAAATTTTATGCGACCTAAAAATATATTTGGAAGCATTTGTGCTAACTTAGTGCAAAAATTGTTGCTGTGCGACCTGTTTTCACTGGAAAATCCTCATCCTCACAGTGTGCGCGGATTTAGGAGACATTTATGCAGAATGCATCTTTGCACCTAATAACGCCAAACGCAGCGCTCAGGAACAGATTAAATAAGCTGTTATGTGAACTTGCTGAAGTAAAAAAAGCCCGCAATGCTTGCCCCGCCTTTGTGCTCTTCTTATTGGCCCACTGCTCTAGAACTGAACGCGAATTGATTGGTTAATATCAGCTGTCAATCACTCAGTCAATGCCTTCTGCCTTCACATGACAGAAGCTACAACCGCTGAAATGTGAAGAGCTGAAGATGAGAGAATGAAAGTAACACTGACAGATTTAGTTTTAGAAACCACCTCAAGTTACTAATAATGGCACATCCTATTAGTGATCATGTGCTGAATGTTAATCCACCATTTACACTTTTCCAAGAGTGGATAAAAGACTTCCAGTGGCTTCAAGTCCGCTATGAAAATAACTAAAGCCATTCAATGTAAAGTCTGTGGGACGGGGTTTGCAGGTAACAGCGTTTGCCACTGAATCTACACATTTTAAGCGCGAGAGGTACTGTATAATCCTCACGATGTATTTAATCCTCACGATGCTGTCAGTCGTGCAAGCGGCAGCTATATGTAAAATTTAACACAGCTCATGAAAAGACCGTTATTGCTATTAAGATGACATGCAAATAAGAAGTTATATGTCAATATTAATGTGAGGCGATGGATCGCGATGCCAGCTCAGTGAAGTTTATCAGCCATTGGCGATGGACGATGGCATCGTCTATCGGCCCAACCCTAGTTGAAAAATTCCATATTGCCTTAATAAAATAAATAAACCTATACAATACACAAGTGAAAGTTTACAATGTTTACCAAATTAAACATCTATAAAATGTAAAAATAAGCATGAAACGTTGTAATGGTGCCAATTCCTCATTGTATTTTGATTCAGAATGCAGATATACATGTTGCTGTATTTTCATGCTACTCGATGTGCAAAATTCACTAACATGCATGCGCAGTAAGACCAAACGGAAACCTACATGCTCTCGCAGAACTTGGTTCTTGTGCTGGGTTTGTCCTGGTTTCTTCTGTGTCGAAACCATCGCTGGACTTTTCGCACATCCCAGTCCAGCTGTTTAGACAGGCCTTCTGAATGCCTGGAGTCTGGAGACTGAAACAAACACAGCAAAAACAAACAAAAAAAACAGTTATTTCCATCTCATCTCTAAATATTCTTCATTATAGTGTGGAAGTGAAGCTGACGGTATTGACATTTTAGGTAGTTTTTTTTGAAGCGCCAGCTTTTAAACTGCTCAAAAATGGCAAATAATCTTCATTAAATACAGTAAAACTCTTTTATTTCACTTTCTTCAGTCTGTTAATGTCCCAGAATTCTGTATAACTTCAGCATTTTTAACATATTTCACAATACTTCTATTTCAAGCTCCTCAGTGACACGTTTGTCTGCTTAATCAACAAGTATACTTTATACCATAACTTTATATGGTTAAAAAAGTAGTCTGTGATGGAAGTGATGTTAATATGTGTCATATATAGATTTTAAAAATACTGAAATAGTTTATTGTATTATTTGTTCATATCAGTATTGACCTTATTCTTCACGTACGAGTGGGAGCCGCCATTTAAAACTTTTTGGCTCAAGACTTCCGGTCTCATTCCATTCATTTTTAGACGTTAAAAACAGCTTGTTCTGCTGCTTGATGTTGCAAACTGATATTTACTTTTGATATTATTCTACTTTGTCTGTATAGTCATGCACACACTTGTTTGTAGAGCAAGTAGTTTGACCGTTTTATTACTGTTTATTTAACCTAGTCATTTCTCCCATAGGCGACTGAATCGGAAGATCTAAAACAATCGCATAAACGAGCGCACTTCTGCATTTTAGAATAAGATCAATACCTCATGGATTTGTAATTTCTTAGCATGTTTGTCACATTTGTTAATGTTTCAAATCATCAAACAAATTAAAAAAGTAGACGTGTGCTTGTTTTTGTGATTTATTTATTTATATATTGCAATATATATATCATAGCAAAACAAAATATCGCAACGTCAGATTTTTCCAATATCGTGCAGCACTAGTGTGTATTAAATAGTAGCTCATTTTTTTCTATCTCAACCTGACTGACATGATTATAAATCATCTAAATATCTAGAATAGATATATGAAGAGTTCAGATGCAAAAGCCGCTAAACGCCACTTCAACCAAAAATGAGCTAATGACATTGAGTCAATGCTTTAGGCATGTAGTACACGTTCAACAAATATTTTTGCTTCAAATATTCTAAATCGCAGCATCAGCGCATTCAGAAATAACAGTTTGTTGGCAAAAGCTGCTAAACCCCACTTGCCTTTGACAGCAAAAGCCGCTATATCCCGAGAACCAATCAGAAGACGCGAATCGAATCAAATGTTTTCAATGTAGCGGCGCGCTGATACGCCGGCTTTATGAGGAGACTGTTTTATCCTGCTTTCGATTTAGATTTTAAAAGGCGGAGTTCGATGAACTGGATGAGGCTGTCCGACTGTCAGTGGATGACAAATGAAAACGACCCTTACCTCAAAACTCTGTGCATTATAAGAAAAAGAAAACACAATGTACAGTCGTAAATGAAGCATGCCTTCATAATGTTTTTTGGCGCAGCGGTGCTACTTTGAATGAGTATGATTTACTATACATTAAACGGTGACTGCGTTTCACGAAAGATGAAGTTAAGATGCCGTTCTTTTATCCCACGTGGATACTCTGAGGATAAACAAGAGACCAAGACCGTATGTATGGTGAGAATAAATGAATGACAGCTTCTCAAAGTGTCTGAGAGACATCCCCTTTTTGCCCAGTAGACCTACCTTGGGTTTTATTTGTTAATGTAAGCTATTTTTAAAAGATAAATATAATATATAAAACTATACATTATTTGTGTTACTTCATATTACCTATACATCTGATAAGCTTTTTATATTAATGGACAAAGCACAGATATTGATGTTTCACAATGTTTTACACTACATTATTTGAATCTACCAAGCTTAGTTTACAATGTTTACATTGCTCTACTTGCATTAAGAAAATTATCAGAAATGACATCAGATTGTTAAGATTTAATTAATTTCAATTTTAATGTTATTGATTAATGCATTTACATGACCGATTTCATTAATTCTTTTTCTTTCTGCTTAGTATCTGGTTTACCACAGCGAAATGAACCGCCACTTACTGTATTTTTAATTTTAGGTGGTTTGTTTAAGGTGTTTTATGCTTAGTAAAATAATTTCTAATTGCATCTTTAGTGATTTTTCAACTAATTACACTGTCTTGTCCCAATAGGTGGATTTAGAGGTTTTTGCAAAAAAAAGCAGAAGTGGATTTAGCTGGTTTTGACACAAAAGAAAATCTACCTTCTTAAAAAACAAAGAATTGTCTAAAGCAGGGATGGGAAAACCTAATCCTGGAGGGCCGGTGTCCCTGCAGACTTTTGCTCCAACCCTAATCAAACACACCTGCCTGCAGCTTTCTAGTGATCTTGAAGACACTGATTAGTGTGTTCGGGTGTGTTTGACTAGTGTTGGAGCAAAAGTCTGCAGGGACACCGGCCCTCCAGGATCGAGTTTGCCCATCCCTGGTCTAAAGTGACATTTATGAAAAAAAGTTATTTTAGTTACTAGCTAATAACCTTATCATTACATATAAAATGAAACTTCTAAACCTAATTACAGGAGCCTGATAGAAAATGCTCATTTACAAGAAAAGAGGTCTGATGGATTTTGAGGGTTTTGGATCTGAACGCTTCATATATATATATAAAATTTTATAAAATAGAAAAAGTCTGTTCTGTAATCTGTGCATAATAAATGTCAATAACATTATAAACACTAATATGCTAATATAGGGCTGGGCGATTAATCGAAAAGTAATCGAAATAGACATTCAGAACCTATAATCTATCTAATTTTTCCAGGACGATTTTTTCAATTACTTTCCCTACGTGTCACATGACCCTGCTCTGTTAAAGGCTGTGGCTGATTTCTACTTCTGCGGCCACTTTGCAGCTACATATGATCTCTGGTCAAGTTGGACGATGGACTCATTCTTGAGCCTTACTTTGCACTACATTGACGATGATTGGAAGCTGTGCCAGAAACGCCTTTAGACGGCATATAAAACTTTTCAGTGAACTATGAGGGCAAAAAAATATAAATAAATAAATAAAATAATTAATCATTAATCGTAATCGAGTTAAAATGATCAACTAATCAAGATTTTGATTTTAGGACAAATCGGCCAGCCCTATGTTAATATATATTTCACTGTTTATTTCAATTATTATAGTCTGAAACAGCGAGTAATTTTTACAATCAGGAACTCACACCAAAAAAGTAAATAAATAAATCAAATTTGAACAATGCAAACAAGAAAATACATCAAAATCAGTGACAGCTTTCTGAGAAGCTGCTGAAAGACCTCCAGAATAACCAGTCAAACAAGAAGAGCAAAGCTAGGCCACATATTGACAGCTTCTGTCTTCCGGCGAGCGGCTCCAGTTATCAGATCAGATTTACACCCATAACAAACCGCCGCAGATAAGACACTTTTACAGCACTTTAAGCGCACGCCTCTTTGAAGTGACTGGTTATTGTAAAGTCAGAGCAGTCGTTCCTTTATTTATCCGTCTGCTAATGCTAAACCTGCATTTCTCTGCTAAAGTTGAAGCCAACGTCGCTTTAATGAGCTCATAAAATCCACAGGGAGAAGAAGAAAAACAGGTTCGTAAAAGAGACAAACCAGACATTTATGACTGAAAACATGTTTTATCATATTGCTGTTGTTGTATTTTACGCATCGCAAGAATTATGGGAGAAAATAAAGCTGGGAAGAGTTTTTATTTCATTTTTAGTTCTCTCTTAAAATCTAAGAGAAAAGTTTTGATCTACAACAAAACGGGCGGGGTTGACCTTGATGCTACTGATGTAATCATGCTCATTAACTATGCACGCAATGATTGGCTGATGGGGGAGGGGTCTCTGTCAGAGATTTACATGTAAAATAACATTGCAGAGTGCAATAATATTATGTAGTCATATTCAAATAAAAGGCATAAAAATAAATATGTGGCCACATTTGAATAAAGATTTGAATGCGGGAATCTTTTCAAATAAATGTTTCGAAATAAACGTGTTGCTATATTTAAATAAAAGATTTAAATAACAGAATTAGGCCTGCACAATATATTGTTTCAGCATCGAAATGTGCGAATCTGCAATAATCACATCGCATGATTTACAATGTTGAGTCGGGATTATAGTTGACCAGAGGGCTGTTCCATAAACCAAGCTTAGAGAAAAAGCCAGGCTTATTTTGGTAAGTCAGGTTTATTAATGGCGGATTCGGTTTCATAAACCAAATTTATGATAGTTCAAACTTAGTTACTCTGTCAACTTATGCTGGGAAACTAGCCTGGGGTGCGTTTCCCAAACAACGATGTAACTCGCGGCTGAACTATCATAGTGCGATGCATCATTTGGCAAAAGAACGATGTAGCGACGAGTGTTTCCCAAAACCCATAGTTTCTCTGTCGCAGATCCATCGCTTGAACCACGTTAGTTATAACGTAAAACGCCCATGATGCTCTAAACAAGGTGGAGTAACTTCTTTAGAGAAGAACCCCATCATTTCTTTGTGCAAATTATATTGTTTTACACAAACACGCATTTAAAATAAAATCCAATATTAGTTTTGGTAAAAACATGCACTCGCTTTCCATATTAATTAAAATATATGTAAAAGTCACATATAGGGCCAATGTTTGCTTTACTAATATTATTGAGAAGTTGAACATTACATATTCTATTCTAAAACATAAAATCACTTACAAAAGCTAACACTATTCTAATATCATATATAAATCATATAAATGAATAAATGAGGCGATTTATTATAAATATATTTACTTTAATAATAATATTATTAATATCAATGATGATTATTGTTATTATTATTTAGGATACTGTTTATTTATTTAAAAACCACAGCAGAAAGTTCTAACCAACAGACCCATGTCATATACAACAGAGAAACTTAATAAATAACCCACTATAAAATAAAAGAATTAACGTATGGTATGTTTTTTATTTTCACAAGCTTTCGAGATGCAACATAATTTCCGCTTTTAAATATACCTATAGCTTTCGCCATGAGGCTGTGTTTAAAATGATATCAATGTTTTCAAAGTGCACTGCGAAGGGATCACAATTGTAAACATGAAGATCGCTAAAACTGAACTGTAAAAATACTTTGAAAGCAAATTACACTTAAGAGAGATGACTTTAATGCTTTTTTACTTTTAATAATTCTAACTTTGAATGTTAGAATGTTCTAGATTAATAGGGCATAGGGGGGATAAGTGGGAATAGAACACAGCCAGGAACTATGCTTCTAACTACAGCTCCAGAGGTGTCGTTTCAAGTGCTCAAGTTTGTGACGCAGTTTGCGAATGTTTGTTGGAGCGATGGATTTGGGAAACAGCAAATCAACGAACTATGTTTGTAACGACGGAACTTGCGACCTTAGTTGGCTAACGATGGTTTTGGGAAACGCACCCCTGGTCTGGGGCAGGCTAACTCTCAGGCTAAGTCTAAGTTCAAGCTTAATCAAAGTAATGTTAACATTCACCTGCCATAGTTTGATGCCATTTTAATTTATTTAACCTCTTAATAGTGATTAAAACTTTATAGTCACTTAATAGTATATATATATATATATATATATATATATATATATATATATATTCATTTATTCGTTTCTTTTCTGCTTAGTCCCTTCATTAATCGGGGATCGCCACAGCGTAATGAACCGCCAACTTATCCAGCATATGATTTACGTAGCGGATGCCTTTCCAGCTGCAACCCATCACTGGGAAACACATACACTATAGACAATTTAGCTTACCAAATTCACCTATACCACATGTCTTTGGATTTGAGGGGGAAACCCACACGAACACGTGGAGACGAAAGCATTAAAGCTGCAAACCCTGAGTGGAATAATCGGGAGATGGATCCCGGCCGAGCAGTACGCTCACTTTAATGTAAAGATATTTTCCCACGGGGCACGGCAAACACAAGTGTCAAAGGGAAAGCAGCTATTTGCAGCAGTTTCGGGAGCAAATAAAAAATCGCGCCGCTTGTGCGTGCACAGCTCTTTGTTGCCATTTTAAACTTAATGTGCTTACATTTAGCACATTTTGTGTGTTACATTGAGGCTGCAATGCATTAAAGCTGTTCCTTGCATGCAACAACTGGCAGTAAGCGCGCATTCTCTCTCTCTCTCTCTCTCTCTCTCTCTTTTCTCTCTCTCTCACGCGTGCAGTCAAGCACAATTTCTATCTTTTATGACAAATATTTATTTTAATGTTAATTGGCCTAAATATTGGCCTATATTTTAAAATATATTGCCTATATAGCCTATTGAGACGATCTGCAATTTCTTGTCAGCCTTCTCTCTTGCTTTCTTGCAAGCCATATTATTTGATTGTTATGTTAAAATTATTATATGTTTGAACTCGGTTTAACTAGGTTAATTAGGGTAACTAGGCAGGTTAGGGTAATTAGGCAAGTTATTGTATAATGATGGTTTGTTCTGTAGACTATCGAAAAAAAAAAAACAGCTTAAAGGGGCTAATAATTTTGATCTTAAAATGTTTATTTAAAAAAAATTAAAAACTGCTTTTATTCTAGCCGAAATAAAACAAATAAGACTTTCTCCAGAAGAAAAAAATATTATCAGACATACTGTGAAAATTTCCTTACTCTGTTAAACATAATTTGGGAAATATTTAAAAAAGAACAAAAAATTCAAAGGGGGGCTAATAATTCTGACTTTAACTATATATATATATATATATATATATATATATATATATATATATATATATATATATATATATATATATATATATATATATATATATATATATATATATATATATATATAATATTTTAACTATATATATATATATATATATATATATATTCTTTTAGATATTTGGACTCGAGACAATGAAACCCTAAGTAATTTGCATTCTGATTACTCAATTTCGGTAACTAAATACTTGTTAGACTCCCTAGAAAAAGTCAAAAAGAGCATTAAAACCATCTGGTGAAACTGTTGTGTGTAACACATTATTTATTGCAAAAATTAAAATATCGCAATGTCAGATTTTTTCAATATCGTGCAGTCCTAAACAGAATCTTTTCAAATAACCGTTTAAAAATAAACGTGTCACCAGAGTTAAATAAAGATTTAACAAATAAAAATTAAATATACAGTTGAAGTCAGAATTATTAGCCCCCCTGAATTATTAGTCCTTCTTTATATTCTTTCCCAAATTTCTGTTTAACAAATTAACACATTTCTAAACATAATATTTTTAATAACTTATTTCTAATAACTGATTTATTTTATCTCTGTCATGATGACAGTAAATAATATTTGACTAGATAATTTTCAAGATATTAGCGTTCAGCTTAAAGTGACATTTAATGGCTTTACTAGGTTAATTAGGCAGGTTAGGGTAATTAGGCAAGTTATTGTATAACGGTGGTTTGTTCTGTAGACTATTGAACAAATATATAGCTTAAAGGGGCTAATAATATTGACCTAAAAATGTTTTTTAAAAATGAAAAACTGCTTTTACTCTAGTTGAAATAAAACAAATAAGACTTTCTCCAGTAGAAAAGAAATTATAGGAAATATTGTGAAAATTTCCTTGCTCTGTTAAACATAATTTGGGAAATATTTGGAAAAAAGAAAAAGAAATTCACGGGAGGGGGAATAATTGTGATTTCAACTGCATGTTAAGAGCGATTTACATTAATTATTCCTCTAAAACGATTAACAAAAGTTGAAAGTTACTACATTACAGTCAAAATTAAAAGCACTGATTAAAAAGACTGATGTTTTGTAAAAATACTGATATGTTGACATATTCAAATAAATAATTTCAAAAACGTAGGCAATGTGTCACTAAATAAATGAGCCATAATTTCAGCTAATTGTCAGCCGACAAATAACTCTAATAATTAACATTTATAAACATTAACACTAGGACATTTTGACCATTTTATTTTTTTATTGTAATTCCCTGACTTTTACTAAATTCAATTCAATTCATGTTTATTTACAGTTAAAGTCAGAATTATTAACGCCCCTGAATTATTATCCCCCCTGTTTATTTTTTTCCCCAATTTCTGTTTAACAGGGAGAAGATTTTTCAACACATTTCTAAACATAATACTTTTAATAACTCATTTCTAATAACTGATTTATTTTATCTTTGTCATGATGACAGTAAATAATATTTTACTAGATCATTTTCAAGACACTTCTATACAGCTTAAAGTGACATTTAAAGGCTTAACTAGGTTAATTAGGTTAACTAGGCAGGTTAGGGTAATTAGGCAAGTTATTGTATAATGATGGTTTGTTCTGTAGACAATCGGAAAAAAATTGCTTAAAGGGTCAGGAAACACCAAAACACATTTTTTGAGCTGTTGACAGTCATATATGTGTCCCACGCTGCTATAAACACTATTAGGACACATATATTGCACTAAAAAGTGAAAATTGGTTGTTTTTGCGTTATTTTGAGCAAATTCGTTCTTCCGGTTTGAAACTAATTTTTGAAGCTACGTCACGGCCATGAGACACTTAGGTGTAAATCCAGAGTGGAGAGTGGCTGTCTGTCTTTTCGAGAACATTGTGACGTATCTGAGTATGCTGCATTAATTCATGAGAAAGACGTGCTTCAAACCAATCAGCGCGCTCTATTGTGCATGACGTGAAACTTCATTAATATGCATGATAGCTCCGGAGACTGTTTACCTGTTATTTGTACAGACGGAAGAGAGACGCCACGTTGTGTTGCCAAAACAAGTGAAAGAACAAGAATTTGGAGACAAGAGTCATCGGTTTTGCGTTTATTAGTGGGCTGCAACAAGGTTTTGTTTTCATTTTCCCTCTATGAGAGAGAGAGCTGCTGGACTCACGTGTGGATTACAGTGCACGTGACAGAAATGCGTTTGTAAGGAACATTTTTTTACCCGAGAGCTTTTCGCATCTGGAAATGGTGAAATCCGGATTTGTCGCTCGTCTCCTTTTTGTCCTGTCGCTACAGATTAGGTAAGTGTGTGCGATCAGTGCTCTTTGTTTAACCCAGATTACAAAGTTTGTCGTATCTTCAGCTAGTGCTCTTTCAGTTTTTAAAGACATAACATAGTCAAAATGATTTAGTTACTAAGTTTTACAGTATGTTAATATCACTGCAATATTACAGTACAATATTATAGACTGAAAGATCCGCTGTAAATGCTGCTCTCTGAGTGTAAACATATAAACACAAACTATTCCCGTCGTGCAGGATTTTCGCCGCATTTTGTGACAGGATAGTCTATACACACACAGCTTTCTGACGCTACCTACCTACCGAGTACATAAGTTACAGAGAAATGCGGAGGATTTTTTTTCTCACACGCCCAACTTTCCTGACTTTTTTCAAAACAGAGGTGTGAAAACACCCTGCTGAGACAGGGGGTTTCGTGGCCCTTTAATGGGGCTAATAATATTGTTCTTAAAATGGCTTTTAAAAAATTAAAAACTGCTTTTATTCTAGCCGAAATAAAACAAATAAGACTTTCTCCAAAAGAAAAAAATATTATCAGACATACTGTGAAAATTTTCTTGCTCTGTTAAACATCATTTGGGAAATATTTAAAAAAGAAAAAAAAGGAGGGCTAATAATTCTGACTTCAACTGTATATAGCACTTTGTGAAGTTTCACAAACTAATTTCGAGAGGAGCACGTGATATGATTGACCACAGCTGGTCTCTCATCTACAATCATTAGTTAGCCAATCAGATTAATCCAAATTCACTATAAGTAGCCTAGCAAAAAATTACTCCCTTATCTTTGTTTTCCGAAGAAACCCCCATCCACCCCTTTTCTCTCTTTACCACGGGGAGCTCTCGAGAACTACCTGATCTCGTACTCCCCTTACATGCTCAATCGACCAGGCGGGAGCCCTGGGCTCAATTATCTCCGAGCTCAGGGTTCTCTTCCAGGACAGCACGCCAAATTTGCTAATAGCATCAAGCAATATCTGAGTGTGAACTCTTGAATGCAATGTAGATCGTGTCAAAGAGGCTTAACATAAATATAAATATGACAAAAATATGAATACATAAATGTGTATAGTTTTTTCTAACATTGGTATTTTATTAAAATGACAAAACACAAAAGAGTTATTATTATGTCTACCTAGATTTACCATAGTGGTAAAAATGACCGTATGCATTTCAGTGTCTGCTACTTTTCACTGCGACTTTAAATATGCGTGCCTCTGTTGCCTAGCAACTTCCTGCTATTAAAAACATAACTTTCTGTTGGCAAAAACATAACTTTACTTCAGATATGTCTTTTAGCAGCATATTCAGTGCCATGAAAAAGCCTTCTCTGCTGCTTGAGAAAGTGAAAATGAAAGCGAGTCGTGGACATTCGGGGGTGATCTAACGTAGCCTAACTATACATTTATAGACTGTATTAACAAAAGGATTGTATTTTTAGAGTGTTGACTTTATTAAATATGATTACATACATTCAAAGCTTAATTTTAATATCTCAATAGAAGCTTTAATGTAAATATGATGTGACAATATGACATCTTGTATGAGAATGCTACCACTGCTATGGTAACTCTACTAGCTATAGAATTCTGGTAGTTCCAGTGTTAAACATTTTGCAGGTTCTACAATTCATATGTAAGTTCTGACTTGACCAGTATATGGATTATTTGCAGCACAGTCTCATTATCTCCAGGAATTTGTTTATGTTTGGAAGCACAACCCACAATTTGAACGGTGTTATTTTTCCATTGCGCTGGTTCTGTCTGAATCATACCTTTGTGATGGATGTAAACACTTTCTCCAGGACGGCGTTGGGCTGAGCTCTCCTACTCAACTCCGTCTGGATCTGAAGTACGGAGGCACACGGACCTGCGATGAACCTGCAGGAGGAAACGACAGATAAAATTGCGTTTAATCCATGAGTCATCAGGAACAAAAATAATAAATCAACTACTGATCAAGATCCAATCTCCACTGACGTAATGCATTTTAAATACATTTTTTAAATACCAATTGTACTGCAGGGCTGTTGAATGCTTGATTCTGATTGGCTGATGAGCATTCTAAGGTGTACGGTCATTTTCAGATAAACAGCTGAAGTAGTTCCGGCAGGTTTTGAGTGCATTACAGCTCCATATCTCTACACTAAATGATTTCAGTTATTTCACAGCTACAAGTATAGCTGCGCAATTAATCGAAATCGAATCGCAATTTGAAACGTTGTGATTAGCTAAAATCGCAAGAGGCTGTGATATGAAATATGCATTATTTAATTTCCCCAGCCCAGAACAAATGCGTGACTGCCATCTGTGTAATAGTCTTACTTTGTTCTGCCCAATCAGAATTGGGCAACCAATCTATGCGGAACGCTCACAATAAAACAAACAAACAGGAAATCGCTTACAAGTGGGATAATGGCGTCTGCCGCTTCAGAAGCATTAATTATCGAATTAATATCAAAGAAAAACAGGACATTAGTAATATGGGAATATTTTGGTTTCAAAGTCACAGACGCCAAACAAAAACAGGTAATCTGTAAGAATACAACAACCAGCACCTAAAAAAGCACCACAGGCAGCTATATGAGGAGTGTCTTGCTAAAAAGTCAACAAAGTATTGCCAGCAAAGTACAATTTCAGAGTTGTTTCAGCAATGCAAGTGTTCTGTATTTTCATAATTATTTTTTTAGTTTGTAAAATAAGCTACACTATCTCCTAATTTGAGTTCAACTTGTTTACAGAAAGGTACGGTCATTTTATTTGTGTTTACTGTTTGCTTTGCTTTAGATAAAAATGAGTGTTTAATTTTTGAATACTTAAAAACTAATTTGAAAAAATGTTTAAGCTTTTAAGCTAATATCTTTTCATTTCTTTTTTTAACTAACACTCACTGCATTTTAGCAGGAAGAAGCTATGATACAGATTAGCTGAAGCTTGATCAAATTGAAATCGCAATATCTGTCAAAAATTTATATATATATATATATATATATATATATATATATATATATATATATATATATATATATATATATATATATATATATATATATATACACACACACATATGTGTATGTATGTATGTATGTATGTATGTATGTATGTACATATACACAAACACACACATTTTTTGACAGATATTGTGATATATATATAAATAAAATCACAATTAGATATTTCCCCAAAATCACACAGCCCTAGCTACAAGAGCCAAAAATCACATCAAAACACAACAGAAGGCTTTAGATGAGATGGATAAGAAACTAGTCCTACACACAGGAGCAGTTTGAGGACAAAAAAACTGAAAAATGCTTTAAATACAACACCTGAACTGTGGCTTTACCTGTGAGAACTGTAGAATAAGTTGAATAATTGATGATGGAATGTTGAATAATCAGAAAATAATGTTCATTTAGTTGTGTATTATTTTAATTCAAAAGAACTCAACTATTCTTCACATATTTTACTTAAAATGTTCATCACTTGCGTCTCGAACGGCCTACAGTTTCAGAGTAGCTTCCCCAACCCTAGTAATACAAGTTTATCCATTTTAAACAAAATATTTGAGTTTAAAGTATATTGAAACATACTTAAATTGTTTCTTTACATTTAAAAAAAACAAATAAGTTATTTAATTAATTCATTTAGGGAGTTTGGTAAAAAAAAAAAAGAAAAGAAAAGAAAAAAATATTAATATTATAATTATTAATAATATTGAAAGGATGTATTGTGTTCTAAGAGTAAAGTCCTAAGCATAACAAATTAATAAATGAAGTATTGCAAATAGTCTAGTAAGATGAACCCAGTTTCCGAGTGAGTCTGCTGTGGTTTGCCTCTTGGTTTTATCAGTTCAGAAATCTGCTGTGTGTTCTTTGTTACTCTGTGGGGTTCAGCAGTGGTGAAGCTAATAAGAATGTGGCAGTCTTTCACACGAAATGTCTTTACAATTAAACAACAGCCAAATAAGAGTGACAAATAAGAAAAACAGCAGAATCAGTGATGGAAACAAGACTACTGATGATTTAGATTCAGCTGTAAATACAACAGTGGTAATATTAAGATCAAGCCAGTTTGTTCAGATCAAGTCAGTTTACTCAGACCAAAACAGGTTTAGATTAGGTCAGTTTTTTCAGATCAAGTCAGTTTACACAAACCAAGCCAGATTGTTCAGATGAAGTCAGCTTATTCAGACTGAGTTTGTGCAGATGAAGTCAGTTTATTTCAGATTGTTCAGTTTAAGTCTGTTCACATTCTGTAGATCAGATCAGTTCATTCAGATCAAGTCAGTTTAAACTGAACAAACCAGGTTGTCAAGATCAAATCAGTTTATTCCAATCAAGTCAGTTTACACAAACCAAGCCAGTTTGTCCAGATGAAGCCAGCTTATTCAGACTGAGACTGTGCAAATGAAGTAAGTTTATTTCAGATTGTTCAGTTTAAGTCTGTTCACATTCTGTAGATCAGATCAGTTCATTCAGATCAAGTCAGTTTATACGGACCAAACCAGTTTGTCTAAATGAAGTCAGCTTATTCAGACTGAGTTTGTGCAGATGAAGTCAGTTCATTTCAGATTCTTCAGTTTAAGTCAGTTCATATAGATCAGATCAGTTTATTCAGATCAAGTCAGTTTATTTCGATCAAGTCAGTTTACACAGACCAAGCCACTTTATCAAAATGAAGTCAGCTTACTCAGACTCAGTTTGTGCAGTTGAAGTCAGTTTATTTCAGATTGTTCAGTGTCAGTTCATATAGATCAGATCAGTTTATTCAGATCAAGTCAGAGTGTCCAGATCAAGTCAGTTTACGCCAAACAAACCAGTTTGTCGAAATCAAGTCAGTTTATTTCAATGAAGTCAGTTTACACAAACCAAGCCAGTCTGTTAAGATGAAGCCAGCTTTTTCAGACTGAGTTTGTAGAGATGAAGTCAGTTTATTTCAGATTGTTTAGTTTAAGTCAGTTCATATAGATCAGCTCAGTGTCTCCAGATCAAGTAAGTTAATTTAGATCAAGTCAGTTCATGCACTGAAATTTTAACCAGTGTTAGCTAAGGCTATTGCCGTTTTTATAGCTCAGTTTGTCTATGTAATAAACTTCTAAGGTCAAGTATAAAAAATTCAGTGTTTCCTTTATATAAATTACAGAGATGAATGGTTCCCAAGGTCAAAAAATTAATGATAGTTTAGGATTAAGTTTAACAGCAAAACAATAAAAGAATTGCCAAAAGAATGTGAAAATTTACCACAAAATCAGCAATTTTAGTCACTAAATTTAATAATTTTTTTTCAAAATACTGGGGGGACAGATTTGACTGCAATGTGTACCTAAAATGTTCTGCTGTAATTAAACTAGAATGCTAATAAGCAGTGTTAGCTAACACTATTACTGTTTTTATTATTAAAAGTTTGACAATTTAGTAAACTTCTAACATCAATTATTTAAAAAAAATCTGTGTGTAACTTGTCTTACAGTTTATCTGATAGAGAAATGAGTGATTCTTGTGAGACAAATCAAGTAGATGCAAATAATTATCCTTATGCTAGCTGGAAAAACACAAAGCAATAAAGAGTCAAAGTTGCTTGTTGAATTCTGAGGTAAGATTAGCAATCTACACAACAGCTCAAGCTAGTTTAGCTAGTCGGTCCTCAAACACACGCACATTGTCTTTTATCAGCGGCGTTTCTGAAGAAGCAGAAGCAGACGTTCATTTGACTCATGCAAAACCCTGCTACATTCCTGAAACTCTGTCCGAAGCAGAAACAAATGATTCTGACTCACTGATTAATGAACGCCAGAAGCTGCTGACAAAACCGGGAACATTAATGAGTGTGGCACTTCAGGTTGGTGTAGATCTGTAAACAAATAAATCAACTGGAACTCGTTTTGCATCGAATAATCCTGAGATTGTCAGGTGAGGTTTCTCTCGCACATTATAAAGAAATCAAATAAGACTCAAATACGTCCATGTCTAGTTAGAGCAGGAAAGAATGAAGCTTTGAATAATCTTCGATTTTCTAAGTAGATATAAATATTTTGTGTCTGAGTTTTTCGCAACTATGTATTTTATCTATTAGTTGATGGTTTTCTTTGATATTTTGAAAAAATATTTTGGCACTTGTTTCAACCATTGTTCAAATTTACTTGTTATATTGGGGAGGAAAATATGCACTGAATTAAACTGCTGTAAAAATGCATCAGATAAATATTTTTTTCAATTTTCATTAATCAACCTCAGTCCTGATCAAAACTACTAAATTTCTTAGAAAATAACATTATTTTAACTCTTTAATTGCCAAATTCATAAATGATGTCACTGATTTGGTGGGGGGAAAAACAAACAAAAAAACCACACAAAATGACGTATTTTCAATATAAAAAGTGATTTGTTTTTCCTTTTATCAAAGTCTTGGACATGTGAAAGATTAGTAACAGCATTGGCTTTAATGCATTGTTTATATTGTCATTTTTTCTCCCTAATTTTAGTGATTTTTGTCCCATTGACTTCCATTATAAGCACATTTGATGGTGCATAAATACACAGTCTTTGTTTTTGTTTACTCCATGTAGTTCTGAGAGCTGAGATGCACATTTTGATTTTCTCAGACACATCAAGATAAGTGCGTAAAGGTCACTCACACACATACACACACTTTAATGTGCGGTTATGCACCACATAAAATCCAGAAACTAGGCTTTTTTTTTTTTTGCACAAGTGTTAATGGTGCCAACTGATGATCAACAGTAAAAATAATTTTTTTTACCTCTTTCCAACAGGGAAAACCACCAACAATCAAAAATGCATGATTATGTGCTGTCATGATTTTGCAATCAAAAAAATGTGATTATAATGAAAGTCAATGGGGCAAAAACAGCCACCAACAGTAAAATATAATCAATCATTATTCACATGTCCAAGACTTTGATGAAAGGTAATAAACAATCCAGTCCACAATTACTTTTTATATTGAAAATACATCATTTTCTGTGTTTTTTTTTTCACCAAATCAGTGAATTTGGCAATTAAAGAGTTATAATCCTGTAATTTTCTAAGCAATTTAGTAGTTTTATTCAGGACTGAGGTTGAATTACAGATTTATGCAAAAAAAAAAAAAAAAAAAAAAAAAAAAAAAAATAGAAAAAAATATTTATCTGATGCATTTTTTAGCAGTTTAATTTAGTGGATGTTTTCATCTTGAACATAACGAAAGGGGAGTAAATTTGCTCAGAGTTTTTTTTACATTTTTTTCATTCAAAGCACTTTCTCAAAATATGTGTCAAAATAAGATTTGTCACCAAAAATCATTCTGCTAGCTGAAACACAAAAAGAGCTATAGCCAAATTAAGACTCAAAAATCACCCCAGAGTGGATGAAAACAACCCCAAACAGCACATAAGGGTTCATTTTCTGAACAATTGCAGTTGAAAATATTCACTTTTAGAAAGTTATATATTCCCAAATATTCAAGTTTTAGAAACCTTAAGAACATGCATAGTAATAAACGTCAGTATTTGCCTAATTATTCTTAAATCATTTAGTATAAACACAAAAATGCAACGTCGATCATTTGTATTTAGACTATTACTGTATTTTACTTCTTGCATTTAACACTTATATACTTTGCTTCAATGGCTCTATAGACCAAAAATTTTGAGTTTACTTAGAAGATAATATGGTTTTGTATCTGAGTATTTTACACAACTATGCATTTTATTCATTAGTTGATGGTTTTCTTTAAAATCTTGAAACATTCATACTTTTTAGGCACATTTTTAAAATGGTTGCATAATTTTCTTAACATTTGGCGCCTAAAATATTCACTCAAATGTGAGTTTTACATCGTTTTTTTTTCCAAGTAAGAACATACATAGGCAAATACTGCCAACTATTACCATTTATTGTTAAATAATTAAATATATAATTTTTTTTTTTAATGTCGTAGTGTTTGATGAAAGGTAATAAACAATCCAGTCCACAATTACTTTTTATATAGAAAATACATAATTTTCAATTTTCATTTTCAATTTGAAAATACTCATTGATCATTTATATTTTAAATATTACTGTATTTTACATCTTGTAAGTCAATGTAAAAAAAATTTGTAACAACTATATAGAGCAACATTATAGATGCAATATTCAAAATATGACAGAATTGCTCATTTTTAAATCAAAATACTAAAATGTGTGAATATAAATAGCAGCTTTTCAGATTTTCTTGTAATTTTTTGTTTATATCGGACAATTCTAACAATACTTCTCAAATTTGTATGATATAAGCTGGCATTTTTGAGTTTATATGCTGAAATTGTAAGATACGAAGTTATAATTCCAAAAAAAGTAATAGTTGCAACAAATTTTCAAACTTACGCAATGCTTATTGCATTTCCAAATAAATATCACCCTTCTTATTTAATAAATCTGAATTCAAACTTCTTTTCGCAAAACTATACAACATAATTAGACAATGAAAGTTGAAACTGCGAGAAAGTCACAAAGTTTGGGGTGAAAAAACAAAAAGAATGTCAACATATAAGATCAGAATTATGGAATATGTCTTGCAGGTAACATATTAGTTTTCAGCCATTAGAAATATATATAGAAATGTGGTCATTTAGTGGACTTAAAAATGCGAAGGACGTCCTAAAACAGACATATAATCTCCATTACTGCAATTATTTTTCAGTCGATTAATCATTATCCACATTTCATAATCACAACAGCCCTGTTCCTTAAATCCTTACACCAAATATCTCCACCAAACCTTAAACAAACCCACCCCATTCAATTTCTGGTCAAAGTTCTACATATAAAACTCGCTCCACGTCTCTCAAACCCATAAAATCAGAGCAGCGATCGGTTTAATAAATACACTGCTCCGTAATGACCGATATACTCAAAAGCCGTTGCAGAAATGTGTTGACAATGGCTGTTTTGAGCAGTTCATTAACCTAGAATTGGCACAAACTGCTAAACTCATGTCTGCAGGCCGGCTAAACGCACAAACACTATAAACTAAACTGTGGAATCTGACACAAGCTGTAAAAAAGCAAACATGACTAATATGTTATAATTAAAAAATTAGGAAAAGACATTTTTTTGGAGTGTCATGCCTGAGTGTCTTTGCGTTGCACCAGAATTTATTGCCAGCTCAAACATGAAGCTGTGTAAACACTGACGTTCACTGTTTGACACATTCGCAATACTTTATGATGACGGGGTCAAAGTGACTGCTCGGGCTGAACTAAATATTAGCTCGCTTTTGGGCAACAATGAAATCTCAGACAGTTCAATAGTAAACAAACACTGAGAACAAAGTAATAGTTGAGCTTTTCACTGGCGAGTCCAGAATACCTGAACTGTCTGTCTGGATGTTTTTTTTTTAGAACTTTAGAACTCATATTCCGTTTTAGTTTCCATGGCGACAAAAAGTTCAATTAAAAAAAGATTCCAAGGTTTGGAATTTCGACAGTTACTGTATGCTGCATCCCAATTCGCATACTCTCCGTCCTGAATTGTATTCGAAAATAAGAACATTCAATAATCGTAGTAGGTTGAACAAAGTATTCTAAAGTTTCCTGGATGGTCAATTTCCCATAGAAATTCGAAGTGTCGAAACATCTGTACTCTAACCGCTAATATTGCCCACAATACATTGTGCATTGGACATGAATTTGATTAGAACTACAAAAGCGAATAAAAAAGTAAACAAACTACAAAGATGGTGGATGGGCTAGACCAAATGTCAAGTAGAGAGTCAATCAAATCTTTACCAGAATTTATTGCCAGCTCAAATATGAAGCAATGTAAACTATGACCTTCATTGTTTGGCACATGCGCAATATTTTATGATGATGGGGTCAAAAGTGACTTCTGGGACTGAACTAAATATTAGCTCACTTTTGGGCAACAATGAAATCTCAGACAGTTCAATAGTAAACAAACACTGGGAACAAAGTAACAGTTCAGCTTTTCACTGGAGAGTCTAGAGAATCTCCCAACTGTCTGTCTGAAGAGCATTTTTTAACAGCTTTAGAAGCCGTTTTCCATTTTAGTTTCCATGGGAACACGGTTTAATTCGATTTGAAATTTTGGTTTGGAATTCTGACAGTTACACAGTTCAAAAACCAAATTCGAAAACCATAGTATGTTGAAAAGAGTATGCTAAAGGTTTCCGAATGATCTATTTAGGGTGGAAACTCGAAGTGTTAAACCATCCATCCGTACTCTAACTGCTAATATTGTTCATATTACATTGCGCGATGGACATGCATTTAATTAGAACTACAAATGCAGCTAAAACGAACTACAAAAATGGCAGATGCACAAAGGCCAAGTAGAGGGAATTATTTACCAGTATTTATTGCCGGCTAAAACATGAAGCTGTGTAAACACTGACGTTCACTGTTTGGCACATTTGCAATATTTTTTATGACAATAGGGACAAAGTGACTCCTGGGGCTGAACTAAATATTAGCTCACATTTGGGCAACAATTAAATCTCAGACGGTTCAATAATAAAAAAAAAGACTGGGAACAAAGTAATAGTTGAGCTTTTCACTGGCTAGTACAGGATACCTGAACTGTCTGTCTTATAGGGGTTTTTGAACAGCTTTAAAACTTTAGAACTCGTATTCCGTTCTATAAAAATTTTTATAAAACAAAGTAACAGTTAAGCTTTTCACTTGCGAGTCTGGAATCTCCAAACTGTCTGTCTGGAGTGCGATTTTGAACTTCTTTAGAACTCATATTCTATTTTAGTTTCCATGGCAACACAAAGTTCAATAAAAAATTTGGTTTCAATCTGAAACTTTAGTTTGGAATTCTGACAGTTACATTGCGTTTCAATTCTCATATATCCATCCTAATATATTAATCGAAATAGTTTTTTTTTTCGAAAACTGTAATATGTTGAAAAGAGTTTGATAAAGGTTCCCGGATGGTCCAGAATTTCCTGGTGGAAATTTAAATTGTTGAATTTTCCACACTTTAGCTGCTAATATAGCCCACAATGTACAGTGTGATGGACATAAATTTTATTAGAACTACAAACGCAGCAAAAAAAAAAAAAAAAAAAAATTATATATATATATATATATATATATATATATATATATATATATATATATATATATATATATATATATATATATATATATATATATATATATATATATATATATATATATATATATATATAAAAAAGTCAACAAACCAAAAAATGGCAGATGAGGCCAACCATCAAGTAACGGCAATAAATTCTTTACTAGAATATATTTCCGGCTCAAACAAGAAGCGATGTAAACTATGACCTTCATTGTTTTTACTTTTGTAGTTCTAATCAAATATATATCCATCACACAATGTGTTGTGGGCAACATTAGTGGTTAGATTACGTACGGTTCTACACTTCGAAATTCCCGTCCAATATAGAACATCCGGGAACTAAATATTAGCTCACTTTTGGGCAACAATGAAATCTCAGACGGTTTAGTTGTAAACAAACACTGGGAACAAAGTAACAGTTAAGCTTTTCACTGGCGAGTCTGGAATCTCCAAACTGTCTGTCTGGAGTGCGATTTTGAACTTCTTTAGAACTCATATTCTATTTTAGTTTCCATGGCAACACAAAGTTCAATTAAAAATTTGGATTTGATTTGAAACTTTAGTTTGGAATTCTGACAGTTACGTTGCATCTCAATTCGCATACTATCCATCCTAAAACAGTATTCGAAAATAAAAAAAAATCGAGAACCATAGTATGTTGAAAAGAGTATGCCAAAGGTTCCCAGATGTTCTACTATTTTCGGTAGAAATTTAAAGCGTAGAACCATGCTCTAATATTGACCACAATACATTGAGTGTTAGACGTGACTTCGATTAGAACTACAAATTCAGGTAAAAGGTGTAAGCAAACTACAAACATGGCTGACACACGAGACCAACCGTCAAGTAGAGAGACTTTGGTACAGATGTTTGAATGACTATTAATTAATATCTAGTCTACAGGAAAATATTTAAATCCCATTTTTCATGCTATATTTAATCTCCAACAACAATGTGAACTTCTATAAAGATGTGTTTGGTTGTTAACTTCTGAAATAAATAATTATAAAAAGACCTGAGGAGATTTCTCTGCATGAAAGACTCGTAATTGGCAGATTAACCTGCTGCTGAATCTTCAATAACGTAGGAATTTAAATATGAAACACATGTAGATGATGTGTCGAGATGATCGAGAGGAGACATAAAGCAACATATTGGTCCATTAATGAGGATGAAGTATGTCCCAAAACTTCCATACTCTTCTGTTACACACTCAAGAGTATATACTACTACTTCACAACAAAGTACATACATTTACACTCTCAGAAGTAAAGGTATGAGAGCTGTCACAGGGGTGGTATCTTTCAAAAGGTACACATTTGAATTTAAAAGATCCATGTTGGTACCTTAAAAGTATATATTAGTACCTAAAAATTTTAAGAGGAACACTTTTGTACTTTTTAGGTACTAATATGTACCCTTGAGGTATTAATATGGACCTTTTATGTACAAATCTGTACCTTTTGAAAAGGTACCACCCCAGTGACAGCTCTTGTACCTTCATTTCTGAGAGTGTAGGGCGTAATATAAATAGGCGAATTGGGACGCAACATTACATTGTAAATTGTATCTGTGATGCTCAAAGAGTTAATCTTCAATGCTGAAACCTCATTCATTAAAGCTGCTGCTGGTCTGTCGGGTCACGTGTGCGTCTGTGTTTTGTTTCGGGCGAGTGAACGGCAGAAATGGTGGGACGTCTGAAGACACAAACTGGGGGAAAGAAAAGCTCCACGTGGGATGAGCGCTTTTCCTATTTCCAGACAATAGAAGGCCTTGTCATGTAAACACACACATGATCTTCTGTCGAGTATAAAGCTGTGTATGTCTGCACACAACTGTCTGAAAACTGCAGATACTGAAGTTCTTCATTGACGTTTTTTTGCAATAATCAATATGTGTTCACTTGAGAAGGAATGTGGCTTAAGATATTGCTGCTTTCTGAGAAATTGTTTGTTGATTTGAATGATTTTTGAAATAAAACTGGTAATGAGACACAGGCGGGACGTCAATTTTGATGACTGTATCAAATAATGTGTCCAAAAATGATCCTATAAATATGGAAAGCATAAAACTACAGTGTCTACTTTAATGTTTCACGTCATTTGTGATGTTAAAAGTTAAAATAATATAAAGTTACATGTGTTTAAAGTAGAAATTAAACATACATTCATTCATTTTCATCTGCTTTTCCAGGGCTGGGTCGCGAGGGCAGCAGTCTCAGAAGAGAACCCCAGACTTCCCTCTTCCGAAACAATTCCTCCAGCTCCTCCGGGGGGTCCAGAGGCTTTCCAAGGCCAGCCGAGAGACATAGGGCGTACTCACACTATGCTATCTGAACCGTGCCCAGGCCCGTTTCCCGGATCGTTTGAGAAGTGTGAGTTCTCTGAATCGGGCTCAGGCACGGTTCACTTGGCCGGCCCTGGCCTGGTTGGAGGAGGTGTGCCAGAGCGCGGTTCACTTGGGCTCAGGTGCGTTATGCTTGTGTGTGAGTGCAAAATGCGCCCAAGCCCGAAACTGAAAGCGAGACGTGACTTTTAAGGGACTGTTTCATACGTGTTCATTAATCATTCATACTGTTCAATAAACGCAAACTGTCGTAGATTTTTAAAGACGCAAACCCCTCACTGCATGACCGGTGCACCTTCAGCAAACCTCCTAATTCCTGCAGCATGAGGACTTTATGATTATTTATGAGCGTTAAAAGTGGCTGATCTGTTCGGCGAAATATTTGACTGCGTGTCACTGCATATCAAACGACTTAAACGATATAACTAAAGAAATCTCCACTGTGCTATCGATGACGTAAGCGTGCCCAGGCCCGAATGTAATGTGAGTGCGAGCCATTGGGGGAGACGGGAGGGGGGACAAGCGTGCTTTGGCCCGGCTCAACGGAACTGTACATAGTGCGAGTACACCCATAGTCCCACCAGCGTGTCCTAGGTGTTCCCTGAGCCCTCCTCCCGGTGGGAGATGCCTGGAACACCTCCCTAGGTAGGCGTCCAGAAGACAGATGCCTGAGCCACCTCAGCTGACTTCTCTCGATGTGGAGGAGCAGCGGCTCTACTCAGAGCTCCTCTCAGTTGACTGAGCTCCTCACCCTATCTATAAGGGTGCGCCCTGCCACCCTGCGAAGGAAACTCATTTCGGCCGCTTGTATCTGAGATCTTGTCCTTTCGGTCATGACCCAAAGCCTAAGACCAAAGGTGAGAGTAGGAATGTAGATCGACTGGTAAATCGAGAGCTTTGCCTTTCGGCTCAGCTCCTTCTTTACCACAACGGACTGATACATCGACCGCATTACTGCTGCACCAATCCGCCTGTCAATCTCACATTCCACCCTTCCCTCACTTGTCAACAAAACCCCAAGATACTTGAACTCCCCCACCTGGGGTAAGGACTTTCCTCCAACCTGGAGATGGCAAACCACCTTTCTAAAAATTAAACTACATACTTATATTGACCATTTATTATTAGACATTTATTATAATATTTACATGAAAGAGTGATTATTCCAAAGTATTTCATATATTTCTTAATTATTATTAAAAGAACAAATGTGTTTATCCTAGTGGTTAGAATATACGAGGAGTTCAGATGCAAAAACCTTTTTTTTTTTTTTTTTTTTAAACTGAACATTTGTCTTAGCATCAAATGTTTGTTTGATTATTTCACTTTAAAAGCAATGAAAATGATCCATTAACTGCTTTAAAAGTTCACTGAGCCTACACACAAGTTGAGAAAAATGCAGATTTTAGAAGAAAACTTTAGACGACACATAAAGGTATTTGCATCTGAACTCTTCATATATGAATTATTAGAAAGAATTCTGAATATATTACTGTCGTTAGAGCTTTGCCTTTTAATACACTCATCAAATTGATTCTTATTCTAAATGTGCCTGACATGTGTTTTTGATATATTTCAGTGTTCGTCTTCGGTGAACTATGCTAAAAATATACATTATATTTATAAACAGGACACATATATGGATATGAAAATAACAAATTAAAGCAGAATCACACATTTATTTGCTTTAATGTGTTAAATGTTGACAGCTGTAAAAATATGAATAGTCCATTTAAAAACTCTCAGTTGCTCTGGATTTATTGGATTTACTAGGTTTGGCTTATTAATATGTTTTATTATAAAGAGGTTGTTTTTATTAAAAAAAAATTCAGGTTGTACTACATTTTTTGAGGTAAATTCTTTATAAAAATGTATCAAGTCAAATATAGCTGCAGGCTCATTTTCTGAAAAGGAAGTTATTTTTCTTTCCATCTGAACTAAATGTAATTTAGCTATCAGCTATCAGCTTTCAGTTTCAAAAAAATTATTGGTATCAGTCCAAAATTCCTTTGTCCTAATGAAAAATGTTAAACTTAAAACCAAATATGCTCACATTCTCCAAAAAATACTGTTAAACCTAGACAAAAATGAAAAGTAGAGGGCCTATTACGCCCTTTTAAAGATGTGATATGCTAAATAGGGGGCGGAGCCTTTACAGCTCTTTCCTCAGATACTCGTACACTAACAAACAAGGCATCCATATGAGTTTTTAAAGTCTTGTCAGTTTAAACTCCTAATAAATTATTTAACAAGCACACAAACATAATGAACTTGAAAAATTTTTTTAAAAGGGGCCCTTTTATACCCTTGCCAAAATGTAATATGCAAAGAAGGGGGCGGAGCCTTTACAGCTCTTTCCTCAGATACTCATACAATAACAAAGCATGCATATGGGTTTGAAAGTCTTGTCAGTTTAAACTCCTAATAAATTATTTAATAAGCAGAGAGACTTAATAATCTTGCAAAAAAATTAAGTAGAGGCCCCATTATACCCTTGTCAAGATAAAATATGCAAAAGAGTGGGCGGAGCCTTTACAGCTCTTCCCTCAGATACTCCTACGATGACAAACAAAGCATCCATCTGGGTTTTGAAGTCTTGTCAGATTAAACTCCTAATAAATTATTTAATAAGCACAGACACTTAACGAACTTGCCAAAAAGTGAAAAGTAGAGGGCCTATTATACCTTTGTGAAGATGTAATATGCAAAAGAGGGGGCGGAGCCTTTACAACTCTTTCCACAAATGCACCTACAATAACAAACAAAGCATCCATAAATACACAAATCTAAGTCGTAACTTCCAAACACAATTCATAAATACACAAAACACAATTAGTAAAGTAAAAATCATAAACATTCACCCAAATGAATTGGATTTGTGTATTTATGAACTGTGTTTGGCATTCACGAATTGTGTCTTGTGTATTTATCAATTGTGTTTTGAATTGATGAACTGAATTTTTTAAGTATGAATGGTGTTGTGCATGTATTATTTTTGACACTGATCTGGCTCCATAGAAACAAGCAGCTCTGTTTCACTGCGTAACAAGAGGAAGTGAGGCATCCGCAAGAGCTCAGGGTCAAAAAGCTGAACGCTTGATTCATGCCCATTACATCACTGCCCGTCACACGCATCATTTCTGGCACAGATTTCGCTGATGTTGTCATAGCGGGGATTCAGAACGGTCAAACAGAGTTTTTGGCCATAAGTGCATTTCAGGCTCAGTTCGCCATGCTAACAAATGGGTTAACAGCGTCTGGCATTCTCTGGCTAACTCGATTAGAGTCTCTGATAAGTGAAACATGACCTGAGCCTGTCCTGAGCTGCCAGAGACCCGTTCTCTGTCTCTCAATGTCTTTACTAAACAAAAACATAGCATATGACAAGGTCAAGTCAACATCAATCCAAGAAAGAGGACAGATAACTCAAAATCTGATAGAGAAATGTCAACTTAAAACAAATTTCACTGTTATATTTCTTGAGAAAGCTTAAGATATTGGTGTAAATGTTTAATAAACGGTTACAATTCATTACTACACTGTTAAATAATTCTTGCTGCCTTTAATTTAGTTGAATCAAATTACTTTTTCTAGTCATTTAAACTTACATCAGACAAGTTAAACTTTGTATAACGTAATAAATTTAGTTGAAACCTGATTAACATACAAAAATAAGTTAAAGCAACAACAAAAAAATGTTGTCTTAAATTTTTTCATTACATTTTTTAATGGTAAATGTAACACAATGGAAAAAAAAGACATTTAAGTAACTACGTTTAATGACCTGGTTGCAATTTCTTAATATTTAAATATATTAAATCTATGCGCAAAACTGTAATATCATTTCCATCCAATGAGTCAACAAGAACAAAATAGTCACTTCCTGATAAAATTATGGCAAATAAAAAGAAACATGGAATTTGTTGCGGTAGGAGAAGCTGCACGAGTCTTTTTCTCATATAATAAATATAGTTTCTTATACATAATAACTAGGCTTGGGACATTAACCGGTTTCAAGATTTACCGCGGTGTGGAAAAGTCAAGGTTTTAAAATCGGTAAAATTTTCTGATATACCTTTTCTATTGTAAACATATTTTGTGTTCTGTTTTTGAACACGTTTTTTACGACTATTTTATTTAGGTTTTGTTTTTTCTTTAAGAGTTTTTTCTGTAAATGTGTTTCAATCGTAGTTTGTGCATTTTTTGAGCGAATTTTCAAAATGTAAAATCCCATCTTGACGTTTCCGTCAAGCATTTGCAATTACAGTTGAAACCAGAAGTTTACATACACTGTATAAAAAGGCACATAACCATTTTAAAAAAGGTCAGATTTTAATGTGACTAAACTTTTTCTCTTTTAGGTAAGTCAGGATTATCAAAATTGTTTCTGTTATGCTTAATAGCAGAATAATGAGAGAGATATTTTTTGAGAAATTGTTATAACTTTTCTTGAAATCAAGTTTACATACAATAAGATTATCATGCCTCTGAAAAAGGAATAATACTCCTACTGGAGTTTGACACGCAAATGAAGCGAGTTAACTCAAATGTTCACACGTCTATTCAGCGTCTGATGTGAACACAGCATTAGTCGTGTGCAGAACTAAGTATGTGCATTTTTCTTTAAAATGGATGCGCATCTTGGCATTTCCGTCAAGCATTTTTTTATATGATATTTTATATGATATTGCAAAGTGCGCATATAAATTAAAAAAAAAAACTTCGCTAATGATACGATTCATAATTAACTTTCAGAACAAACAGATTTGCAATAATAATAGGTTTATTATGATACAAATCTTGACATCTGAAAAACTACAAAATTTTGTCATGATTGAAATTAATGAAAAGGTTGTCCATATTTTTTATTTTAGTATGGCTCATTATAAATTTAGTACGACTCAATGTAAAATGGAAACAATATTTAATAAGAGTAAAAAAGTTAATAGAGTTTAAAATCTGTTTTTAAATATTACATTTTTATTATATTTATTTTGCCCAAAATCAAACACAAAAATGAAAATCACCTCATCATTTACTTTCCCTCACATGGTTTTAAACTGAGTTTCTTTCTTCCGTTGAACACAAAAGAAGATATTTTAAACAATGCTGATTGCTGGCACTAGGGTAGCCAAAAGTATCGCGTTTGATACCGGTGGCATGCGTTGACTTCCATAGTGAGGGAAAAAAATGACTATCAATGGTTTTCAATGGGAGTCAATGGTTTATTGGGCGGATACAAAAAAAAAAAGTGTAAAAAGATGATAATAATAGTAAAAAAAAATGTGCTAAATATACTTGGGCGGCTGTTAATATATCTGGGCAGCCCGCCCAAGTAAAGTATATGTGTGGGAAGCACTGTAGCATCTTAATTTAAAAAAATAAAATGACCAAACTCATGGCGGTTCATTCCACTGTGGCGACCCCTGATAAATAAGGAACTAAGCCAAAGGAAAATTAATGAATGAATGATCAAGCTCTATAAAATTGTACCTCCTAAACACACACACACACATTCACTACAGGAAGCTGAAAATGTAAAGAGCCCTTTTAAATGTTAAGCGTAATGATGTTTCCAACAGAACTTGACACTTATTTATAGCCGCGTGTGTAAGGCAACCGCTCTACACAACGCATGACTCAGTCAAAAACCCCAGCAGAGCTTCGGTCCTGGAGTCCAGAGCATTAACTATTCAGTGGCAGACTGATCTCGAGAGGGGCACAACCTGGAAACACACCATGACACTTTAGCAGAGGCTGAAAATCTTAAGCAACGGCTTACGAATGCAGGAGTCTCGATGATCTGAAGCCATTGGCATGACAGTCCAACACATTCCTCCAGGAGAATGAGCCCAAACAAGTGCGGCATGAGAATAAGAGCGCGTCTATGTGTGTGAGTAATGGTTGTGGAGTGAATGAAGGTTGAGTGAATGTTTTGAGTCCTCAGGGAATATTAAAAGCACACACACACACACACACACACACACACATGCGTACACATAAATAAAAGCGTGGGCTATTGTGTTAATACCACAGAGATGTGCAGTAGATAATAGATCAAATCGGTGCCTAAAAACAAACATTTAAGTGTGAAAAAATAAATCAATAAATCACTGGACAAGGGCAAAACTATACAGAATGTAGAGTAAACATACCAGAAAGATGAAAGTTTTACTTTACGATAATTGCATTACTGATAATCGAACTGAATGTAACAACCAGTAAGTGGAGACAGTCAAAAATAGGTATAGTGGAAAATTCTTATTTTCAAGACAAAATGTCTCTAAATACACAAACAAACACTAAATTTAACAATAGCCTGATATTATTTGTGTTAATATTCAAAACGGCTTTATTAATGTTTTGGTTAAAAAAAAAATTAAAAAAAAACATAAATAAAATATACATGCATACACACATACATACACACTAGAGCTGCACGATTAATCGAAAAAAATCCAAAATCCAACACAGAAAAACTAAACAAATGAAGAGAACTCAAACCAACTGAGTATTGTAAAACCCAACAAGTTAAGGCAACTCAAACCGTTTGAGGAATCCGATTGCTACAAATCATTTAAGTTAAAAAACTAATCTATATGAGTACTGTGAACTTACTCCATTTAAGTTGAAGTAATGAGGTATTTAAATAACTCATTATCCTCAACACTGAGCTCAAAACTCTTTTTAAACTAGTAGAATTAACTTTCAGTAAATTTTGAGTTAACTACACTCATTTAATTAGATAAAATTGACTGTTGGGTTTTATAGTGTGTGTGTGTGTGTGTGTGTGTGTGTGTGTGTGTGTGTATGTATGTATGTATGTATGTATGTATGTATTAGGGTTGTGACGATGAGGAAATTTCCCCACCGGTTAATCGACATGTGACAACACCGGTAATACCGGTATCACCGTGGGGGTGGGCGTTTCCTCTTTTACTCTTTTTTTCTGCTTTTAAATATCTTATAAATGCGTGCGTATTATACTTTCACTTTCAGTTTTCGGGAATTGGCAACTCGGCATCAAACTACAAAAAAAATCACTGTTATTAAACACAAAACCTTTATTAACATAATGAAAACAACAACAACAATGGTACAGGCTGAAAAAAACTGTGGAAATTGGAACCAAACAAATAACCACCATAGAACGTTTATTACTTATGTTAAAATGTTTTTAAAACGAATAAGAAAATAAAATAGATAGTAATTAAATAGCACAAAGTTTAAATAAGATTAAACGAATGAACAAGAAACGAATATAAAAAAACATCCAAATGACATTAGGCTACAAAAATGACAGGTCGGCAGTCTTTAAAAAAAATAAAATCAACAAAAACACTGCTTTTTTTTAATTAACAGTGCAGTCTACATGGTCTTTGCCAGAAAACCCAACATGTTGATCATCTCTGATGGGATCTTGTGGGGCTTACTATGTTCCCCATCGTGTTGAACACTCTCGAATGCGCAGCTTGTTGCGCACACGCAAAGATACTTTTTGGTTACCTTTGCCAACAGGGGGAACCTACTTTAGTTGTCTTTTGTCTAGCTGACTTCAATGTCTTAATGTATTAATTAGCCTAATGTATTGTATATTAATAGCTTAGTCCTTATAAACAATCCGTTTATAAAATACATTATTAACGAATCTATAGGTTACTGAAGAATAAACCGAATATGAAATATGATCCTTGCATAATGATCACAGCTAAACAAGCTAGCACTCAATTTATATATAAATTATAAATAAAAAAATGAAAGAAATTTTAAGTAATGGAACATTATGTAAAAAAATCTACTACGCTAAATAAAAGTGTTTACATCTTCTGTAAAGATCAGACAGCCTATACAGATCACACAATACCAATAAATACCAATAAACACCATGTAAATGTATAAATATTTCGATAAGTATTGTTAATGGAATATTTATAACAACATGATCTTGCTTTTCGTTATATTGATGCCGGCTTTAAGCTCTCATGTGCGCGCGCTCTCTCTCTCTCTCTTACCAGCGGCTGACGGGCCCACACAGCATACAGTGGCAAGATGACAAGTGCGTACGGGACGAGTTTTATTTTTTGATTTGCGTGTTGTTCCTTTTTTAAAATGCCTTTTATTTTTTTAAATCTCTCAAGTCAATATTGGCTATCGGGTAACATCTCCCTAAGAGATATTGGAGTTCAATAACGTGGTGCGCAGTATGACTTTTGGCCAACACCTCCCTGTAAGTTTACAGATAGACTATAGACAGCTCTGGTGTGTTATGAATTGCGTGTTTTACATGACAGCGACACATGCTACATTTAGTTTTTATTGTAAAATATACATTATAACTCAGTAAACAGTAAAATATTATTTTTTGAATGGCTTGCCTATTGGCAGCGTCTAGGCTAAGCATATTTTCATTAATATTAAAACACATGAATACAAACTAGCCACCCTTTGATTTTTTTCGTTTTCGTATATTTTTTATCAAACGAAAAATGCAATGAATTGTTTATTTTGGTTTTCATTTTATTATAATTAATATAATTATTAGGCGACTTGACTTGTGTGGCGTCTATCGATGGATGACAGCGAGAGAGAGATGAGATCACACCTCAGTTTTGATGTGTGGCCGCACGTCACATTTACTCTACTGCAAGTTTTTAATATAGGCTCATCTAAATTAACTTTTCATTCGATTAAAAGCCGAAACATTGCCAGACAGACAAAGCAACTTTCGGTTTTGGAAGAGGGAGACTTCAGTGAAGACGCACACACACACGGGATACACGCTTGTCGGCCTTTTCATTATTGATTTCTTTAACATTAAACTCATAATAATCAAGTGCACAAAAGAACAGATGAACTTCGGAAAAAGTGATCACTGCGGTTGCCGCGAGGTTTCTTTGTTTCTCTGCAGTTGGCTTGTCAGTGGCGCGGCAATCACTTTTGGTTTAATAAAAAAATAAGATTATTTAAAACACTCTGAGATGATGGTCGCAGGATTTTTAAATGAGGCGCTTTTGCTTTGCGTTTTGACACTAAATCCTCCGCCATTCTCTTTCTGTAAATTCGACTCATCTCGTTCTCCTCACATGATAAATGAAATATGAAGCATTGTAGCTATGTTCAGATTTTAACTACAGCCTACTGCATGCTATTGTCTTAAGTAAATTATTTGGAATTATATTTTCCATTTAATTTAAATAAATATTGAATAAAAAAAAAGGAATACTTAAAAAAATGAGGGCACGGTGTCACGGTGGAAAAGTGATGTCACCGGTGTTGCGTCTTAAAACCGGTAACACCGTCAACACCGTCTATCGTGGCAAGCCTAGTATGTATGTATGTATATATGTATATATATATATATATATATATATATATATATATATATATATATATATATATATATATATATATATATATATATATATATATATATATATATATATATATATATAAATAAAAATAAAAAAAAAATATATATATATATAAATAAATAAATAAATAAATAAATATATATATATATATATATATATATATATATATATATATATATATATATATATATATATATATATATATATATATAAAATTTTTATTTATTTTTTTTTCTCTGTGTTCGCCAGAGATAACCCAACATCTGCGTTTGATTAACCAGTGGAAAATGTTCTCTCGCCCTACACATTTCGTACTGCTCATTGTGTGCGTGCAAGAACTGTCAGGTGCAGAGACCCACAGAGATGCGCCTTTTTGATGCTTAAAAATGTGGTTCTAAATACCCTAAAATTATCTGGGAGTCGACTTTTGCTTTTTTAAAGTTGTTGCAATTTTTTCATTACTCTTTTATTAAAGACTTTCTGCTTGGCTTCACAGCTGACAGCGCACACAGCCGTGAGACAGAGAGAAAAAGTAAATAATAATTTTTTCATGTAAAAAAAAAAAAAAACTTTACTGTATACTCTGAGAAGATGAAATGAAACTAAACTGGCTGCAAAATATATGTACAGCATTACAAATTGTCAATCCACTCATTTGTCGTATTTAAATACACTTTTTATTCTAATTATTAATTATTAACAAATATTCTTTTTAGAAATATTGTGTTTTAATAAATTTTTCCTGCAATTTATTTTTTAATTTGCTGTTTATTTACTTCTTATTTGAGAGAGAGAGTGAGCAGTCTTTTTTAAAAACTTTAACCCACTGAAAAGAAACTGTGCATAACAGTGTCATAATAAATAAAAGTATTGTTTAAAAAAAAATATATTTTTTTTTTTTGTGTTACATGTACTTAACCATTTATGTGCCATGGATAAACTATGCGTTTCAATCCGGCTACCATCGCAAGTATATTTCAAACCTGTGGGAAGCACTGCATATATATATATATATATATATATATATATATATATATATATATATATATATATATATATATATATATATATATATATATATATTAGGGTTGGGCGATGTTGACAAATTTGGCATCGTATGATGTCAAATGTGAACATCGGCGATGGACGATGGTATCGTCGTCTTAGGTGGGGTGGGGGTCTTTGTTTTTAAATATCAATTAATTCATAACGAATTTAATAATTGTAGCCTATCGTTTTCACTACCTGACCCACATGGTCTTTGCTTTACCCATGACCAAACCATAAATAAATAAAGTTATACAAAAATTACCACCTGTCAATCACTTTTTTTCCGCGGGACTCTGGCATGATCAGGCGGAGTGATCTGTCATAATGGCTTATCCCCACAGCTGGTGGCGGAGACGAGACGAGAGTTTGTAGTTCACTGTAATTTGTATTGCGATTAATGATAACTTACATATTTTATTATTATTATGAGGACAAAATAACAAGATGCTATAGGGCTCGACCGTTTTGGTCATACTTGCGCCTGATATTTTATGCGACCGAAAATATGTATTTGAAAGCATTTGTGCTAGTGCATACATTTTTGCCGTGCGACCTGTTTTCACTGCAAAATCCTCACAAGCGTGCGCGGATTTAGAAGACATTTATGCAGAATGCATCTTTGCACCTAAAGACGCCAAACGCAGCGCTCAGGAACAGATTAAAACAGTCGTCATGTGAACTTGCTGAAGTACAAAAGCCTACAATGCTTGCCCCGCCTTTGTGCTCTTCCTATTGGCCCACTCCGCTAGAACTGAACGCGAAGGGATTGGTTAATTTCAGCTGTCAATCACTCAGTCAATGCCTTCTGCCTTCACATGACAGGAGCAACAGCCGCGGAAATGTGACGCGCTGAAGATGAGAGAATGAAAATAACACTGACAGATTTAGTTTTAGAAACCACCTAAAGTTAAATAATGACACATCTTATAAGTGATCATGTGCTGAATGGTAATCCACCATTTACACTTTTCCAAGAGAGGATAAAAGACTTCCAGTGGCTTCAAGTCCGCTATGAAAATAACTAAAGCCATTCACTGTAAAGTCTGTGGGACGGGGTTTACAGGTAACAGCGTTTGCTACTGAATCTACACATTTTAAGCGCGAGAGGTGCTGTATAATCCTCGTGCAAACAGCAGCTATAAGTATAATTTAACACAGCTCATGAAAAGACCGTTATTGCTATTAAGATGACATGCAAATAATAAGTTATATATCAATATACATGTGGGGCGGGGCGATGGATCATGATGCCGGCTCAGCATCGTGAAGTTTATCAGCCATCGGCGATGGACGATGACATCGTCTATCGGCCCAACCCTAATATATATATATATATATATATATATATATATATATATATATATATATATATATATATATATATATATATATATATATATATATATATATATATATATATATATATATATATATATATACACATATATACACACACACAATTTGGCCCTTATTAATAGATATCAAAGTAGTTTAGGTATTGGGTTAGGGATGTAGAATAAGGTCATGCAGAATATGTAGTTATAAGTACTAATAAGCAGCCAATATCTCAATAACTTGCAAGCTAATAAGCAACTAGTTATACGTGAGAACTGGTCTCTAAAGTGTTACCGAATGTACTAATTTTGATTATTGGTATGGTCCTGTAGGGGAGTGAATCATGCTTCAAGTAATAAACAAACTACAAGCATAGATGAACACAATAAAGCAAACAGAAACAGTGCATGCTTTACGGCTTTGTATATTTAAACGTATAAATACACTGCAAAGTCATCTCTTTGTGACGTGACTATTGCGGATGCACACATTGCGATATTGATGCTGAAACAATATACTGTGCAGCCCTACAGTACTTCTAGAGTTAGCTATCTACATCTGTGTGTGTGTGTGTGTGTGTGTGTGTGTGTGTGTGTGTGTGTGTCTGTGTGTGTGTGTGTGTGTTTGTGTATGAGTGGTATCTGTGGTCTTCAGTCGACACTGATGAATAAATGAAGTCATGCAGTTGTTCCCCCTGAAACCAGACCAACCCCACTGGACCAACTAGTGTAATTGGCCTCCGCTGAGACTCTGGGTCAAAGACGAGACTCCAGGACATGGTGAAACATGACAGGGGTGTATGTGTGTGTGTACTTGACAACACACTTCTGCCAAACCAACAGAAAGAGCCTGAGTGATGGAGAATCAATGCTGGATGTTCACTCTAAAGCTCTGGTTCCACACAATTCCTTCAAGTTGTCTTAAAACAAACCGATTATCAGTCATTCATTCATTTTCCTTCGGCTTAGTCACTTATTTATCAGAGGTCACCCCAGCGGAATGAACCGCCAACTATTCCAGGATATGTTTTATGCAGGAGTTGCATGTTTTATACCCTTCCAGCTGCAACCCAGTACTGGGAAACACCCATACACACTCACATTCACACACACACATCAAGGCCAATTTTGTTTACCCAATTCACCTATAGCGTATGTGTTTTAACAGTGGGGAAAACCAGAGCACCCGGAGGAAACCCACGCCAACACGGGGAGAACATGCAAACTCCACACAGATATGCCAACTGGCGCAGCTGGGACTCGAACCAGCAACCTTCTTGTTGTAAGGCGACAGTTCTAACCACTGAGCAACCATGCCACCCACAAATTGATGTTAACTTAATTGTTTTTAAGATTTAAGTGGATTGAACATAAAACATTTGAGTTGACCCCCCCAAAAAGCTCAAGAAATGTGTTGATTCAGCTCATTTTAAATAAGTAGTTTGAACAAGCAGCAAAAAAAACGTCTTTTTGAGTGTAAAGTGAATGTTCCTCAGGCCATGTGATGACATTTACAAGGTCTTGAGTGAGAATGAGGTCTGGCTGGATTCTCAGGATTCACCTATTCATAAAACGAAGCTTTGCTGAAGGCAAAAATAACAACGAAATAGTGACAACTATTCATCAAGAGCTATTCAAGTAAAACTATAGACTGTAAAAAATGCTGGGCTCCACTCAATTCCTTCAAGTTGTCCCAACACAAATCGATTAAGTTCATTTAAACGTTTTTACAAATTTAAGTAGACTGAACATTAAACAAAACAAACTTAGGACTAGTGTTATTTCAAATCATTATAAATCAGTCTGAACAATCAGCTAAATCTTTTTTTGAATCTATATCAAAAAATAGAGCTGCACAATTTATCATTTGAGCATCGATATGAGAGTCCGCAATAGTCAAATCGCAGGATGTGATATGCAATGTTGAGTCTGGATTATAATTTATCATTTCTACATGATTGAAGCCTGTGACTGTATGAGGAATTCAAAAGCGTTTAGCATAAGGAGTTGTACCATTAGTAAAGTTAAGAACGATTCATTTTATTGCATTAGTTTTATTTTTCAATTACTGTACCTCTGTTAGATGTTTATTCCAATAGTGTCTTTTTAATTGTATTTATCTATGCTTTTAACTTGTTTATTAGGTTTTATGCAGATGCACACGCCTACAGAATCATTCTAATCAATCGAAGATCTTTCCAAATAGAGTTATATTCAAGTCATCTTGTGAAATTATTATTCATATCGCAATATATATCACAGACTAAAAAAAATTACGCAATGTTTGATTTTTCCAATATCGTGCAGTCCTAATAAAAAAAAACTTGTTTAATTCAACATATACATAATCATTGCATCTAAATAAAAAATACATACATTATATATATATATATATATATATATACACACACATACAGATGAAGTCAGAATTATTAGCCCTCCTGATTTATTAGCTCCCCAATTTCTGTTTAACGGAGAGCAGATTTTTTCAACACATTTCTAAACATAATAGTTTAATAACTCATCTCTAATAACTGATTTATTTTATCTTTGCCATGATGACAGTAAATAATATTTGACTAGATATTCTTCAAGACACTTCTATACAGCTTAAAGTGACATTTAAAGGCTTAACAAGGTTAATTAGGGTAACTAGGCAGGTTAGAGTAATTAGACAAGTTATTGTATAATGATGGTTTGTTCTGTATACTATTGGAAAAAATATATATAAAGGGGCTAATAATATTTACCTTAAAACGGTTTTTAAAAAAAATTAAAAACTGCTTTTATTCTAGCTGAAATAAAACAAATAAGACTTTCTCCAAAAGAAAAAATATTATCAGACATACTATGAAAATTTTCTTGCTCTGTTAAACATCATTTGGGAAATATATAAAAAAGAAAAAATATAAATATAATAAAAATTATATATATATATATATATATATATATATATATATATATATATATATATAGATATAGATTACAAATATTCCTATATTAATTGAAAATAAACCAATGAAAAGGATTAAGTTAAAAAAATATAATAAAACGGCATTCAATGCTAAAAAAAGAAGCTAATTTAATGGGGAAAAGTATAACTAATTCTAAATAAAGAGAAAATATGAAAATAAAGAGAAAATATGAAAATAAAAATAATATGCAATAGGGCTACACAATATTGGAAAAATTAAACATTGCGATATTTTGTTATTCTGTGATATAAAAACAATTTTACCAGATTACTTAAATATCTCTATTTGAAAAGAGTCAATAATTTCAGATTGATTAAGATGATTCTGTAGGGGAGTGCATCTGCATAAAATCAAATAAACAACCTACAAGCATATATCAACCTTCATATAAACATATACATATATACACATACATACATACATACATACATACATACATACATACATACATGTATATGCACAATTGAAATAAAGTGATTGTTTTATCAATAAATAAATAGTGTATTATTTTTCAGAGTCTACCAGTATTCAGGTACAGTAACTGAATAATAAAAATAAAACAAACTAATTCAATAAAATTAATCTTTAGTTACAAATGGTACAATTTCTTAAGCCTAAATGCTTTTGAAATCATGTTCACAGGCCTCAAAATCACATCCAGATGATAAACTATAAACCTACTGAAATGGCAAAATAACTAAATTAATAAAATATACATTGATTATAAAAATAACAATGATAATATTAAGAAATATCTCAATGCCAATAAATAAACAAAATAACTTAAAACGACAAAATAAAACTAATAATAATAATAATAATAATAATAATAATAATATTATCTCAATGCTAATAAAAAAGCTCATTAATAATATGTAAAAAGAAAATCCCGAAAAAAAAAAACATCTAAATTATTAATAAAAACTAACAAAATCACCATACTGGCAAATGAACAAATTAAAGCTAAAGCATTGTTTCTCAACCACATTCCTGGAGGACCACCAACACTGCATGTTTTGGATGTCTCCTTTGTCTGTCACACCCATAACAGGTCTTTCAGGGTGCTTTCACACCTGCCTTATTTAGTTCGGTTGAATCGCACTAGAGTTCGTTTTCCCTCTTGGTGCGGTTCGTTTGGGCAGGTAAGAATGTAGCAATCGTACTCGAGTGCGCACCAAAAGCAGACCAAAAAAGCATACCGAGACTCTCCTTGAAGAGGTGGTCTCGGTACGCTTTCAAACGAACCCTGGAGCGGTTCATTTGTGGTAAGAACATGATCCGAACTAAAACAGACCCAACCACAAAAAGTACTGCGCCTTTTTGGACTAATCCAGCTGCCGTAGTCAGATGCGCTGTGCTTTATGGAATGTGGAGGAAACATATTTGTTGACAGCGCTTTACCAACAGAAAGAGAGAGGGGGAAACATTAACAGATGGATCGTTGTTAATATTTCTGGAAGATGACCATGTCGAAGTTTAGCTAAATTAATTCACTTCTCCTCCTGAAGTGACGTGCGATGCGGCTTCGCCGTTTGCAATGCCGCTCTTAAACATTGTTTTTCAGCCGCAGCCGCACTTCATTCTCAAGCAGGGATACAATCAGCCAGCGCAGTCGTAGCTCCATAGTAAAAAAACGACATTTTGTGTCTGCCGGTTTGTTTACTTGCGGGAGTTCCATTGGCATTTTCCCGCAGGTGAATTCTGACCAATCGATAAGCAGTTTAGGAAATATGTTCAATAACATCTGGCCAATGAGTGATGTGGATTTTGTCACATGACTGCATTTTAGTTCTTTTCAACTGGTTCGGACCAAAGCAATCAGTGTGGTGTGAAAACGACCCAAAGACGGCAGAAAATGCTACAATGTATCATTTGTTGCCCTTGGTCCGGACCAAATGAACCGAACTACAGATGTGAAAGCACCCTCAGTCTCTGCTAATGAGCTGATGATCTGAATCAAGTGTGTTTGGTTAAGGAGATAAGGAAAATGTGCAGAGCTGGTGGTCCTTCAGAAATGTGGTTGAGAAACACTAAGCTAAAGTATCTAAAATAAACAAATAATTTCGTATAAGAATAAAAAATTATTTATTTATTTTTAAAAAATATATTAAAATATTAAATTTAACTTAAAAATATTTTTAAAAATTGAAAAATAATTAAAACTTATATTCTTCACTCCCTTCATTAAAATCATCCTTTTACTATCAGCAAAAAGATATTTCCATGTCTCACACATAGAAAAATAACCCAGACACATGTAGTGATGCCTCGTGTCTATCACCTCTAGTGACTGGTTTCGATTGCTATCTTCAGTGATCAGCCATAAATCGCATAAGCGCGAAACTACACTAACGACAGGTTTCAACCGTTTTACCACAACCGGTGCAACTAGAGTCAACTGGATCGGTAAGACGTGAACATCTGAGGAGGTTTCTTCTAACAGGTTCCTCGAGATACTTCTCATTCTGCACACCAACAAACCCTAAAGACCTTTTCTTTGGAAGAAACGCCAATCAAATAATATATATGCAAGTAACACATTAAAATCCCATCTAAACGTTCTTGTGAGCACTCTAAACCCAGTTTTTCTCAAGCACATTGGGTTTTAGACGTCAATCGAGGTCCTTCCCACCGAAACGTTCAGCTGTGGAATGTTTCTGCAGTCTATTCTTAGTCCTAAATCTACAATATTAGTTCAAGACGTTGAATGTGCTTCCTGCAGAAAGCCAACTGCAGATAGACCAATGCTGGATCTTATGTAATATCATCATGTCATGACAGCCAACATGTAACTTGTGCAGTAATGTTTAGCTTGTGTGAAGCACGTTTATTAAAATGAGCCAATAATGTTGATTCAGTCATTTGAATGCACTCATACTGGAAAAAAGTTGTTAATAAACCAATAAAGCAGTCCACATAAGATATTATGTTTAATGGGTGCATTTACGAACCATCATTTTCCAATAAAAATAAATAAATTTGGCGCAATTTTGATGGTCCCTTTTGAACGAAAAAGCTATTTTGCAGGTCTGAATATGTGAAAACTTGGTTTTAGGGCGCAAGGTTTTGAAAACAATACCTTATCTTTATATACATATATAGTGCGTTTATAGTGCGGTCTATATACACGTGCGAGTGCTTGACAATCAAAAACAACAATAGTGAACTACAGAAATGTTTGTGCGCAATTTCGTAGTGTTTCTTTACAAATCAATATCCATACCTGCCAACACTCCCGTTTTTCCCGGGAGTCTCCCGTATTTCAGACCCGTCTCCCGTATTGTTCTGTCTCCCAAAAAACTCCCGGAATTTCACAAACATTTGATCAAGCTGCACATTCAAATATAACGTTTAACACAAATTTACATTCTTTATTACTGCTGTCATCGTTTATATTACGACAATAACTTAAATATTTAATTACAGCCCTGCTGAAAAATCCAACCTAAACCAGCCTAAGCTGGTTGGCTGGTTTTAGCTGGTCGACCAGCCTGGTTTTAGAGGGGTTTTGGCCATTTCCAGGCTGGTTTCCAGCCATTTCCAGCCTGGTCTTAGCTGGTCAGGCTGAGAGTTGACCAGCTAAAACCAGCTTAACCAGCCAAAACCAGCTATGTCCAGCTTAAACCAGGCTGGTCAAGCTGGTTTTAGCTGGGTTAAGCTGGTCACTTTCCAGCCTGACCAGCTAAGACCAGACTGGAACTGGCTGGAAACCAGCCTGGAAATGGCCAAAACCCCTCTAAAACCAGGCTGGTTGACCAGCTAAAACCAGCCAACCAGCTTAGGCTGGATTTTTCAGCAAGGAGAATCTTGATAATTTTAAAAATGCTTTTGTGCCTATTTGCATTATAATGCTGCTGTAAAAAATTCTTTTATAATCATCAGCGGCATAAAATGCTCCTAAAATGACAATATTATCACTTTTTGCAATAGTTTCAGTTCTAATATATAATCGCACAGAGAAAAATTATAAATCGTGACAGGACTAACCATGTATAATACAGTGTCGTCAGTCGCTTTCGTGGACACACGTAAATAGGAAACATTTCGATAATATTGCCGGCTGTATGCAAAAATGTGCAAAACACAAAGGGAATAGTTTGAACCTTCTTAGTCAGAATAGTTAACAATAATACAGAAATGCAAGTCATTAACGATTAGGGCAGTTTACACGACAACGTTTTTATCCAAACAAAACCTGAAACTTTTTATGCGTTTTGCTTATTTGTTCGCATAACAGCGTTTTTTTAAAAAAAAATTTATTAATGAATCAATCTAAAAACGGGTTACAATGTCAGCGTTACATGACAACGTTTTTATAAAAAAATAAAAATAAATTATGTGTTTTGCTTGTTTCTTTGCATGACAACAGCGTTCACTCTAAAAGCGGGTTACAATGTCAGTCAGTATAGTTAATAATACAGAAATTTAAGTCCTTAATCTTAGGGGCCGTTTACACAAACTTTAACTTTTTAAACATTTTGCCTTGCTCGTTTACACTACATCGTTTTTGGGACAAAAAAAAAAAACAGTTCAAACAATCTCAGTCAGTATAGTTAACAATAATACAGAAATTTAAGTTGTTAATGATTAGGTCCGTTTACACGACAACATAAAAAATAAATAAATAAAATAAAAACTTTTTATACGTTTTGCTTGTTTGTTTACACAACAACAGCGTTTTTGAAATTGTAAACGGGTTACAATTTTAGTCAGAATAGTTAACAATAATACAGCAATTGAAGTCATTAATCTTTGGGGTTGTTTAGCCCAAAAAACTAACTTTTAACGTTTTGCCTGTTTGTTTATGCTACATCATTTTTGGGACAAAAAAAAAAATGTATAAATCTAAAAACAGGTTACAAACCCAGTCAGAACAGTTAACAAGAACACAGAAATTTAAAGCATTAATCTTTGTCATCGTTTACACAACATTTTTAGCCAAAAAACTGGGCATTTTTTATGCATTTGGCCTGTTTGTTTACACAACAACATCGTTTTCAAGACTAAAAAATGCATAAATCTAAAAACAGGTTACAAAGTGGACGTTTTTGAAAAATCTGCCACAGCCATGTCCATGTAAAAACAAAAAATAAGAAAACTATGATGTCATAAACGTGCGTACTTCGTCTTTAGGAGTGTAGATTAAAGGCAAGTGCAAACAAACACACAACAATGGTGGAGTAAGTGGTAGTGTTGTTGCTCAAGTGTTTACACACGACAAACTCTACACACAGTATACACCAGCACCGATGACATATCTTTGCTTCCTTACAGGTATTGTTTACTAACAATGGTGGCCTGGCATATGTAATACAGCGTTTATGGTCGTTTTCGCAAAATGTGTAAACGCAGATCATTTTGAAAATATTGAAATGTAAATATGAAACTTTTTTTTTTTTATTCAAGGAAAAATGTTTTGAATTTTGGCTACATCGTTGTGGTGTAAATATAGCCTTGATTACACGTAAATGTGTCATGAAAATAATTAACTTTGCATACTTTATTCTCATTAATAAAAACTTATTTAAAGTATGTACATATTTTTATGTTTCAAACAAGAACGCCTAGTTCTCAGGAATGGTTTCACTTGGTATTTTTGCGTATTTGTCACTGTTGTCTGTATGCAAAACTACAAATACAAAAACTTTTCCAGTATACATACATTGCTATGGTGTAAACATATCCTGAGCCTTCTGAAGTCATATGATAAGTCCAATGAATGAAATTATATAAATGTAAACCATTAAATGCTTCATAAATAAATACTTAGTGTATTTGTGTGTTTGAAATCATTTTCAGAGCTTGTCAACGGCAGTCTGCATTCATTTTGAAAGTAATATAAAAGACACTGACTGCGTCTAAAACTCAGCCTACTACTCAGTAGGTACTGCATTTGAATTTAAACATACTACTCGTCCATAAGAAAAGTACAATCTACACAGTATGAATGTGAGCAGTATGAATGGAATTCGAACGTACTACATCCACCATTTTGTTATGGTCACATGACCTACCTGCGTAAGCTGCGTCATATTACTCCCATTCATGAATTCTCTCATGAGGCATCATGGGATAGCGTAGCGTGCATGGCATGCACACTTCAGAATCTAGCCTGAAGTAGTAGGTCATCCGGGTACTTCTCGCATACTGATTTCCGAATTCTATGAATTCGGACATACTACTCAGCTTGCATACTATATAGTATGGCTATTGACATTAAATATCTACTATTGAGTTCGAACAAACAAAGTCTATCTAAAATATTCAATACATGTGGAAAAACTCAAATGTATAGGCAACAACAATTAAAAAAAGATCTGTAAAAGTGACTACAAATGTTGTATTGTGGATGCAAAGCCAGTAAATGATGAAGAAACACTGTCCACTACTGTTGTTTTGGTACTCATTCATGGCTATGTACTGAAACATTAAATTTAGTTTAAACTTTATCGTCTGTTTTGTTTGGCACAGGAAATTTGTTTTTAACACTGGTAACATAAATACAACTACGACAATCACATGATAGCAACACTCCTCAAGACAACCACATGAATTAAAAACTTAATATTAGCCCCATACATATTACTGCAGATCATTCTTAACAACGGCAGCATTCACATTAAACAGTGATCCCATTTAATACAACAACTGCAATTGGGATAAATGACTTTTTATAAGCATTTCTTCGGGCTCTAGGGCCCAGTTTCACAAAAAGGGCTTAGCTTAAACCAGGACTAGACCTTAGTTAACTTAGGCTATTTAAGTCACATTTATAAAAATGGCCTTAGAAAAATACATTACTGGTGTGCACCTGGAGACAAAAAAAAATGACACTGACATGTTTTAAGACCTGTCAATGCAAGTTATTTTCAGTTGAGACAGCTCAAACATGCAAAGTAATCCATGACTTGCCTTAAACTTTGTTTGTGAAACCGGGGGTAGGAATATTAAGCCTGCGTCCTGATGGTAACATTTCAAAAACTGAGTGAAAGGGATGTGTATTATCTTTGAAAATCTTTCAAAATCAAAAGCTTGTGTTTTCTAGCCTGAATGAAAATGAAGGCTAGAATAGGCATGGGCCGGTATAAGATTCCGACAGTATACAGGCAGCATTCACATTAAACAGTGATCCAATTTAATACAACAACTGCGATTGGGATAAATAACTTCTTATAAGCATTTCTTCAGGCTCTAGGAATATTAAGCCTGTATTCTGATGGTAACATTTCAAATACTGAGTGAAAGGGATGTGTATTATCTTTGAAAATCACAAACGCAAAATCAAAAGCTTGGAGTTTCTAGCCTAAATGAAAATAAAGGCCAGAATAGGCATGGGCCGGTATAAGATTCCGACGGTATGATAACCTTGGATAAAAATATCACAATTTCACAGTATTGTGATTACTGCTCTTAAAATATATCCTTTTTAAATGTCTGGGTAAAAAACAACAGGTTTTTTCCCCTTTGAAGACTATACATCTTATTTTGAGAAACATTTTAAATATTTTGGAGCAGTAAACATGTCAGACTAAATAATTCAAATGAATCTTTGACCTCTGCTGTCTTCATTTGATTCAAAAACACAGATTTCTTTACAATTTAAAACAGCATATTTGGAGATCTTTTCTGCTGGAAATACTGTTACATACTTTAGGAACGGTATTACAAAAGATTTTGGCCGTTTTAAATTCTTGACTTTTCCTACCATACCTTAAAAACGATTATCCTCCCATGCCTACATATTACTGCAGATCATTCTTAAAGGCAGCATTCACATTAAACAGTGATGCGATTTAATACAACAACTGCAATTGGGATAAATAACTTTTTATAAGCATTTCTTCAGGCTCTAGAAATTAAGCCTGCATCCTGATGGTAACATTTCAAAAACTGAGTGAAAGGGATGCGTGTTATCTTTAAAAATCACAATTGCAAAATCAAAAGCTTGGGTTTTCTAGCCTAAATGAAAATGAAGGCCAGAATAGGCATGGGCCGGTATAAGATTCCCACGGTATGATAACCTTGGATAAAAATATCACAATTTCACAGTATTGTGATTACTGCTCTTAAAATATATCCTTTTTAAATGTCTGGGTAAAAAACAACAGGTTTTTTCCCCTTTGAAGACTATACATCTTATTTTGAGAAACATTTTAAATATTTTGGAGCAGTAAACATGTCAGACTAAATAATTCAAATGAATCTTTGACCTCTGCTGTCTTCATTTGTTTCAAAAACACAGATTTCTTTACAATTTAAAACGGCATCTTTGGAGATCTTTTCTGCTGGAAATATCGTTACATACCTTAGGAAAATTTTGGCCGTGGTAAACCGCGGTATACCTTGAAAACGATTATCCTCCCATGGCTACATATTACTGCAGATTAGGGATGCTCCGATCGATCGGCCGGAGATCGGTATCGGCTGATAATCACATTTCACGACTCAATCGGTACTCGCTGATCTGGCCGATCTCTCAAACCGATCACAAGTGTTTGTTTTAGGCATGGGACGATAACCGTTTTCAAGGTATACCACGGTTTGGAAAAGACAAGGTTATCACCACCAAAATTTTCTCTAATACCGTTCCTAAGGTATGTGTAAGATTTTTTTTTTTTTTACATTTTTTTTTAACAACAGCATCTCCAGGAGAAAAGATATCCAAAGATGCCATGTTAAATTTGTGTTTTTGGAACTAATGAAGATAGCAGAGGTCAATGATTAATTTTCATTATTTAACTTGGCACGTTTACTGCTCCAAAATATTATAAATGTTTCTCAAAATAAAATATATTGTGTTCAGACATTTAAAAAGAATATATTTTAGAGCAGTAATCACAATACCGTGATACTGTGAAACCGTGATATTTTTATCCAAGGTTATCATACCGTATCTTATACCGGCCCATGCCTAGTTTGTTTACGACTTTACAAGCAGATGAAGATGCACGTGTGCATCCGGGATATACATCAGGAGCCCTACAACACATGAGCAACGTTTCCAAATTGCATTGTTAGTAATATTTCTTACCATCTGTTTTATCTATTATTTTTTGTAAAGCTGCTTTTGACCATTACATGAATGCAACATCCTTAATTTATTCGCTTCAGTAAGGCGAGATCTCATACTTAGAGGGAAAATGTGCTTCATGCAATGGAAAAGTTATACAAAGCTGAAAGCATCAGAATCGGTACTCGGTATCGGCCGATCACCATGACAAGGAATCGGTACTCGGTATCGGCTGCAAAAATCCTGATCGGAGCATCCCTGCTGCAGATCATTCTTAACAAAGGCACTATTCACATTAAACAGTGATCCGATTTAATACAACAACTGCAATTGGGATAAATAATTTTTTATAAGCATTTCTTCAGGCTCTAGGAATATTAAGCCTGCATTCTGATGGTAACATTTCAAAAACTGAGGGACGGGGTTGTGTATTATCTTTGAAAATCACAATCGCAAAATCAAAAGCTTGTGTTTTCTAGCCTGAATGAAAATGAAGGCCAGTATACATCAATGTTTTTCAGTAAAACAATATATATATATCATGTAATGTGTAATGTAAATGTCCAAAAACAAGTATTGAGGTTAAGTTGGTTTACAAATTCAGACTTTCTCCTTAATAATTTCATTAAAATACTATTTGCAAATACTGAATGGAGAATTCATATTAGCAGGCAATGACTATCAACGTACAACATTGTTTACTGTCAGATAAACAGTGCTAATGTTGTTTTCAAGTCATACTTGCATGTGATTTCAGTCCCAATATTCAAAGTACCATGGTAAACAATATAGGCAGCATGTTACAAGTTGTCACTGATCAAATATGTGAATATAAAACCAACTTTACCTCAATAAAATAAGTGGTTTCTGAGTGCACTAGTTCTTCTAAAACCAAACTTTCCCTCAATGACACATAAACAAATGTCATTGTCAGTTCCCTTCAACTCAAAGAACTCTAATAAATATACCTACAGTACTCGTCTAAAGGCGTGGTGTTCATGTATCATTCATTTCTGACATTACTTACAGATAACACAGTGTCAAACAGATAAACACATCTAAACCATGTACTTGAGCTCAACAAGGAAAGGTGTAAATCATGTAAAGCATGTTCTCCATAAATGAGAGAGAGAGTGAGTCTCTGAAAGTAGGTGTAAATAAACACACATAAAACACAGTGAACAATGAATTCAATCCTCTTTTCTGAATCTAGGCCTTAAGCTGGTCAGCTGACAGATGCATCAGGCAGCAAGACTTCACAAGCAAGAAATCTCCCAAAGCCCAATTGAATACTTTAAGACACGTGCAAGCATCAACTTATCACATCCAACACCCATTAATGTGTAGCTTTTATATCACAAGCTTGAAATTGTACACATCATTTGAGTTTAGCTGAAGTTTGTGAGGTTTAGTTGAGTGCCAAACGCGCTGAAAGCTTGTCAATAAAGGCAGAAATCTTACCTCTCGAAAAATATCCGCACCGCGAAGATCCCCAAGGCCAGCGGCAGCGCGGAGAGCAAGTGGCCGGCTTTCGGGTACTCCACCCGGGCGCTGGGTCGGCCAGATCCGCCCAAGTGACATTGTGCGGAAGCCAAAAGCGCTCGTTCCAGAACCAGGCTGAGAGCGCAGCCATGTTTAGAAGAAAAACTACAGATCAGGGGAGAGAAGAGGACGCGAAGAAAGAAAAATACGCGGGTGGCAAACGACTGACCGCCCGCTTCTCCCTCTTTCTCTCTCTCTCTCTCTTCCTCTGAATGTGGACGTGTTGAAGGTGTTTCCACACCCGTGATGAGGCTGCATGAGGAAGTGAGCGATGCGCACTACGTACACCTCAATATTACGACACAGACAAGACTGCTTGGTAGTACACATGCGAAATAGTCAAGAGGCGTAGTTTTAAACAATGTCATTCTTTGGCTAATTCTTTAAAAAGCGTGCTGTTCGAATCACTTCATGATTTTGTTGAATTGCTTTGTTTTTAGAGACAAATTGTAAACTAAATTAAGGATTTAAGTCTAAAATTTAGTAATGAATAATGATACATTTAACAAATTAGTTCATTTAAATTATTATGATTTAACAAAAACGCGCGAACGAATCGATTCTCTAAAATGAATCATTCTTGTCGGTAGTGATGACAACTTCACCTTTTATTATTTGGCGCCTCACTGTGGACAAAAATGATCGAGACATCTCACTGACAGACAAGACTGCTAGATAGTAGTACACATGCGAAATAGTAGGATGTGTAGTTTTAAACACAATGCCATTCTTTGGCTAATGCTATAGAAAGCGTGCTGTTCGAATCACTTTATGATTTTATGAATTGTTTTGTTTTTAGAGTCAAATTGTAAACTAAATTATGCAAATTTTGCTACGAATAATGTTATATCTAACTAAATAGCTCATTTTAAATTAATAGTGTTTTACGAAAATCGCGCGAACGAATCGATTCTCTAAAATGAATCATTCTTGACTGGCAGTGATGACAACTTCAACTTTTATTATTTGGCGCCTCACTGTGGACAAAGTACAACAGTTTCAGTGATATCAAGACACGACTGGTAGATATGAAGCTATCTTTTACAGTTTATGATATGAACACATGCGAGATAGTGCAAAGGTTTAGTTTTAATCACAATGCGCCATTCTTTGGCTAATGCTCGAAAGCGTGTTGTTCCAATCACTTCATGATTTTGTTGAATTGTTTTGACTTTAGCATCAAATTGATAATCAAACTATGCACTTTTAGTGGAAATTTTATAGATAAATATTTCATAAAACAATTAATTTCTTTAGCAAAAACGCGCGAATAAATCGAGCTCTAAAATGAATCATTCTTGACGGTAGTGACAAAATAAAAACACATCCATGCTGTTTATTTCATTGTTATCTTGTTTAGAAATATATAATTTCTAATATAAATATATATATATATATATATTATTTTTGTGAAGTTTTTGTATTTGCTGCATTATTTTGTTGTTGTTTATTTTTGTAATTTTACATTGATTTATGTAAAGTGGTTATAGAGAGAGAGATTATGTGTTATTCCGAGCAATATCTTTATGGCTTAATCCTTTCTGACATCAGTCAAATTTTTTAGTTTGTCAATATTTCCACTAAAATGTTTTATTAAAAAAATCATCACATTAAATGTATAATAAACTGGATGACAAATCTAGTGCATACAATGTAATATTATATTAGTCTGGATCTTCATTGTCTCAATTTTTTTTATTAAATTTTCCTAATGTTTATATCTCAGCGAGCCTGACGTGACTAATAAATTCACTTAAATTTGCACCAAATAATAATGTTCAAAACAGAAAATATTAAAGTTAAACAGATGTCGCTCTGATGACAACAGTAAATATGTTCAGGCCAATTGTATCATCATGATGATTTAAGAGACAATTAGGATAGTATTTTTCAGTAATCATTTAAGTTAAAAATGCCATGCTTAATAACGATAATAATTAAAATAAATAAAAATTAATAATAGCTTAATTAACAGTTTTTGGTTATTTTTTAGTTTAGGTGTTTAGTACTAAAACTACTCAAAAATGAAATAAAAAGTATTTTACTATTTAAAAAAAAATTGTAAAAACGATTCAAACTAGTAAAACCTTAAAAAAATATATAAAAATGGGCAACAAATGTAAATCGAAAACAAAGTTAATTGTAATTAATTGTAAGTAAAAAAAGATAACTTCAAACAGTTTATTTAAGTCACTTTAATATAAAAACCGACAATTCATCTGTCAATAAAAATGAAAAACTTCCATAACAATCATTTAAACATGCTACCAAGGTGTGAAGGTGACAGCATATTCAAGTTACAAAAAGACCACATATGCATTGAATAAATAACAACAAAGGCTCAACACATCTTTCATTTCACAGTACTAAATGTGTATGAACCAAACAAACCAGTGCTGAATGAACCATGATAATAGGTTTTAAATTCAATTTAAAAAGTGCACCCCCCTTTAAAAAAAAGGTGGAGGGGGGGGGGGGGGTAGCATAGCAGTAGGACTGGCAGTAAGATGTCTTTTATGACAAAATAAAGTCTATAATGCATTGTGTATCACATAACGAAAAACAATATAATATGGGTAGTGTATCGTACCACAGTGAATGTGTCTGTTAAATATTTTGTATGATGGTTCACACCACATCCGCATGATGTTAATTTGAAGACGGACATAATCTGCACCGACCTACAATAGTTCAAACAAAATGAATGACAAGATGTCTAGTAGTAAGAAAAGATTAGATCTCTGCTAAGCATAGCATTGGGAAGAAATACATTTGAACACAGCACAAATCTGTTTCTCAAAAGACAGATTGCAAAAAAGTCATTGTTTTTTGCATGTGAAGTAATGTAAAGAAAAGAGATTGCACGGCTTATATAGAAAGATTCAGTTTTACGAAGAACCCCAAACCAGTAAAACAAAGACATTTCTTATAACAAATATGATAACTTGTATTTTAAAAAATATATTATTTTTTTTATATATTTTATTTTAAAAAAATGTAAAGCTAAAACTTAATCAGCTGAAATTCTTTCCAGCATCTTTAATTTCAATTTTACATATATTCAATGTGTAACATTCAATATGTAAAAACTAAGTTCAATATGAACACATTCAATTTTAATAATTTAATCATTTTTAATACACACGTCACTTCCTCACTTTCAACAAAAACGTTTCTTTCTTACTGTTCGTCAGTTATACAGTTTAAGTCAGAACAATTAGCCCACCTTTGATTTTTTTCTTCTTTTTTAAATATTTCCCAAATGATGTTTAACAGAGCAGGGAAATTTTCACAGTATGTCTGATAATATTTTTTCTTCTGTAGAAAGTCTTCTTTGTTTATTTCGGCTAGAATAAAAATGACATTTTTTAAAAAACATTAAGGCCAATATTATTAGCCCCTTTAAGATATTTTTATATTCGATAGTCTACAGAACAAACCATTGTTATACAATAACTTGTCTAATTACCCTAACCTGCCTAGTTAACCTAATTAACCTAGTTAAGCCTTTAAATGTCACTATAAGCTGTATAGAAGTGTCTTGAAAAATATCTAGTCAAATATTATTTACTGTCATCATGGCAAAGATAAAATAAATCAGTTATTAGAGATGAGTTATTAAAACTATTATGTTTAGAAATGTGTTGAAAAAAATCTGCTCTCCGTTAAACAAAAAAATTGGGAAAAAAAATAAACAGGGGGGCTAATAATTCAGTGGGTTTAATACTTCTGACTTCAACTGTACATTGTCAACATTGTTACTTTATTTCTTTGTAACACAGTTGTATTGTAACAGAGTTCACAGTTTATAACATTTTAGCCAAAAACTCTAATGGCTAAAATAAATGCTAAGAGCACTTGGCACTAAATAAATCATTATTCTAAATTTTACCTGTTAATCAACCTATTTGTGTGCAGGGTGATAAAATTTCTTTTTTTATACTATAGTATCAAATAAATGATATTAAAATATTTTATACTGAATATATATTTAAGTGGTATAGAAAAAAAAAAAGAGACCATCAATTTTACAGGATTTAGAATTGATAGGAGTTACTACTAGTTTAAATAATACGTATTAACGTTTTATTGTATAAACTACCCTCATTAGAATAAAAATGCTGTCATGTAAAGCATTTTTTGGACATAAATAACAAATGTGCCATGTATTCAGAAATGGATCTTCTTATATTTAAATGACACAATAGCAATGTTTAAACTCCAGAAAAGTTTTTTAATCAATATTTGGTTAAATAACCCTGATTATTAAATCACAACAAATTAAAACATTTGTCATTCTGACATACTGTCATTTCCTCTGACAAAAAAAAAACCCCAAAACGTTTTCTATAGAATAATTTTATGTAAAATTTGGAAAAATGTAACCTACATTTTCTGATTAAAACAAATATGAACTCTTGGCTCAAACCCACACACAAATCCAAAACTGAGTAAGTAGTCTTCTACATTATTTCCATAGCTCATTTTTCATTTATGTAATATATGTTTGTTTTTTCAAATTTACTATGTAAGGAGTGATTTCAGGCTGTCTGGTTCAGATCCTCTCCGATCATCTGACTTTAGTGTTTCTCCATCTAAAAGACGAGAAGAAGTGGTGTAAAGATAGAAGTGAACACTCGATGAAATGAATCAGCACATTTTGTCATGATTGTGTGTCCGTACAAGTGCAATAAAACACATCTGAATTTGATATCAGTTTTCTTTTTAAAGGCACAGTATGTAATTTTCACTGCTGGAGGGCATGTATTCACAACAAACAAAGGTATAGTTGGACAACACTGTGATAATAATAATAAAAAATTCATATACAATAGAATCGTACAATGTAAAGGGCACAGTATGTTGTTTTGGCCACTAGAGGGCATGTATTCACAACAAACAAAAGCCTAGTTTGATGATGCTGTGACTAAGTGTGGAATCATCGGAGTTGTGGTCTTCATTATACGGGACTCCTGCAGAAATCATGTTGATGGATGAGTAAAGTATTTAGCACTTTTTATCATGGTAATATGAAGTAGAGTAAAGCCTGATTTATACTTCTGTGTCAAGCGAACACATATGGTCTGGCGGAGCTTTCTTGCAGTCGGATAGCCTTTGCCGTGCTTGACGCGCTCCTCTCAAAAAATTTAACTACACGTCGCAATGACACGTAGCGCAGGCTCTGTGATTGGTCGGCTTAGTAGCGGTGACAAGTGTGGGCGGTGCTGAGACACAAACCCGTTGAAGTGTTTTCAAGTGTCGAGTCTTGTGAAGGAGCTCCAGATGGAAACTTTTCTTTTGTGTTTACCTCATGATTGAAGTTGTTGCACGTCCGCCGGTTTCCGCCTCTGAATGAGCAAGTTTTAGCTACTTGTACATTAAAATAGCATTCAGAAAAAACAAAACACCCATGAAGAAACTCGACACAGAGGAACATAAAATCCTACTGCCCGCTAGTGTTTCAGACGTTTTTATTGCAGAGCAACACAAACACCACGCAGAAGTGTAAATGCATGGCTACGCGCATGGTATGCGCTGTGGTTCACGCCGATCATTCGATGCAGAAGTTTAAACCAACATTAAGGCTAAAAGCAGTGGAAACGAAACGAGAGGAACGCTGAAGCAATTGCTGATGAGAGACACGCATGACGCGTTCACCGCTTTCAGTTGTTCTGCTCATGATCATTTGAAAAAGCAGTGCTGTTTTATCAGACTAAATACATTTTAGGCTTCATTATAATGATGCTTTGTGCAGTCAAATAAAACACACAACATTAAAGCCTCACTACTGTTTTCCTGTTTTCTATAAAAACCAAAACATAAATCGAGGGTGTGTGACCTCATTAGCATGAACATGGAGCACACACTCCTAACACTAGTTATAACTGTTTATTTCTCTGAATTTAAAGATTCCTCCAAACATTTGGGATAAAGTACATAAGTTGGCAAAATATATAACACTGTCCTAGTGGTTCTTAAGAAAAAAAAATACATACTGTACCATGCTTGCTTTTGTGCCTAGTATATACATAGTTAGACCTAATTTCAGATTTCTAAAAAAATACACTACAGTTCCACAATATTTTTACCTTCTTCTATGACTTCATCCAGGTCCACTTCCTTGTTTTGCTTTTTATCTGCTTTGTAAAGTAAATCACACAAGTAAAAGCGTAATTTGCCCAACAATGTTATTCAGTCATTACATTATCAATAGATGATACTTGCCATTTCTGGAAGATCTGTGGCAATAGTACATCACTCCAAAAGCACCAGCAAAAAACATTGTAACTCCAATAACGCTCAATGTTACTTTTAAAATTTTAGATGAATCTGGAACAGCTGAACACAGAAGAACACTAGTGTGAATGAATGTCGCAGATCTCCAAAAGACATTCAGTGTCAACATCGCAAAGTGTTTATTCCCAATAGTCACATCACAGAATGTTCGATGTTGAATCGGGATTATAGTTTAGATGTACTACTGAGATCAGTTTTCCATACCTCACTTTATATATCTGACATGATTTGACAGATCCCACATATTTTAAAGTCTGCAAGAAACTGAAGTGGCTGCAGACATTTATTTCTGTATAACTGAATAAGAATATTGAAAGTATATAGAGAAGGGGGCGTGGCTTTTCTATTCGCTCCCTCTCTAAGCATTCACTCACAGCAAAGTAATGGTTGGAGGTGTGTAAGCATATTTCACACAACTGACATCAGAGAAGAACTGCCAGTCCAGAGCAACAGTAGATACTCAGATTTGGAATAAAATGTACTTAAACAAACATTTTCTTTAATTTAACTTGTTTAATTACATGCCTGTCTGAAAAAATTGATTCTGATTGGTCAGGGAATTCCAAGATTTTTTTCTAATGAAATAGGATGTAATAAAATTGTATAAAAAAATAAATAAATTATATATATATATATATATATATATATATATATATATATATATATATATATATATATATATATATATATATATATATATATATATATATACATATACACACACACACACACACACACACACACAGTTGAAGTCAGAATTATTAGCCCCCTTTTAATTTTTTTTTTCTTTTTTAAATATTTCCCAAATGATGTTTAACAGAGCAAGGACATTTTTTACAGTATGTCTGATAATATTTTTTCTTGTGGAAAAAGTCTTATTTTTTTTTACTTTTTATGAACCATTTTAAGGTCAGAATTATTAGCCCCTTTAAGCTAATTTTATTTTGACTGTCTACAGAACAAACCATCATTATACAATAACTTGCCTAATTACCCTAACCTGCCTAGTTAACCTAATTAACCTAGTTAAGCCTTTAAATGTCACTTTAAGCTGAATACAAGTGTCTTGAAAAATATCTAGTCAAATATTATTTACTGTCATCATGACAAAGATAAAATAAATCAGTTATTAGAGATGAGTTATTGAAACTATTATGATTAGAAATGTGTTGAAAAAATCTGCTCTCCGATAAACAGAAATTGGGGAAAAAAATAAACAGGGGGCTAATAATTCTGACTTCAACTGTGTGTGTGTGTGTATGTGTATATATATAATTTTTTTTTATTTTTTTTTTTCATATTTGTTTATTTAAAATATTTTTTGGTACATCAAAAGTGTGGTTATGATGACCACCCGACAAGCTAATCCAGCTAAAAATAATGCTTAAAATGTCACTAAAAAGCAGTATTTAAATCTCATAAGTAAAAATATAAAATGAGCAGAATAACTGCAAAAGGGTCCACTGGGCTGGCTACGGGCCTGCTATTTACACAACTATCAACTAGCTTCTAATGATTTTTTTAAAATCCAATTGATGAAGAATATTTGGCTATATTGTCAGTTTACTCTGCTATCCTCACTTACATAAATGAACTATAGTGTCTTCCAGCCACTAGTAAATAAAATATCAAAAATGACATATGGTGTCTGAATAATTTTCCCCCCAGTACCGTGAACACCTTTTTTTAATCATGTTCCTGTTCCAAAAATGAACTATTTACTTTCTCTCAAGTGGTTCCAAACCTTTGTGAGTTTCTTTATTCTGGTAAACACAAAAGAAGATATTGACCACTGACTTTCATAGTAGGAACATCAATAAGCCAATGGTTACAGGTTTACAGCATTCTTCAAAATATCTTATTTTTCTTCCAACCGAATAAAGAAACTTAGATTTAGAACAAGTCAAGGGACAGTAAATCATGACAGTTTACATTTTTTAAGTGAACTGGCCACTTAAGAGTGGTTCTCCATCTAGATACCTATGGTTTAATGGTACTCACCAGTGACATTAACGCTGAAAGTCTTTAAGATTGTGAAGTTGATGCTTCTGTAGCTGTTGATCTCTAGTAGATATTCTCCGGAGTCTGAGATTCTGCTGTTCATGATGGTCAGAGATCCAGTCTTTAACTTTAGTCTGCCTGTGAATCTCTGATCTTCACTGTTATTTCCAGTGATGAGAGTATCATTAAAATACAACTTCAGATCATATGATTTCGTTTCTAAAAAGGGGTTTAAAGTAAAATATTCTCCCTCCTTCACAGATAGTCTCTTTACATTATCTTGATCGGCAGCAGAAGCACCTGAAACACAAACCAACAGGTGTTTGAAAATCTTTTATGGGAAGAACACATTTAACACAAACTGAAATATTGTTTCGCATGAAAATGTATTTCCTTAAATGGTTAGATCACACCAAAAAATAAAAATTATTTTATTAAAATACTCATTACCTTCATACCTCACAGTACCCTGAGACTGAGAGCGTACTCACACTATGCTATTCGAATCATGCCCAGGCGCGTTTCCCGCTTCGTATGAGAAGTGCGAGTGCTTTGAATCGGGCTCAGGCGCAGTTCAGTTGGCCGGCCCTGGCCCGGTTGGAAAAGGTGTGCCAAAGCGCAATTCAGTTTGGCTTTGGGGCGGTATGCTTGCAGTTTCATATGGATTTATTAATCATTCTTACTGTTCAATGAACGCAAACTGTCATAGTTTATTAAAGACGCAAACCCCTCACTGCACCTTCAGGAAACCTAGTACCTGCAGCACGAGGACTTTTATGATCATTTATGAGCGTGCTGGATCTGCTCGGCAAAGTATTTGACTGCGTGTCACTGCATACGTCCATCGACAGCATACGTCCAAACGACTAAAAATAATACAAAACAATATAACTGCAGCAATCTCCACTGTGCTGAGCGAGAGCGATTCTCTTCCAGTTAAATTGAACAGTCGCATCATCGATGATCCAAGCGTGCTCAGGTCTAGTTGGTAAAAAATGCAATGTAAGGCCGTAGTCACACTATGTACAGTTGCCTTGAACCGGGCCGAAGCACGATTGCGCCCCCTCCCCTCTCCCCCGACGGCCCGCACTCACATTACATTCGGGCCTGGGCACGGTTACGTCATTGATGACGGCAGTTCAGTTCGCTCAGCACAGTGGAGATTTCTTTAGTAAGTTATTATAGTTATATCGTTTAAGTCGTTTCATATGCGGTGACACGCAGTCAAATATTTCGCCGAACAGATCAGCCACTTTTGACGCTCATGAACAATCATAAAGTCCTCACGCTGCAGGAATTAGGAGGTTTGCTGAAGGTGCAGCTGTAGTGCAGTGAGGGGTTTGCGTCTTTAATAAACTTCTACAGTTTGCGTTCATTGAACAGTACGAATGATTAATTAATCCATATCAAACAGATTTGTGTAGGCGAGGACTTTTTTTTTTTTATCTACGAGGACTTTAGATGGGTAATTTAAGCGCAGATGGGTCATTTAGGGCATATCACAGCCTCATTTCTCGCTTTCAGTTTCGGGCTTAGGCACGCTTGCACTCACACTGTAAGCGTACCGCGCCTGAGCCCAAGTGAACCGCGCTCTGGCACACCTCTTCCAACCGGGCCAGGGCCGGCCAAGTGTACCGTGCCCGAGCCCGATTCAGAGCACTCACACTTCTTAAACGATCCGGGAAACGGGCCTGGGCACGGTTCGGATAGCATAGTGTGAGTACGCCCTTGCAGGCTGAGGGGGAGAGGGGATGGGGACAATCGTGCTTTGGCACGGTTCAAGGCAACTGTACCTAATGTGAGTACGCCCTGAATGAGGAACTATACTCTCATTCCGGTGTAATAATTAAAGAGTTTGTTGCTGTACCATGGCTGCAGCAGGCCCAACGATATTACACAGCACCTACAAAATGGCTATCTTTTGTCTATTTAACCAGTGTGACCACTTGCTTGCTTAGAGGCTATTTTTTGTTGATGCGTAACATCATTGTGCCATGGTGCAGAAACAAAGTTCCTTGTTTATTACGCCAGAATGAGATTATAGTTCCTGGTCATTTGGGCTTAGATGAAAATAACAACTTTTAAAATTTTCCAATGGTCTTAGTGCGTGTTGTAACTACTGAAGAGTCGAGCTTTAAACTGGAAAAATTATCAAAACTCTAATTTTAGATAGATGCTAATGGTCTAATCCAATTCAATGATCTATATTAAGCTAAGAGTGCTCCCACCAGAACTGGAGATCAGCTAAATGGATTTAAAAGTGGTAAAACTCACTACTTAACTCTAGGGGAGTAAAAAGAGCCTATTTAAAAAAAAAAGTGTTAATTTAGCTAAAAGAGGACATATTATGCCTCATTTGACAAGATGTACAATAAGTCTCAAAAGCATGTCGGTAGTGTTTCAGCTCAAAATGCCACACAAATAATGTTTTATAACTCTTTGAAACTGCTCCTTTTAGGCATTGATACAAATTGTGCTGTTTGGTGACTGTCGCTTTAAATTCAAATAAGATTGTTCTCTTTTTTTTTTTTTTTTTAAAGGGCGGAGCTACAAATGCCTGTGTGTCAGCATAGTGGCGGATTAAAACAAATACTAACATCCTATGCTAATTAGGGAGAGATCGTCACTAGTGGGCGGGGCTTTCCCCATCTGATGACACGTACAAAAAGGAGAATGTCAATCAAAGTGTTTCTGCAGTCTATTTTTATCAAGTGTGATTATAAAAAAACTAAATTTAATCAATTTTTACCATTAGAAGCTGGTTATATTCACATACTGTCAACGCATAACTGTGTTTAAACTCCTTATAAAAGTGATTTCTGCATAATAGATCCCCTTTAACACGTTTTATTTAAAAGGATTCTTACTGTTCACTGTATCACCCCTATTAATTCACAGCTTAGATCATCTTCTTTAGTTGTTATTGGCTGTTCTAAAATCTTGCCTAAAAACTAAACAGAAAAGGGTATTTCAGATCTGTTTTTTTTTTGTCTAAGGCTTTCACATAACTTGGGGAAAAACATTTTTTTCTTTTAGGTTTTCTTTGTTTGGTGATGTTTAGTATTATTTAATGAGTACTTAATGATTTTTAATTGCCTTAATGCTTGGTTTTGATTATGCAGCACAAACCTGACTTTACCCTTGACCTTTTAGAGCCTTCATTAATGACTCACCATTAACAGTAACTTTGAAGACCATTTCACGGGGTCTGCGGCTGCTGAAGATCTTCAGTTGATAATCTCCAGAGTCTGCAGTTGTCATGTTCATGATGGTCAGTGATCCAGTCTGATTGTCCAGCTTCAGTCTGCCTTTGAAACTCTCAGTGCCATTATCATACTGAACATCATTAGAGGTCTTATTGGTATTTACTCTGATTTGAGCGATGCAACTATCAGTAAAATAATATTTAATTCTGTTCTGTTGGTTTATTTCAACACCAGTGTGAAGAATGACTGAATCTCCCTCCACCAGTGATATTCTAGTCGGGTCATCCTCAGACACACCTGCAAAAGGTATTGTTAATTATAAATCTCATTTTAAACAAATAATCAAAACATATCAGTGTGAATTTTTAACACACAAAAAAATTAAATATAGTCACAATTTTTAGCCCTCCTGTGAATTTTTTTTCAAAATATTTCCCAAATTATGCTTAACAGAGCAAGGAATTTTTCACAGTATTTATATAATATTTTTTATTCTGGAGAAAGTATTATTTGTTCTATTTCGGCTAGAATAAAAGCATTTTAAAAAAAAAACATTTTAAGGTCAATATTATTAGCCCCCTTAAGCAATATTTTGAATCGATAGTCTAAAGAACAAACCATCGTTATACAATAACTTGCCTAATTACCCTAACCTGCCTAATTAACCTAGTTAAGTCTTTAAATATCACTTTAAGCTGAATAGTATCTACTATCTTGAAAAATATAGTCAAATATGTGCTGTCATCATGGCAAAGATAAAATAAATCAGTTATTAAAAATAAACTATTAAAACTATTATGAAATTTGTTTAAAAAAATCTTTCTATTAAACTGAAATTTCTATTAAACTTTCTATTAAACTGAATTGGGGAGAATAATTGAATTATTATCCTCCAAACTTCACTTCATGAACCATGTTCTCTACTCATAAATTTTACAACCAAGTTTCAGACCACCATTGTGACATTTAATATTTTAAAGCTTTTCAAACTTATTTGAAATGAGCTGAATAACACAACTCTTAAGGTTTTTTTGGCACAACTTAACTGTTTTATGTTTAATCCACCTCAATTTTTTGTAAATACAATTAAGTGAACTTAACTGATTTGTTTTGAGACAACATGAAGGTATCGTGTGGCAAACATAGTTTACAGTGCATAAACTATAAAACTTCTACTATGTGCAAAAAATAAAATTATAAAAAATACCGTAAAACCTTGCTAAATATTTTCACATACATTCATATTACATACATAGTCTACTTTCAGAGTATTTAATCAACACTTTAGCATTACGTTACTGTAAAGTTTTTATTGGACACTTCTACATCTAGATTGCATTAATAGCCTAAGAAAAAAGGTCCTTGTTAAGAGAAAATTGCAGAAAATAAATTGGTTAAGATAACAGACGGGTTAAGATCCGTTAAGATAAATTAGTTAAGATAAAAAAAATTAAATAAACTAAGGATACATATAGTATGTTTAAAAAAAAACTATGAATTAAGTTTTTCAAGAGAAGGAAAACGTGTTTTGCAACTTCCACAACATCTTTTTTTAAATGCATGTACACCTTTTAGTAGTTGTTGTTTATTGAGTGATAAACATAACATATTTAGACAAAATTAAAAATGTATTCTTACTGTATTACTTGGAAATAACTAAACCAAAATTACTAAATCTGCATATGTTGAACTGTATAATGTGACTTGTTAACTGTAAATCATGTCTATTTTTGTATTACATATATATTGCGTGTGTAGCCCTATAGAAGAAAGGGCTCCAGGAAAAAGGAAGACTTGCATTCTCATACATTAGAGTGCATTTCCTGATTATACTTTCTCTTTCTGTGTTTGTTCAGAGATCAACGCTCACTTTGGATGTTCATTTGTATTTTGGTTTCCCAAATGTTAGTACATGATTTTTCTCTATCTCTAAAAGTTTTCAATCATGTTGAAGTGTATTTTTTTATATGTAGGCATGCCCGGGCATGCAACGATTCACGTCAGATAATAAATGGTTATTTTGAAAGAAACCCTGTACAAGTTACCATTCCTAATTAAGCAGAGACTGGTTATTTTGTGTACATGTACCTATTCAATGTACTTATTCATCCTAATGTTTTATGTTAAGTTAATTCTAAAGTAATCGACACTTTTTTTTAATAGGCTTCAGTCTCGTCATTTGTTGTGTCCTATCCGACACACAGGACTGTTTGCTGAACTAAATTTGAACTAGAGCCTACCAGTTTCCGTTCCTCTCGAACACCAAGGTCAAAAAGTAAACTGCAGAACCAGCTATGTAAAATTGTACTCGGCGTTGTCTGGAGCTTGCTCTCAGATGTTAATGATGTGACAACAAGTGATTTGGTTAAATTTGAAACGAGGTTCGAAAGAAACTGCGTTCAAACACTTTTAAAAACACCATTTCGAATCTGTAACATACACAAAATTACTAGCTCCTTATCGTATTTTATGTTTATTTTTGTTGATGCTAACATTGCGTCTAGCTTATCTTACAATCACTTACTCAAAAAAGTGTTATAGAAAAGCTTCCACTTTTTTCTACACGGTCATGTTAGTGTTAGAAGAGCTATTGTAGAATTTAGCTACATTTATTTATTGGCTATTAATGAATTTTGTAAGTTCTATTCGGCACCGCGGCTGTTCGGTTTCCCCCCCCTAAAAAGCAGACAAGATGAGTTGAACGAGAAGGTCTTCAGATTACAGAGAAAAGTGTTACCGTTCATAAGGAGTCCAAACACTAGTGCGAACCATGGTGCGAACACAAGCCTAATAAACTTGTTTGTTTTCCTCTGGTTTCGGTTGATGAATGAAGCCGCCATGGACCGGTCTTTCACACTTCCGTGGTTTTGACAAGTTTGACAACTCCTTCACGAAGCTTCGAAACCCTTACGAATCTTTTGTTTCGAATCGGTGGTTTCGGGCTGCATTGTTTTATTATTAAATACATGTTTATAATAATTATTATTAATATTATTATTGCAACAACAAAGGATTACAAATAAAACAAAGATTAGACTGTACAAGTTCTTCAGTAAGGGAATATGAATTACATTTAAGTATTAAGAAAATAATAAAGGAAGAAATAAGGGGGGGATGAAAAAGAGTGGGCACACGAAAATTTACTTAATATAAAAAAATTTAATAAAGCACAAATTCTAGCAGTTTAAAAACCACTTTTGTTAGGCTAGACGTTTAAATAGTGTTTAAATACTATTCCAGTTTTTGTTTGAAGATGCTAAAAAGGGGTTTAAATTTAGTATCTTTATAAAACTTTCCAATAAATAACATGCTCTCTATACAAAAACGTATCTCTATGCAAACCCCAAAATCAGTGTATCTATAAAGAGAAATCATTAAAAATAATTAAAATGAATCCATAAATATTCAACAAACGGACGTTCCCAGAAGAGGAGGGAAAACTTTTAGTAGAAATGTCACAGAAAGAACGAGATATATCAATGCAATTTAAAATTTTGCCATAACTATATGACAAGATACAAAAAAAATCTGTGGATTATTTTTATTATATTTCTTTAACTTAATCTGTTAAGAAAAACAAATGTTTTACCTGACCTCGGATCATTTTTACGAGTTTGTAGACATTTCAATGAGACATTTGCAGAATGAAAAGGAATAATAGTTAAAAGAACACAAATTATGTACACACCTAATAAGTTTATTAGATAAGTGCATTTATACTTTCAATTTTAAGTTCGCAATATGTTTGAAAATGTCAATTCTAATGCAAGTTTTTTTGTTGCATTTACACGGGTTTGACCACCAGGTGTCCCTTGCATTTGGGGTATTCAATGTTGCAAAACAGAATTATTTTTGCAAAAAAATCATATATTCAATTTCTTTTTGGTTTAGTCCTTTTATGAATCAGGGGTCGCCACAGCGGAATGAACCGCCAACTTATCCAGCAACACAGGGAGAACATGCAAACTCCACACAGAAATGCCACCTGACCCAGCCGGGGCTCGAACCAGTGATCTTCTTGCTGTGAGGCAATCGTGCTACACACTGCGCCACCATGACACCCTATTTTGCAAAACAATTGTTTCAAAGTTTCAACAATTAAGCTTAGTTTCCCCCATCATTTTTGACCGCTGGATTGCTTTACAATCTATGTTCGAAACACATGATGAAACCTAAGGTGGACCCCCTGCTGAAAAACAAAACAGCTAAAGCACCCTAAAGCTGCTTTTAGCTGATCGACCATCCTGCCCAGCAAGCATTTTTTTGGTTTAAAAGACGTCTATTAGACGTCTAAACATAGCCTAGATGTCTAGGCTAAATCACGGCTAAATTTGGGCTGTCAGTGAAAATCTAATAGACGTCTATGCATAGCCCAAGATTAGACTAGTGTTCATTTAGATGGCTAATAGACGACTACATATATACATCTAATAGCCAGTGAATTTTGGTCTAGGCTAAAACACGGCTAAATTTAGGCTGTCAGTGAAAATCTAATAGACGTCCAAGTACAGCCCAAGCATAAACAGGTCATCAAAATTTCAGCTAATGAATGGCTATGTTTATACATTTTATAAACAACAAAAACACACAAATACATATCAACATTTTTGATTAACAGGTTCTCAAAAAGGCACTCCATTTAAACTGATTAAACAAAAGCTTTTATTAATAAAAGCAACACTAACAATATTAAAAACATTAAACAATACAAAATAAATATATAAAATGTCAAAGTTATGACAAAACAAACAAGATAAAAACTATGTTTTTTTTTCTGTTGAACACAGAAGATATTTTGAAAAGTTGAAAACCTGTAAAAAACACTATGGAAGTCAATGGTTACAGGTATTCGGCTTTCTTCAAAATATCTTGTTCAACAGAAGAAAGAAACTCAAAGGCTGTTATTTTTGCTTTATATACACTCAAAATTATTCTTGTAGCTTGATAATATTCTGATTGAACAACTGAAAGCATGTGGTCTGTTTTGAGGATGTTTTAGGTATTTCTCTGGACTTTAAACAAGTTGGGATCATTGCTGTCTATAGAGAATGAGAGAGCTCTCAGATTTCACCTCAAGTATCTTAATTTGTACTCCGAAGACAAACCAATGTTTGGAAAGACATGAATAATTAAACGTTTTAATTTCTGGTTGAACAAACCCTTTACTTTGTTACTCCAAAGCTTCTTCCAGCTTGTGAATGTACATGCGGCAATCTGCACATGGACAGAGAACCCAGCAAATGAGGCCATAGTGTAATGTTTTAGTCTAAAATGCTTAAGCAACTCATACCTGCTAGACTGCTCATTTTACACAGCCACACTCAAATATCTGTGGAGAAAAACAAATAGTTACAAATATTAGAGAAGCATTATAATAATAAAAATAACCAACAGCTTACTTTATACTTGATTTTACTGTGACAAGTCAAAATACAGTTACTCATTTACTAAAAATTACATTTTCCATAAAATAGTAAAGTTTATTTATCGAATCTAAATCAATAACCTTGTAGCAGCATACACAGAGGCTGTCTTGTCAAATTATCCTTGAATGAGATTTTTGCAAGAGACAAATGGCTCTAACTAAAATTAGAATTAAATTGGTGTTTGTGTCTCTTTTGTTATGAAATCACAAGTAAACAATTCTTACTAAAGCTAGAACTGCAGAAGTTTCACCTCATGACTGACTTTTTCATGGACTTCATGAGGCAATTTAATGAAGACCCCTCGCAATGTACAAAATAAATGCACTTAATCACCAAACTTTGCTTAATAAGTGTTTAATTTTGCGTGTTTAAAAGGTAACGTTAACACTCCTTCACACCATTTTTATTCTCGTCTAAGATTTATGGAGTGAAGGGTGTCTCTGCATTGATATTAGCGTAATACTATATTAAAACATGCACATATAATAAAAAAACATTTCCAAACAACATGATATTAAAGCAGATTACGCTTACCTTGCAGGGCGCTCGCGAAAATTTCAAACGACAACAGCTTTCTTCCTCTTAATTTTAACCGAACCGACTCGACAAATGTGCAATAGCGCCATCTATCGTGTGGAGTACGGAGCTGCGTCAATTTTGCTTAACTGATTAAATCTGGCTTGTTCTACCGTAAGATATATAAGATATTATATATAAGATTTATTACACCATATTTATTTTTAACTTAAAATAAAAAGGCTGTAAGTCTACAATTAAAATGTTTGTTAATTTTGCGAAGTGGGTAAAGCCCATCTAATTCAAAGCTAAAAGATATAGGCTATAGAACATGTCACGAAATTACACCTTGTCTTGTGGATACTGATAATGCGGACGTGATGTATTAACCATTGCACACGCTGCACGGCCAAATACTACAGTGAATCAGTTTAGGCTATCAGTGGGCTATAAATAGCCGGCCTGATGATGAGCTAATTCAGGGCTACGGTCAGGCTATGAAAATAACACATATATTTAAAAACCCAAACACCTTATAAATGCTATTTACTTTCCTTAATTGAAAGAATATCATACATATCACAAGGTATTTTGCCAAAAAAAGACAGGTAACCAAATGTAAGGTTTTTTGGACTAGAGATGGGTTACACATAGCCGGACTAGATTGGGTCTATACTTCACCGAGAAAGTGAAACTACAGTTATTACTTGCAGGTACCTCATAAACGTTATTGACTTTGCTTACATGATGAAGTATTATACATATCATAAGCTTTATTTTACAAAAAACAACATTCAACCAAATTTAAGGTTATTTGGGCTAAAATTGGGTTACACGTAGCTGGACTAGATCTGGTCTATGCTTCACCTAGACGGTGAAATGATGGCTATTGCTTGCTGGGCAGTGTTAGATTTTACATTTAGCGGACATTTGCGCTGAACACGCAGTAAATGCAACGCATCGAGATTCGGGCACCTTCTCCAAAAACCTTCGATTGATCTCGGCTGGCGCCCTTATAAGCTCCCTGTTATCTGACAGCCTTGAGTGATTGACAGCTAATATGAACCAATATAGCGGCAGGGAAGTCCGATTCAGCACATTTTTAGAAAAAATCAAAACAAGTCGCACTACAACCATTATATGCAGTCGCACAAATGCTCCCAAATATATTAAGAGGTGGCATAATTACATTTCGGGCGCATATACGACCACAATGGTTGAAATTTCGAGCCCTGCATATATACGGAAGCGCACGTGCGTCTCCGATCCTGTCAGGTGTGGCGCGCGCACTCTCATTCCCATATAGCAGAGAGTGGCTGTGTGAAATTCCACCACCAGGGGCGGACTGGGAACGCATTTTCTACCGGGCCAAAGTTACTGTCAGTCAGGCTACTTCCGAGGGGGGGGGGGGGGGGGGGGGGGGGGGCCAAAGTGCCTGTCATTCAGGCCACTTCAGAAGCGATCTTAAGTTGGTTGCACACACCTCCGCCTGTCGAGCCTCCTCTCCTCGCTCGCTCGCTCTCTCGCTCTCTCTCTCTCTCTCTCTCTCTCACACTGTCACGCGCCCGTCTCGCAGCTCGCGCGGGAGAGAGAGAGAGTAGAGATGAGAGAGTAGAGAGAGAGAGAGAGAGAGAGAGAGGAGAGAGAGAGAGAGAGAGAGAGGAGAGAGAGAGAGAGAGAGAGAGAGAGAGAGAGAGAGAGAGAGAGAGAGAGAGAGAGAGAGAGAGAGAGAGAGAGAGAGAGAGAGAGACGGCTGCAGGGACGCGAACAACAGCACGACACGCGCGTGAAAACATGAGCGAAGCTGGCTGGCTGGCTGACTGCGGTTGCCTTGGCAGCGGGGCTGTTGTTGCTGTAGCGGGGAGGGTGTTGATTGCAGCAGGCCAGATTGACCGTCAGGCCACCGGGAAATGTCCCGGTGCTCCCAATGGCCAGTCCGCCCCTGAATTCCACCATACGCGATTCAGAGAGCAGAAATTTGTAATCGCACAACCATGTAGAGACAGAAATGACATGCTGTTGTGTCAATAAGATATTGCATACGACTATTTAACTTGTTTAATAAAAGAAGTTGTGGTCTGGCGCTATATATAAAATACAATTAACTTGGCTCCAAGGGGGGCGGGAAAAGCCGTTGGGAGGGCGGGGCGCCCCCCTTATATAATGGTAGGGGAAACACTGATATATATATATATATAAATATAAGGGGTGGGCCGTTATCGGGGTTAACGTGCTGCGTTAACGCAAGACTCTTATTGGGCAATAAAAAAAAATATCGCAGTTAATCTATTCTCAAAGTTGGGTTGGGAGCTGGGTCTATTCTACGCAAGCTATGATGACTTTCACCTTGATATTTTAGCACGGATGCATACCTGATCAGTTAGCCGTCTGACAAAACAGTGCCTTTCTGAATCAAATCAGCAGGATGCCCTTCTGGATCTTTCACTTACTTCGAAAACACTACTGACTACGCTTATATGGACATCTGCAATCTACAGTAGTTATTTGCCTTAATAGACAATAATATAATTAAGGTGTTTACATGAAGTGCTTTCATGTAAGATTTTCCTGTAATTATGGGTGACTTTAACTGCAGTTCGGCAGTTTCACATTCACTCATAAACATTACATTCATGCCCCCGTGACAAACTGGGGTATTAGACGCAAATAAGGAGTAAGGACTGGTGAAAGTGTTATGGAATTTAATAACGCATGTCGAATGGAAAGAAAAATAAATTCCGCACTTCGCCATATGCGTGTGTGCGGTCCTTTACTGACAGCCGTGTGTTTGCATCCTGTGGGAAAATATGGCGAAAAGTCCTACATAACAATAATAGTTTGATTGCGGCGTTTACTTCAATAATGGCACTAATATAGGCATACTTCACGTCTTAATTCCATTTCTGTTAAGTTTAGTTATGACTTTAGTCGGATTAAGGTCATCAAAAATCACTGTTTGGAGCTTATGTAGGCCTACAGTTCAAATTTATGTTTAACTGAATAAACAGTTAGTAAACACAAGTACATCTTATTGAACATCATTTATTTTCATCACCAATTCTCATAGTAGAACAGTTTCTCAAGCAGTTTGTGATGCATTTTGGAAACCGGAGATGAGCCCCTGGTCTAATGCGCCACCTGGCTGGAGAAACCCGTTCTCAAAAACTTACTTTTAGTCATTATTTGGGTAGCACACATATTCTGAATGCCTTCTGAATTTATTTAATCAACTTTGATAATTTGATTCAATACACTGTAAAAATGGATTAGGGTTTTGAACAAATTAAGTCGTCTCAAAAAAAAAAAAAAAAAAAAAAATCAAGAATTGTGTCGTTTCAACTCATTTTAAATAAGCAAAATCATTTTTTGTGTACTTTGTCACTATGTTTTATTTTTTCCATCTAGCAAGTAAGTGAGACTATGTGGTTAATAAGAGCAGGACAGGAAGAAGCCCTTCACCTACAGACTACAAAAACAAATGCCTGATTGGCGACAAACCAAACACATTTCCAAAGAAATCAGACCACAGACATGTTTCAGTTTGACTCAGTGGAGCTGCCATTGTAACACCTCAGTAACATCCTTCTGGTCTTATAACATGCACAATAGTTTATTTTAAATACAATATAAGTGTTAAATATTAAAAATAATCTTTGCTTTCCATTAGAAAAAGCAACAAATACCCATAATTCTTTTTGCGTGTGTGGTGTTTAACCAGAAGGATATTTAAATCTAACATTTCTGACATTGTGGGGATTGTGTGACCAGCAGTACCCACTCAATAAATTACTAAACACTAAATGATGCTTTATATAATAATTTACAAATATTTGATGGTTAATTTTATTTAAAATGTTCTGAATAAAAAAACAAACAAACAGAAATCTACAGGAAGTCTCCACAAAGATAGATGCACAAGTATGTGTGTGTAAACTAAGGCTAACATGTGGGGGAGGATTCAAACATTTGAGTATTTTCGGCACACAATCTCATCAGATCAGACTGTTATTCGCTGAACTGCTGGAGAAAATGTTCCACATGCTTGTTTTAGTCTCTTTGTGGCATCTTAACGGTAAGTTATAAATACATTTTTTAAAAATGGAATAGAATAGAAAGCCTTTTATTGTCACGTTACACATATACAATGTACATTATATAAATGTGTGATAAGATTAAGTGCATCTCACTACTCAGTGCAAACACATACTGAATATACATTCTTATAATTCAAATCACGCTAAACAAAAAGTTACAGTAAAAATAAATGTAGACGATAAACAGTAGTGCAAAAATAGGAGATAAGGGAGTAGGGTGAGGTGGAGTAAACAGTTCTGAGGCTGAACAAGAGATACTGTATATACAAGATGTAATGAAATGTGTATTGCATAAAGTCCAATTATGGATAAATATCTTAACCTGAGTTATTTAATTTTTATTTGCAGTTCATCCAAAATCATTATTCATTCATTCATTTTCTTTTCGGCTTAGTCCCTTTATTAATCCGGGGTCATCACAGTGGAATAAACCACCAACTTATCCAGCACATGTTTTACGCAGCGGATGCCCTTCCAGCTGCAACCCATCTCTGGGAAACATCCAAACACACACACTATGGACAATTTAGCCTACCCGATTCACCTGTACCGCATGTCTTTGGACTATGGGGGAAACCGGAGCACCCGGAGGAAACCCACGCGAACGCAAGGAGAACATGCCAACTCCACACAGAAACGCCAAATGACCCAGCCGAGGCTCGAACCAGCAACCTTCTTACTGTGAAATCCAATATTATTACTTATAATGAAAGTAAAAAAAAAAAAAGCGATGAAAATGCTACTGTAAAAATCTGTAAATTTAACAGTGTTTCCTTGATACATACGGTAAATGACTGTAAATTGACTTTCCTAGAAATCCCTGTATTTTTGTTGACATTACAATATGATTCTTTTAAGTTTTTTTTCTCATCAGTGATGTAAATTAGAGATTAATGTTACATCTAATTTTGATTACATTAGTGTTGTGTGTTACCACACTGCAAAAAAATATCTGTTATTTTCCAGTTTCCAAATTTTGTGTTTTCTGTATATTTACGGTTGTAAATGCATAATGGGACCTTGATCTCCGCTCTGTCGACTTTTGATGTTGAAAATTCAACTCTACAGTTTAACAAAGTGACTTTTCTTGACATTTTAGTAGTTTGAAATAATATAATGTATAAGAAATAATATATAGAAAATTAAGTCTGTACAATAACAGAAAATGTACTGAAAGTTTACTAGGTTATTGCAGCATAAATTACAACACCAACCAAGACAATATATCACTTTAAACTATTAGCAGTGTTCATAAAAAATCACCTTTTCCAACATTTTAAGGTTAACAGTTGTCAGAAGAAAGATTGAGGTGTCATAATGCAATACAAAAGTGTAAATAATAAAAAATATAATAAAACATGAACCACAAAATATGAAAAATTCTTAATTTACGGATATTTTTTACAGTGTACCATAATGGTATTTGGTATGTGTGTGTGTTACACAGAGTGCCTTCTATATATTAGTATGTTTTCCGTTTGTGGAAAAGCTTATCTTATAACTTTCTCATCATCATTATGGTTGTTTTTGTCTTGTGTAACAACGTGTACAGTGTGTAGATGTTCATACAGTGGTCCCAGGTTATTCGTGGAAGTTACATTTTAAAAATAACCCACAATAGGCGAAATCCGCGAAGTAGTCCGCTTTATTTTTTACAATTATTATAGATGTTTTAAGGCTGTAATACCCCTCACTACACACTTTCCTCAAACAGGCATTAACATTTTCACACTTTTCTCTTTTGTTTAAAACTCTCAGTTCAAATGTTCATAGAGAAATGTTCAATTCAATTCATCTTTATTTGTATAGCGCTTTTACTATGTAGATTGTGTCAAAGCAGCTTCACATAGAAGATTATAGTGAACTGAAACAGTGTCAGTTCAGTTTTCAGTGTTTAAGTTCAGTTCAGTTTAGCTCAGTTCAGTGTGGGTTAATAATCACTACTGGGAGTCCAAACACTGAAGAGCAATTCCATCGATGCGCAGCTCTACAGATCCCAAACCATGCAAGCCAGTATTATAGAATAAAACCAAAGATCAAAACCTATTGTCAAGAGCAAACATTAGTCGCTGTCAGCAAAAAGGTCATAATGCATTTTAGCTTTAGTGTGGATAATGTTGGCACTTAGAGTAATGAGTTCTTTATCCTGTAGTCACTGATGCACAAAGCCAAAGCAGACTCCATCCTTAAGGGGGTTGCACACCGGATGCGTCACGCACATGACAGTTGGAAGTAACACACACCGGACGTGCACATTCGCATGTTATTTAAAATGAAATTATTCAGATGGTGCTCTGTGGTGCGGCAGAAATATGAACAGTGTCCTGAGTCGTAGCTGGGAACCGCAGACAGCCGCTGACTTGCGGCGCCAGTGTGCGTACCCTGATATAAACCTATGTTTACAATTCTAAAACGCATGGCCCTGCGTGGCGCGACGCTTCTGGTGTGCGACACCTTTTACAATGGTCTTACTGCAGACAGTTACAGCCATTTTGGCATCTTAGTTGAAACTCACACTGCTAGCGATCGAAGATTGTGTTAATTTGGCAAGCTGAACGCATTGTGTACAGTACAGGAGACACGGAGGAGACTGACAATGGTCTACAGCCAATCAAGACGCAGACCAAAAGGCACTGTAAAATAAATAAATAAATAAATAAATAAAAAGCATGTCAAATTGTACAAAAAAAAATCTGTGAAACTTCGATGCCGTGAAAGGTGAACTGCGTTATAGCGAGGGACCACTGTATTTCAAAACATTGGGGTACAACACTATAAAATAAATAAATGATTTACCGTAATATATATTTCTTAAAAGATTTCTACCATATTTTTGATGCAAAAATTGTGGCAACAGCTGCTATTTTTTTTTTATTGTAAATTTGAACTTTTGTTTTTTGTTTAAGTGTACTTTGGCTTCTGCTTTGTACTTGTTTCTCTGTTCAGTTGTTCTGGGTGCAAAATAAACAGCTGAATTAAGTAATGAAAAGTACTCTAATCAGGAGTTTTTGGATTTCTACATGTTATCGCAGATATATTATGGTACAGATTAAAAAAAAACTGAAATACATTACAGTATTTAAAAAAAAAAAAACATGAATTGAACATGAAATATGAACTTCAAACGTCTTGGAAATTGTCAAACCTAACTTGTATGTTCTTCAGGTGTGTTTGGTGAATCCATTTCCGTGACAGAGGGAGATTCGGTCACTTTACACACCGGTGTTAGTGAAATACAGGATGATGTTGACATAGTGTGGGCATTTGGAGCTGTGATAGCTGAAATCAGCATAGACAAACAAACTGATAACATATACAGAGACGGACTGAAGCTGGACGATCAGACTGGATCCCTGACCATCACAAACACCACAACTGAAGATGCTGGAGATTATAAACTAGAGATAAATGCAGTGAAACTGACCACAAAAATATTCAGGGTTTCTGTCTATGGTGAGTAGAGATGATTTATAACTGAGCTAAACGACAACAAATTATTTATTCAAATATTCAAATTCTTAATATCCATTTTTCTGCTCTTTTTTTAGCTCGTCTGCCTGTTCCTGTCCTCATCTTCAACTCTTCTCAATGTTCCTCATCTTCATCAGTGCAGTATTGTTCAGTGGTGTGTTCAGTGGTGAATGTGAGTGCTGTGAGTCTCTCCTGGTACAAAGGAAACAGTTTATTGTCCAGCATCAGTGTGTCTGATCTCAGCATCAGTCTCTCTCTACCTCTGGAGGTGGAATATCAGGATAACAACACCTACAGCTGTGTGATCAACAACACCATCAGCAACCAGACCACATATCTGGACATCAGCACACTCTGTCAGACGTATGAAGGTACAGCAGAGCTGATACTTGTGCTGATATTAAACTTTACAGACTGATCTGAGCTCAGTTTGATGTTTTTGTTCCTCAGACTCTGTTCACTGCTGTGGTCCTACTGAAGCTGTGACCCGATTGGTCCTCTCTGCTCTGGTGGGTGTGGCCACTGTGGTTTTTCTGGTTTATGACATCAGATCCACAAGAGGAGACACACAACAGCTATCACAAATGTTATGACATGTCCAGGGTGTTTTAGTGGTTGTTGGTTGCCAAGACTTACCAAAGCCTATCGATGACCCCGGTTTCTGTTACAGTGGAGATAAAAATTAAGGATAGATTTACAGTTTCCTACATAACGAGGTCACTGCTATATCATATGTGAAGTTATCCTAACAGGAGTGAACATAGTATACATACAGTACACTCATCGGCCACTTTTTAGTACTGGGTTGGTCCCACTTTTGCCTTCAGAACTGCCTTAATCCTTGTTGGCATACAACAATACTGGAAGTATTCCTCAGAGATTTTGGTCCTTATTGACATGATAGCATCATGATAGCAGTTGCTGCAGATTTATCGGCTGCACATCCATTATGCGAATCTCCCATTCCACCACACCCCAAAGGTGCTCTATTGAATTGAGATCTGGTGACTGTGGAGGCCATTTGCGTACAGCTCAAACCAGTTTGGCCATTCTCCTCTGACCTCTGGCATCAACAAGGCATTTGCGCCCACAGAACTGCCGCTCACTGGATATTTCCTCTTTTCAGACCATTCTCTGTAAGCCCTAGAGATGGTTGTGCATGAAAATCCCAGTAGATCAGCAGTTTCTGAAATACTCAGACCAGCCCATCTGGCACCATCACTTAAATCACCTTTCTTTCCCATTCTGATGCTCGGATTGAACTGCAGCAGATTGTCTTGATCATGTCTACATGCCTAAATGCATTGAGTTGCTGCCATGTGATTGGCTGATTAGAAATTTGCGTTAACGTGCAGTTGGACGTAATAAAGTGTACCTAATAAAGTGGCCGGTGAGTGTGTGTAATTTAATAACTGTGTATGTAATTTTTTATTATAATTCAAAATTTCTGATATTTATCTGGTTATGAATTGTTTAAATAATGGTTTCATTATTATGAAACCATTATTGACCTATTATGCCCCTGTTTACAAGATGTAAAATAAGTCTTGTGTGTCTCTAGAGTGTGTATGTGAAGTTTCAGCTCAAAATACCACACAAGGAATGATTTATAACTCACTGAAATTACTCCTTTTAGGCTTTGATCCTAACTGTGCCATTTTGGTGACTGTCGCTTTAAATTCAAATGAGATTGTGCAGTTTTCAAAAGAGGGCGGAGCTACAAATGCCACGTTCGAAATCACCTACTACTCAGTAGGTACTGCATTTGAATTTAAACGTACTACTCGGCTGTTAGAAAAGTACGTTCTATACAGTATGAATGGAACTCGGACGAACTAAATCCTCCATTTTGTCCCACGTGAGTTGCGTCGCTTCACTCCCATTCATGCATTCTCTTGTGGGGCATCTTGGGATAGCGTAGCATGCATCTGATGCACACTTCAGAATCTTGCCGGAAGTAGTAGGTTATCCGGGTACTTCTCTCTGATGTTTGAGTTCTATAAATTCTGACCCTACTCGGCTCGCATACTGATTTTAGCGTACTATATAGTATAGAAGTATGTGAATTCGGACGCAGCCTATGTGTCAGCATAGTGGCAGATTCAAAAACAACAAGAATAACGTCCTATGCTAATCAGAGAGATATCATCACTAATGCACAGGGCTTTCCCCCTCTGATGACACGTACAAATGGAGAATGTTAATCAAAGTTTTCTGCAGGCTGTTTTTGTCAAGTGTGATTATAAAATAAGATTAATAACTTTTAACAGTTAGAAGCTGGTTATATTCACACACTGTTGCCACACAACCTCCTTTTAAGTGTTTTTTTTTTTTCATAATAGATCCCCTTTAATGGATTTACTGACTACTTAAAAGACACGTTATCCGTTCGGGTCACCTTTTGTGAATCATCATAAAAAAAAAAAAAAAAAAAAACTGAAATGTTGCTCAGTGTGGTGAGATGAACAAAACTTTACCAAAACAAATTTGTCTTTTCTCAGCTTAAATGTAAAACATTTTTAATAAACTGGAAAGATAGAAAACGAAAAATAGTTAGTTAAGATGCGCTACTTCATCTTCAAAATGGTGAAATATTTAAGAAAACGATGTGGAGGAAGAGTAGAAGTCTAGGGGCCCACAATAAATACCTAGAAGTTTCTATAAATTATATATATAATGTCATTTTCTATTATATTTTTTGGGAAAATAGTCTAACAAATACAAATTTACATTAATTAGTACAACTGTGCAATTGTGTCCCCCACCCCCAATCATGGATCAGTCCGGCAGTCAAATCAGATGAAAATTTTAAGATGAAAATCAGATGAAATTATTTTTAGTTGTGAACTCATTTTAAGCAAACAAATCTTTTAAAATGGAGAGATATATAAATATAGAAATAAACTAAAATAAATAAATACAAATACGAAGATTGCATATTACTGTAGGACTTCTGGGTCCCATAGCTCGAATTGCTTAGGGCCCCCAAAACACTAACTGTGATATGATGATTGACAGGACAATTTAAACCATGATTTGAGCCACATTGGGACACAGTATCAGTTAATTGTCGCCACGTTTCAAGTATTGTTTTATATTGTTATTCTTATTTTATATATTTATATATTTTGCACAAGTTGAATTCAAAGGTTGATTTGAGAAGTAGCAGATGAAAGATCATGTTGCGAGATCTGTGATGGTTTGCTGACCTCTGGTGGTGAGTTTTAGACACTGTCGCGCGTGCATTTTACATTGTTGAAAGTTCAATGTTGTTTAGGCATTATGAGGACTGCACTTGCAAGTACAAAAGAGAGACAAGAAACAAAGAGAAATAATAATACATGTCAAAGCTTAAAACATATCTGTTTAGCTGTTTTTATTTTCTTTTATAACCTGTTTTAACACAATTTAATCTTTTTTTTCTGTTTTAATAATTATTATTTTCTTGTTTCTTTTATTCTTGTTTATGTAAAGCACTTTACAATTACCACAATTACTATTGTGTATGAAATGTGCTATATAAATAAACTTACCTTGGCTAAGCTCAAGCTATAGCAATAGCTTGTTTAACACCTCCAACTGAGTGCCACAGTTAAAAATAAAAATAAACAAGTCAAGGCAATCTTGACGATGCTTAACCTGCAAAATGATTTAAAAATAATAAACTGAATATTATATTAAAAAACTATGATGATGTGCATTTAATTACTGACATTAACTTATAACCTCAGAGGAAATTCATTTCAGCTTTGGTTTTTTTCCTGTAAAATTTACGTTAAAAAGCTAAAATGTAGCATTTAAATGAAATTCAAATTAAATGAAAATGTTGAAACTTTGAATAAAATTAATAACAAGTTTAGTTTATTAAAGACTCTTAAATGTACTCGTGAAAATGAAAGTGAAACTAAAAGTGAAGTAAGGTATAACCATATATAGTTACTCATTCATTCATTTTCCTTCGGCTTAGTCCCTGATTTATTATTTAAATATAATATAAATAGTTTAGTTTTGTGAACATTAAAAGAATATTTTACCCCAAAATAAATGCAAACGATTTCTTAATTTACTGTAAACACATAGGTGCTCTTTTTCTTTCAGAGGAACTGAATCAGACTTGTATTAATATCCTCGTTTTTCTCAGCTTGTTTACTCTGTGTTCTTGTCACATCATTTAGACATTGCTCTGATTTTTGTATTAAGGCAGAAGAAATTATAAGAAGGGGGCAACATCCCACAATACAAAGTCAATTGAGAAGGCTGATTTCATCATTTAAATAGTAAAGAAATAGAATAACGTCATACTTTTTTTTAACCATTTGCAATTGTGGCACAGATCTGCCATATGTATGCTCCCAAAATTTTATTTTCTAGATTTATAAGATTAAAGCTATTTCATTAAAAATAATTAAAATATAAAAAATTGATCATGAATAGAATAGAATGTTTATAGCAGCCATGGTGAAAAAAGGAAATACAGAACTGCGACTCTCTCTCTCTCTCTCTCTCTCTCTCTCTCTCTCTCTCTCTCTCTCTCTCTCTCTCTCTCTCTCTCTCTCCTCTCTCTCTCTCTCT